>OU342745.1:312467082-312877663 GCA_910589775.1 Avena eriantha | reverse complement strand
CGCCATGGGTTCAAGGGGAGAGGGCGAGGAAACCCGTCGTGATGACAGGGACGGTGATTTCGATGTGAGTCGTCTCATCTCTATTTCTATCACCTGTGGACAGTTATCTATTTTTTGAGCTAGATCTAATTTGTTTACTCATGCGCGTATCATGTGTTAGGCCAATTAGACGATGTATGACTCCGACTATCACGGTTTAGCGGATGAAGATAGTCCTCTGCTATGTAAACCTGGATATGTGCCCGCTAAATTTGTAGCGTTCGAAGGACGAAACGCAGGCAGGAGGTTTCTACGGTGTCAAGGACATCGTGCAATGATGCAAGGCGGAAGTTGCGGTGTTGTCAAATGGGTAGATCCAGAGTGGCCCAAATCGATGTACAAAACGCTGGACAAACTATGGAAAATGACTGTTGAGTTGAAAGAATCCGTATTTAGCTCACTTCTTGATGGTGTTGAGATGAAGCTATGGGAACCAGTTGACACGACCAAGCATAAGAGAGATCTCAGGTGGGTGCAAGACAAGGTTAGCAAAGTCGAGAAGGAGAGGGATGCGGCATTGGCCCTGAAGGCTAAAGCAAAGCAAGAACTGACTCAAGCAAGGAATGATCTCCACCAGGACAAAGTCCTGCAGTTCACAACTACGAGTATTGACAAGTGCATGAGGAAAAATGCAGAGAAACAATTGAAGCTGTGTAAGGAAGATGCTAAAAGGAAGGATAAGACGATTCGATCCTTGCTCTCGCAGGAAGATGCGCACCGGGCTAAGATTAGGAAGATCATGTGTTATAACTAGTTCTATTTAGCTTCAGCTCCATGCCTTTTTAAGTTGTAATAGTTGTACTTGTGAACCTAGCGGTCTGAACTATTGATCCCAGAGTCCAGAGAGGAAAAATTGCTCTCCCTTTAGTCCGACCCCGCATTACTTCTTTTGTCTGACCAATGCCACTTCGTCGTCCTCGTGTACAAATAGGAGGCGCCACAGTGCGTCACTTCGTCGTCCATCCCCTCGTCCTCTCCAATCTCCACCACGGCGTCGCTTCGTCTTCCATCCCCTCGCTCCCTCTCCAATCTCCACCGCGCCGCCATGGAGATGCCCGATCTGAACTTCTACGAGGCGGTGATGTTCACGAACTTCGACATCCTCGCGCCACCAGCCGCGACGGTGCCCCACGGATGGCGCATCAGCTCTGCGGGGGTGCCGGTGGCTCCACTCCCTGGCCGAGCCGAGATGGAGAGCGAAATCGCGTCGTGCCGCCGCTAGATGCCCGCGTGGAAGAGGGCGCTACCCCGGTACGCAGCGACCAGCCTTTACTAGTCGGCGCTATTCAAGAAGGAGCGGAAGGCCAAGATTGGCAACCACATCGTTGACGGGCGCGTGGTGCACCGGGATCTCCGCAACCGAGAAGGGCGTGAGAGGTTCTGGTCCGTCCCTAGACGGACCAATTACACTTTCATCGCCGCCGCTCGCTGCGAAGAGGTGCTCCATCTCGCGAACAATGCGGACATTGTGGAGGTTCCGTCCGACAGCGATGAGGAATCCGGCGGCTCGGAGGACAGTGGCAGCGGAAGTGAAATTGTTGACTAGTGGTTGAATTAATGTAGGATGTGAAATCGCACCTTTGTTTAGAAGAATTTGTGGTTGAAGTAATGAAATACCTCGATTTAGATCTCTGTCTCGATTAATTTGTGGAAGAATTTGTGATTTAGATCAATTTCTGCCTCGATTTAGATCTCTGTCCCGGATTGGGAACGTGACGGTGGACCAAAGACACCTTTTCTACTAGTGTATTCTGACATTGGTGGTTTCTTTAAACGTAATCTACGTGAATTGTGCCGCATGCAAATGGCACAACCACAATTTATAAAGTGGAAGCACGTACACCCGGTTACTAGAGATCCGGGAGCTTCGCTAGATGTAGGGGATGTAGGAGCAGAGAGGCGGTGGACGGGCTGAATATTAGGCCAGAAAGTGGTACCGATTTCCTCCTCATCTGGGCATTATCGGTGAGACCATTGCTGTTTATGTTGCCATATCATTGTGCAGCATCTGAAATAAGTTGCTGCTTCGTGGAGTGTGGCAGCTTAAATAATTTATTTCCATGCCACTTACATTCCGTCGTATTTGGAGACCTCCTGCCCCTCAGCAATTGTGGAACCGATGGATCCATGTTTTCAGATAGTAGTGGCACAATCACAATTTCGGATTGAACTACTGACTCGGGCGTTTCCAAACCCGAAGTCGCGGTACATTTTACTCAGAGAATGTGGGTAGATTGTTTCACCCAGCAACGTGCCACACACAGAGCTCTAGAATTTAACAGAATTACATATATAGGTTCAAGTTCAACACATTACTATGCATCTTCATTGCCAGCAGCCTTCTTCCGTAGCCTGGGTGCTAAGCCTTCACGTCCACTGGCTTCTTCATTTCCTGCCTTCTTCCTCTTCCTCGGTGCCAATTTTCTTAGCTTTACGTACTCTGCATCGCCGGGACAATGGGCACCAGAATCGTGTCGAACATCATCTTTCCACTCGTTTTAAATTTCTTCGGGCAGCAAAATGACTGACCCAGCAGTCATGTTTCTAACCTTGCGGCACTTCCTGTCAAAGAAACACGACTGTTGCATAACTGCCCAATATCTACAGAGTAAATAAAACAAAAATTACAATTCAGCACAAAGATGTGAACCCCAAGCGACCTTTGCTTACCATGAGCTAATTGGGTTCGAGCAACCACCCTGTCTAAGAATAGAAGGGCGACTCCCAGTTGCAGCGGCTTCCACATCCAGTACATCACATTTAAACTCAAACATGGCAGCCGAAGCATACCTTTTCATCAATCTAATTAGCTGACTGTCACACGTTATAGGAACCATGATGCCACGTTCATCCATGAAGCTGAACTTTGCTGTCTGCTTCGGCCATAATTCAACATGATTACACAGAGCAGCAACCATACCAGATATAGTGCAGATCTGCGCATGCGCTTCTTCCATCATGAAACAATGGTGTCCATACCACTTGCCCTTAGAGTCGTACCTGTAGAGGACTACCGTAACCAGGTAAGGGGGGTCCGCGCAGATCCCACTTGACAGAAAACTATGGACAAAATATGTTTGTCAGCGTTGGGCTAACAAGAAATTTGAGGTTCAGTAGCCAGCTAGCAGTTATAATTAGTGCAAATAGCAAAGAGAAGGGTAGCTCACCCGCTTGTAGCCAGAACTTCTTCTTCCTTGATAGTAGGATCTGCCATCCTCCGAACTGCTCGGCTCGTCGGCGGCGGAGGCGGGCTATAGCCTCGCAACGGCGGCTACGACATGCGCCATTGGAGCTCGGTATCAGCGACTGGGCGCAGCAACTTGGTCCGGGAAGTCAAATGTCCGAAGGGATTGTCCTGCCTGGAGGGTGGATTCCGACGCCGCCGGTGCTAGGGGAAAGCTGGGAATGGATTTGTGGAATTGGTCAACGCATCCAATCCACTTAGCTGCTCCATTTGCCTAAGAGTTTGCCGCGTTGGCGCCCGTGTCACGGACAGATGACCGACATGAGGGTCCCGACCGTCTACTTCATGGGGCGGTTTAACGGAATGTTTGAATTTGATAGGGGTGAGATGAGTTTGCCTCGAAATGTCTCCTCTCAGTAGTTGGCGGCCCAACTTTTCGAAACGCGGTAATTTCAGGCAACTTAGGTACCGCCACGCGTTGGCCTGTGAACTTTGGTACCGCAGATGAACATGCCCCTATGCTTGGGGCTGATAGGCTAATTTCATGGGTTATGCTTGGGCCTAATGGGTCCAACATGTCAGCTTCTCTGTAAGTGCAACGTGTGTATGATGGACTTTTTTTCTGGCCGCGTCCGCTATTTTCACCATGGCAGCCGTGTATGGTCTTACTGCTGGGGCCCTTATGTCAGCCTCTCTGGCATATTCTGGCTTGTGGGTCCCCGATGCAGCCTTGTATGTTCTGTCTAGTGGGTCCCCGATGCGAGCCTCTCTGTACAAGTATTTAAACTTTTTTTTCGAACCCACCCTCAAAACAAACTCCAGGGACGCTGCATGCTAGTGGGTCCATGATGTCAGCCTCTCCGTAATGCAATATTGCTAGAAAAAAATGTAAACCCAAGATACACACACACAAAGGCGATTCGAACAAAAGACCTTCAAATCAAATAAACGTAAACTGAGTGCGTTTCCACTACAAGAAAGATATTTATAGAAAAAATATCATTAAACTTTTATTAGTACTACAACTTCTGTATTAGTCTTCTTAAAATATTTTGTGTGTCTATGTTTATCTCTTTTAAAATATAAAAGGGTAGCACTCCTGGCATCTCAATTTATAAAATGCCACATAATGGGGTATTTTCTTAAAAACATGGGTAGGCAGAGTTTTTATTATTATGAGAGGCGGGGGGGGGGGGGGGGGGGGGGGCAATTCCCAAAAGGCCGAATGAAAAAAGAGTTTGGCTACTACTCTAAGTGGGTTATATTCTATAGGTTATGCTCCATGGGCTTCATTCTCAAATTTCACTAGGCTCTGCTCAACAGTCCGCTGACCCGTAAAAGGCCAAACTAATATGTTCTCGGCTATGCTCCATGGGCTCCTTTTTAAAATTTCGCTAGGCTGTGGTCAGCAGTACCTGACTCCAAAAAGACTGAATTAAAATGTTCTGGGCTAAAGAGGGGCCGAAGGAGTTACTCCCTCCAATCCAAATTAATGTTCTCGGATTTGCCTAGATTCAGACGTATCTAGCACTAAAACATGACTAGATATGTCAGAATCTAGACAAATGTGAGAACATTAATTTGGATCGGAGGGAGTACTAGATTTCTTCTCCTAGTGAATAAAAAATGCATCATGATGTGCTCTACCAGATTTGAAACAAAGACCTCAACGAGGGGGGGGGGGGGGAAGCGATAATTCTTTTTGGGAGATATTTATGTCAAAATTCAACAGTACAGAATAAGGTAGCCAAATTATCAACAGATTCAAATTTAATATTCGGGAGCACTTGACCAATTCAGCAGCATTTCAAAAGTGACCAATGTAGCAATACAGACAATGAAATACAATACTAGTACATCAGTATTAGTTGCACAAATGCTTTAGTAATAGCAACGATAGAAAACATTTGAGAGATTTAGTAGTTTTCCTGCTTGAAATTCAATAGTAGTACAGAGAGAATCATTTCTTGTTCCAGCTAAAAAAACCTTGGCCCATGATCAGTTTGGCCTGTTCTCCGAATAGACTCAATCATTGGAGCAAGCAAAACTGACGATCCGTGTGAGTACCTCCTCCTTACGTCAATGCCTGTGTGACCGCCCATAGCAACCCAAAATGCCCAAGACTCATCCAGATAATTGTAATGATGCTAAGTTTTAAAAGAAAAGCAAGACAATCTGATGCACTTCATCTAACCAAGTACCTGTATATCACAGTTCGTTCTAAAAAATATTGTATTAATAGTAACAACAGAACATTTGATAGATTCAATAGCATTTAGAAGATTCAACAGTATAGAATAGACCTTAAAAATATCAGATAGATTTCCGGTTCATATTCAGCAGCACTTGATAGAGTCAGCACAACATTTCAAAGTGACCGGTTGTGGTAGTACATAGACAATGACTAAAAGAATTGATAGATTCAGCAATGCAGACATTGAAATTTAATAGATGTAGCAAGGACTGTTTCAAAAGGAAAGCGAGACCATATTCTGCACTCGACTGGTCGATCTAAAAAAGCACCGAACAAAACTTTTGATAGGTTCAGTAGCATTTGAAAGATGCAGAAGTACATAATAAGAAAGAAAAATATCGACAGATTCACAGTTCATATTCAGCGTGACTTGGACATATTCAGCAGCATTTCAAAGTGACTGATTTAGTTTGTCCTTTTGTCCGTACACTCGATCATTGGAGCAAGCAAAACTGGCGATCAAGTCTTATTTTCTGTGCATGCCTCCTTCTCACATCAATGCAAAGCCTCGTCAAGATTATGAGTTTATGACAAGGCCAAGTTACAAAAGAAAAGCAAGACCATCTACTGCACTTGATCTAAACAAGTAGCAGTACATCAATATTAGTTCTATAAAATACCAAGTTCCAAAAGAAAATCAAGACCATGTACTGCACTTGGTCTAAACAAGTAGCAGTACATCAACATTAGTTCTATAAAATGCCAAGTTCCAAAAGAAAAGCAAGATAATCTGCTGCACTTGATCTAAACAAGTACAAGTACATCACAGTTAGTTCTATAAAATATTGTATTATACGTACTAATAGTAACAACATAACATTTGAGAAATCCAGTAGCATTTAAAAGATTCAGCAGTATAGAATAAGACCGAAAAAATATCGACAAATTCCTAGTTCATATTTAGCAGCACTTGACAAATTCCTAGTTCATATTTAGCAGCACTTGACAGATGCAGCAGCATTTCAAACTGACCGAATTAGCAGTACACAGACAATAATTGAAAGATTCAGCAATGCACACATTGAAATTCAATAGATGTAGCTAGGCCTGATTCAAAAGTAAAGCGAGACCATATTTTGCACTTCATCGGTCGATCTAAACAAGCACCAGTATATAGTTATTATTGCAAAATAGATTAGAAGAGGAAGAACTCCATAGAAAATACTCATAACTACCTTAAGATAGGAATCACGTCTCCCAAAATGCTAAGTACCAGTACATACAGTAGGTATTATTACAAAATACATTAGAAGTGGTTGAACGACATAAAAATACTCCTAAGAACAACTACTAAGAATAGGTAGTAATTCTTTCTAGAAGTTCAAATATTCCAACAAACGTTAAGAATCAGTACGTACTGTGGCCACATGTCTTGTTTCCTAGTTAAGCATGAGGCCGATTCTAATCGACGGTGTTCGCGAAGGTTGGTACGAACCAAAGCGGATGCTTCACCGTTCCTGTCCAGAAGCAAGGGTTACTAATTTCCTCAAGTACATTGATTTCAGAAGTAACACCGTAGTCTTTACCACTAAGACTAAAGCAGCATAATTCAGGCTGCACCTCTTTGGAAAGCCATGCTACAGTTAGTAAGATGTAGACACAGTTTCTTCTCGTCAGATAACCTGAGGTAAGATCTGCACCGCCTACGTGCATAATAATCGGATAGTTCACTCCAAGGAAAAGAGAATATGATCCAAGGTCAGCAATCCTTTCCCATGGATTAGCTTGATCAACCTGACTAGTGTTCACTAAGAACACCAAGCAGCCAAACCCGGAAGTATAAGTGGAGATAGTGCAACCGCAGTATACAAAACGAGGATGAGCAGCACCAGTACGATGGCGGCAATGACAAGTAAGACAGCTGGGATCATAAGAAGCACCAAGCGTATATATATGAAGAAGTCTAGAACCATCTGCAGATCTTGCTAACCACGAAAAACAGAAAAAGTAGTCGTGCTCGTCTCAAGTAGCATTAAGAAATGAATCCACCAACTCATCCGCGAAAGCTGGTCGCGCCAAGACCAACGCATGACCTTGAAAAGGTAGCAGAATGTGTTAACTTATGATTCCGGCAGCATGATATAGTGAATCCTACTGAAAAATTTCGTTCCAATTGAACTTCATGCAAAGTAGCTCGAACATGGGAAAAACAACTACGACCTAGAATCATACAAAGCAAACAAAGCATTATATAATAGGAAAATTTCCTAGAGAACGAACTCATCTTTTTTTGAACAAGACGGGCAATTTTTAGCTCGTTTCGTCTAAAAAAAGGCAAAGAGAATTGACAAGTTCATTTGCAAGGGAACTTGCCGAAAACTTGTGCAAATGCAGAAAACATAGGATAGGAAAGACACATAATTTTACATTTGCATGTCCATTTATACTCCTGCAGAATTGCGGTGTGTTGGATTACATTGCACGAAAAAACCATTTAACGAATTCTTTTCAGGAGCTTCAAGTATATCTTAAATTCCTATTGAATGAATTAAAAGACATCCAGAAAAATCTACTGTGCATAATTCAATCCGATGAATCAAACGACTGCTATAAGAAAAAATCCTACGGAAAAACTATGATTCGTATAGTTCATAGAGTCTAAAATAACTACTCGTATTTTCATTTAAACGAAACACTCCCTATGTCAATTCAGTACAATAGCTTGGGCACATGAGTAATTAAGCAAGTACACTACATATGAAGGAATAATTACCAGGATGTAGAGGATCCCAAACATGAACGTTGCCATACAGAGCTATGGCGAACACCAGTCCGTCGTGGGTAATTCCATTATTGTAACTGTAAGGGCCCAGGGTGTGGTTAAGAGGAAGTGGGAGAACTATCCATCCATCATCACTGCCTTGAAGGATGGTAATTCTGACGTTGAAGACTGCAACAAGCGAGAAATCTTTATATCTCCCAGTAGTTGTGGGAACTTGGGAAATAGCAATCTTCTGCATTACAGCTGGAAGATCATTATCCAACAAGAACGTGGTTGGCTGGTCGGTTGCTTGGAACGACAATGCTGGGATAGGAATCTTGCGACGAGTGTACACGTTGCAAAGCTCCGACTTGCCTCTGAAGCCAACCGTGGCAATCCAATATCCATTGGCACCTACCCACTGCCTAGAAGTATAGCCTAGTACCATAGCATCGGAGGAGAACCTGTCCAGCGGTGACAACTGGCACGGGAGGCTATCAATTTTGAAGTAATGCAAGAAATCTAACGGTCCCTTCATCATGGGGGAATGAAGAACACATGGGAGGCCAAATGGCATTGAAGCATCCAGAGTTTCACTAGCTTTTGCAGATTCAAGAAAGAGTTTGGACGAACCGATTAGGCTGGCGGTGGTGATGACGTTGCATCGGGTTATGAGTTCTTCAAAGGGGCCTTTGGTAAACACATCATGAAAAAGCTCAGAATCATGCTGAATGTTCTTGCTCGCTGACGCCATTGTAAGGAACCGTCTGTATTTCATTGATTGGGGTTTCGGAAGAGAGGGCAAATCGACGATGGCAACTGCCTGAGCGAGACGAGGACGAGAATCTGAAAGCGGTAGATGGAGACAGTGGCGGCGCGTGGTGCGGAAGGGGAAGACACCGGGAAGAGAAGGGGAAGATGCCCTAGACGGGGCGGGGGAATAGGAAAGGGGGGAAAAGCTAGATTAATCAACACGAGCGTGCACTCCTCAACTGCATTTCGAGGAGACAGTGACCCGCCGAATCCCTACTCCCTAGTACCAGTAGATGTATAGACGATCGGAGTAGTTAATTTGGAGGAGACTGTGACCGGCCTGACTCTACTAGACACGGGTTGTACTAGAGTACTAATTCGGAAATCCGAGCTCTGTATTTTATTTTACTTGCATGGATGAGCTCTATTTTTTTTCACGGAACGAGATCTGTATTAGGGCATCCACTATGCTGTCCATAAGCAAAAAGTAGTCCTTATGGATGACCACATACATAGTAGAGCTTGACCTAAGCTTGTGGCTTGTCCATAAGCAATATAAAATTATTTACTCTCTCCTCTCTCTCTTGCATGTGTATACTTTTTGTAGACATATGGGTCCCAGCTTATAGATAAGTTGACTTTATTATAGCTACTTCCACAAGCTTTGTGGGACCCACCTTATGGAAAAATTTCACCTTAGGGAATCCACTATGTTGTCCATAAGGGTATCCACAAGCAAAAAGTAGTCCTTATGGATGACCACATACATAGTAGAGCTTCACCTTAAGGAAATTTTCTTAAGGGTGACCCATAAGCTTGTGGCTTGTCCAAGGGCACCCACAATGTTGCCATTGCCAAATCTGACGTAAAGGTAAATTTGGCTTTGGTATAAAATATAGCAAGAGCTCCACAATGTACTAGTTCCAAATATTTATAACGTGGGTCCCACCATCTAGCTAAAACAACACAAGAAGCAAATATGGAACTACCCTCACAGTGTAGGGAACTAGTTCCAAAAGCCAAAAAGCAAATTTGGCATCAGAGCAACTATACTTGCTCCGGTTCCCAGTTTTCTCTCATTTGGAACCACCTCCACAGTGTAGGGAACTAGTTTCAAAAGCCAAAAAGCAAATATGGAACCACTTTTGGCTACACATTGTGGGTGTAAGCAATATAAAATTATTTACTCTCTCCTCTCTCTCTTGCATGTGTGTACTTTTTGCAGACATATGACTCCTAGCTTATAGATAAGTTGACTTTATACATTATAGCTACTTCCACAAGCTGTGTGGGATTCACCTTATGGAAAAAGTTCATATTATACATAGGTGAGGTGATTCCCTAAGCTTATGGGTCACCCTTAAGCTTTTTGGCTTGTGGACAAGATCCACTATGCATATGGATAACTCTTAAGGTGTACTTTTTGGCTTACGGTGTGGTTTTTTCATACATAGTGGTAATGAAGTTGTAGGTACATTTTACAGAAAGGACTAGAAGAAAATAAGGAGACACAACTAGGTCCCACAAAATTACAACAAGCACCATTCAGGGATTCGTCAAAACACGGTCCAGTCCCTGTAAGAATGAGCTATGTATTCGCTTTGTCAATTCTATGCCCATGGAAAGCTAGTTTGGCAAGGAGCTAGACTTTTAGTCCCGCTTCTTAGATCTAGGGTGAAAATTAGTCTCACATCTTGTAAATGGGCAAAACTAGCCCCACACCTTGCACCACGGGCACAATTTAGTCTATTTCAAACAGATTGAATGGAATTTGAATGAACTGAGCGAATTTGACCACGTTGAGTTGTCCTTACCGGGCATTTTTGCGGGTTAGTCCATACTAGTAAGTTGCATCTGCCTTGCACGTCAGACTCAGATAATAGAAGTATGACATATCATCACTATAAAATTATAAAATTCCCTCCAGCCCATATTATTGTTCTCAACTTTATCTAGATTCGGATGTACCTAGTTAATAATTTTGATTAGATTCATCCGAATCTAGACAAAGTAGAGAACATTAATATGGACCGAAGGGAGTAGGTAAAGCTTGAAAAAATAATTATACTTCTGAGCCAGATCCATAAAGTATTGGGTGTATATCTGGTTCTTGTGCTTTATATAATGTAGATTTCAACCTTTATTAGCTACTTTCGTAACATGTATTTGAGGTTTGTGCATAAATTTCATTATGCTAAACACTATCAATAGAATCTTCTAGATCCCATAGTGGAAAATAAGATACAACCGCTAGAAATGTTGGGATTTGACAATCTTAATTCAACGACGAGTGTTCAAATTTCTTCATACACCATATAGTTGTAAGATGTAAGATAAGATAAGGAAAGCGAGGTGAGGGTAATTTATGGGCCCACGCAAGTCATCGTTGTTTACAGAAAAGCCCATGTGCTGAAGCTAAAATCTTGGGAATTTGACATGATATGCGAACAACATGTGTCCATGTGCTCATCCAACGTACTTCGCAATGCTCAAGTTGAATCGTCACATATAAAACAATTGATGCATATGGATTGTGAAGTGTATAAGAAAAGAATCAAATTTGGTTAGATTTTAGCTAACTTGAAACTAACGATGAAATATTGAGTGAAATGCACATATGTGCAGTTTTAGTTAACTTGAGCATTTGCAAAGGACAGTGTTTAGCCAAGCTAAAATGATATCAATCTACACAAAAGTTCTACATGAACTTTCAAAAGCAATATAAGTCATGGAAGGACACCACTTGAAGGCCGGTACTATTTTACTGTCTCAATCGCAAAAAGGAACGTTTAGGACAGCTAAACATGTGCTCAAATTTGTTTGATATGGACTGATTGACACTTGGGATGCATGCTTTGGGATTGATTTTGTCCACTCTGTAAGATATGGGACTAATTTGTACCCCGGGTGCGAGAAGTGGGACTAAAACTATATTTACCACGATCTTTGGCAAGAAACAAGTTATAGAGATCCTCTAACTTATACTGTAGAAGAAAAGCTAGAGAAGTCGTAGGACCTTCCTTCTTCCAAACAATACAATATTAAGGCCTAAATGTCGTAAAATTAATTTGGACTACCTCCATCCTAGAGCTTATTAATTAAGGCTTATATTTTTGTACATGCGCCTTGCCATGTGTACATGTGTGGCAATGTTTACATGTATTTGTACATGTCTGTGTACGCGTGTGTGGTGTGCAGCCATGTACATGTATACGTGTGATGTCTACGCACTTCTATTCTTGTAGACAGTTGTTGGGCCTCCAAGTGTAGAGGTTTGTAGAATAGCAGCAAGTTTTCCCTTAAGTGGGTCACCCAAGGTTTATCGAACTCAGTGAGGAAGTGGTCAAAGGTATCCCCTCTCAAGCAAACCTGTAATCAAGATACAAGAAGTCTCTTGTGTCCCCAACACACCCAATACACTTGTCAGGTGTATAGGTGCACTAGTTCGAGGAAGAGATAGTAAAATAAGGGTGGTATGGATAATTATAAGTGGTAATAATGCTAGAAAATAGCTTGATAGCGTGGAAGAAACTAAAGGCAAACTGAAATAAAGATGGAAGCAAGCAAACATGTAACAGATCTAATTGCAAACTGTGTTTCAATGCTTAGAAATAAGGCCTAGGGATCATACTTTCACTAGTGAACACTCTCATATAAATATATTATCTTCATGATACTACTCTAAACTACTCTCCGGTTGGACACTCTAATCCATGGTAGGGTTATAACAACACACCTCAAAGTAAGCCTTTCCCATAAAGAAAACCCCACACTGTCACCTTGAGCACTAGATGGTTCCAACAAACACCACAATTTCATAAAGACATCCAACTCCAAATATAACTCATAACAAGTATTTGTAATCTCTAGCCTAAGTGCCACCATGGTGTGCACGCTGTCACTCTCACACACATGGGGAGAGCAGAGATCTAATAAAGCACTTGAGTAGTAAGGTAGATCTACTTGATTACAAAGCTCATGATCACAATATGATCATGCATAGAGAGAGAGAGAGAGAGAGAGATGAACACATAGCTACCGGTAGAACCCTTAGCGTTGAGGAAGAACTACTCCCTCATCATCATGGGAATTAGCAATGGTGATGGAGATGGTGGTGGAGATCGATGGAGATTGCCCTGGGGGCAATTCCCCGTCCCGACAGGGTGCCAGAACAGAGACTTTCTGTCCCCCGAATCTCCCCTTCGGTGGCGGCGGCTCTGCGGAACTTTTCGTGGATTTCTAATTGATGATCTAGGGTTTTTTCCTCGGGAGGAATATATAGGCGAATGAGGCAAGGTCGGTGGCCGGCCAGGGGGCCCACACCATGCCCTAGAGCGGCCTAGGCTGGCCCGTGCCAAGGGGGGGTGTGGCCACCCTGTGTCCCCTCTCCGATTCTCCTTCTGGCTCCATTAGTCTTCCGGGAAAATAGTAACTTTGGCTTTTGTCTTGTCCAATTCCAAGAATATTCATTTTCTGACTTCCTGGAACCAAAAACAGCAGAAAACTGGCAACTGGCACTGTGGCATCTTGTTAATAGGTTAGTACAAGAAAGTGTATGAAAAGTACTCCAAAGTTGGAACAAAACATAAGAAAGTAGATAAAACCAAGCATGGAACATCAAAAATTATAGATACATTTGCAATGTAACAACATCCCCAAGCTTAACTCCTTCTCGTCGTCGAGTAGGTAAGTGATAAAAAGAAAGAATAATTTTTGAGGTGACATGCACCATCAAAGACTTGATCAAAGTATTCGTAAAACATTCAAAGCTGGGATCATAGTACTTCGATCATAACATGAAAGACAAAGTTCTAGCAATAAGACAAAGAAACTATGATGCAACATAAAAAGGCATAAACAAAAGATTCATGAATAATAATGCTTTGCAAGACGTTTGTTTGTTTCACATAAAGAAAACATAGCATAATAGTATTCAGCTTGTCCCTCAATAGAGTAGCAAATATAAATGCATAGGACACCTTCAAAGTTCATAAGAGTGACTAGATACAATAGTTTAAAACAAGCAATATCAAGTATGCATCAATCAACTAATCTTGGGACAATGCACATAGAACTAAGAATGGCCACTATGCTCTCAAAGTAGGTGCAAAAAGATAGAAGGTGGAGACTCAATATAAAAGTAAAAGAAAGGCCTTCATAGAAGGAAGTAGGGATTCAAGTCTCATAAAGAGCTTCAAAAAATTATGGTACTTATAGCTTTCAGCTCTCATTGCCCCTATCATAAGCATCTTTAAGGTGATTAAGGTTAAAGTCACACAACTAAGAGGATATGCTTGACAAGTTATAAACCGAAATCTCATGCCCCTTACTTACGAAGACTGATCCTCATGCTACTCAACTTTAGTCACGAGTAAGCTCTTGTCATTATAAGTACATGTGTATCATTAAGAACCGCCAACGGGGTACCCCTTGCACATGATACGGGAGCTTTCCCATAATCAAAATGACAAGGCAAGCAGACAATGAGCATCTCAATGATATTTTTTATTTGCTATTTGGATAGGTTTTTATTGAGGATGCTTCATAGAGTGCTCATTATGGTGATGCTGCAAGTTTCCACCATGATTAAGCATGGCTTAGGCTAGCGGCCCAGACATTTCTCTAATACACATACAAACTCCATGATCTTACAAGTTCCACCCTTATTTCACACCGCAGGGATCCGTAAGCAAAAGAACATGATATAAACGGGGTACAAAGTACAAGTGCAATGTTGAAAGCGTTCCCCATGAAACATGGTTCTGCTAATTTCAACTTATAAAGCGCAAGCATATATGCAACAAAGAAGGACCCAATGGTTCAAATTTATTAGAGGCAATAAAGTAAAGTGTGCCATCAAGTTCGTGAGAGCTTTAATCACTAGTTTTCTCATAACAAGTTTAATTTGGAAGGTAAACAAAAGCATGAATATACTTGGAATATCATAAGCTAGTAGGTAGGTATGGTGGACTCTTTGGAATAACTTGGTTTAGGGATTTGTATGCATGAGTGGAACTCATACTTTGCTGTGGAGGCTAGCAAAAGACTGGGAGCGACAAACTAAGAGAGCAATGATGGCCATAATCATGCAGAGCAACAAAACATCATTGATCAAAGCATAAAGTGATACTACAAGTTGAAAACTAAAGGATCATAAAGGCTATGGTGACTTGAGATAGTCATAACATGGTGTGAGCATTCGCCAAGTCAACCCTAACAAAGTATCAAAGGAGAATACCACAATACTATGCTTTAATATGCTAAAACAACGCATGATTCATCCAAGGCACATTAAGCAATGTCAATTGTTTATAACAAGTCACGCTACAACAAAGAATACTAAGCATAAAGCCAAAACAATATCAAGCATGGCAGGACAAAGCATAGGCCACAGTAAAAAACGAGGTCTTTTTATCACATAAGCATGAACTTCCCTACTCTTTTCCAAACCAAACCAAACTATTTGCAAACCAATGTATGAAAGAGGGGGTCCAACCAATTTATTCAGAAAACTAAGAAAACCAAAGCAAACGAAAAACTAGAACGAAAACAAAAAGAAGACGCTCCAAGAACAACACAACTCTGCATGAAACAATAAAATGAAGTGTTTGGAAGAAACCTGAGATTTTTATTGATGAAGAAGGGGATGCCTTGGGCATCCCCAAGCTTTGACGCTTGTACTTCTTGAATATTTCTTGGGGTGACACGCATGGCATCCCCAAGCTTAAGCTTTAGTCCATCCTTCATCTCATTACTCATTCCTTCCATACACCTGAAATTTTTCCTTCATACAAAACTTCACACAATCTTTATTAGCAACATTAGTGCACTCAAGATAAATAAGTCTTAAGATTCAGTTCTAACACCAAATAAACTTCCATTAGAATACTAGCTACTGTAGCACTTCCCTCAAAAAGCTCAATTCCCCAAAAGAACTCAAGAAGGAACCAACAAGAAGCAAATGCAAATAATGGCAGAAATCTGTCAAAACAGAACAACAGGTAAAGACGAATTTTTTCAAAGACTTTATGTTGCTCAAATCGAAAAGTGTTGAACTAAAGAAAGTTAGATAACAACCTGGGGCAGAAGCACAAAAATTCACTCCTCAAAAGGATGTACAGAGATTTTACACAAATTTTTACGGTGAAGCACAGAAATCTGTTTCGGGCCAGCAACTTTCCCAATCATTACTTCTCTCTCATTAGAGGTTACTCTTGGCACAAAAAGCAAATAAAAAGTATAAGGAGCGGTTATTACATAGGTAATAACTTCTTAGACTCATCTAAAACTTTTGGGTTATCTCCCAATAAGTACTTTTCTTTAACGCCTTTAAGTTAGGCAAGATAGTTTGAGAAGATGCTCACATAGGAAATATGAATTGAAGTAAAAGAGAGCATCAAGAAGCAAATTCAAAGCACATTTAAGTCTAACCCACTTCCTATATATAGGAATATTGTAAAGAAACAAGTAATGAAAGCACAAAGCAACAAGCATAGGAAAGCAAAACAAGTGCAACTTCAAGACTTTCAACATAAAGAGGGGAAACTTAATATTATTGAGATGCATAAAACCATGTTTTCCTCTCTCATAATAACCTTCAATAGCATCATGAATAAAATTAACAATATAACTATCACAGAAAACATTTTTATCATGATCCACATGCATATAATAATTATTACTGTCCATATAAGCATAGTTATTCTTATTAATCATAGTGGGAGCAAATTCAACAAAATAGCTATCATTATTATTCTCATCACCATAATCATCAAATATAGGAGGCATATTGTAGTCATAATTAATTGCCTCCTCAATAGTAGTTTGATTGAAAATATCATATTCATCCTTGTAATCATCATATATTGGAGGTTTTGTATCATCATAAGGAATAGAATAGCTATGTTCCAAAGCTGGCGAACTAAAAAGATCATTTCATAAAAACTAGCTTCCCCAAGCTTAGACTTTTCCATAGTATTAGCAATAATGTTGTCCAAAGAGTTCATACTAACAACATGGCTATTAGCATGCAAATAAAGTTCCATAGGTTTTTTAATTTTCTCTTCAAACACTTCATGTCCTAACTCAAGATAAATACTATAAAGCTCTCTAAATTTTTTGTTGTTTTCCATTAAGCCTAACTAGTGAAAACAAGAAACAAAAAGACAAAATTGCAGAATCTAAAGGAAATAACTTCGAGCACTCACACCGGAGGATGTGAGTACCTTTTACCTTACCTCCCCGGCAACGGCGCCAGAGAATAGGCGTTTGCTGTGGGAGGTTCTTCTTCTTTAATCCTCCGGTGTGAATACCTTTTACCTTACCTCCCCGGCAACAGCGCCAGAAAATAGCTTGATGTCTACGCACTTCTATTCTTGTAGACAGTTGTTGGGCCTCCAAGTGCAGAGGTTTGTAGAACAGCAGCAAGTTTTCCCTTATGTGGATCACCCAAGGTTTATCGAACTTAGGGAGGAAGTGGCAAAGGTATCCCCTCTCAAGCAAACCTGTAATCAAGATACAAGAAGTCTCTTGTGTCCCCAACACACCCAATACACTTGTCAGGTGTATAGGTGCACTAGTTCGGCGAAGAGATAGTAAACTACAAGTGGTATGGATAATTATAAGTGGTAACAATGCTAGAAAATAGCTTGATAGCGTGGAAGAGACTAAAGGCAAACTAAAATAAAGATGGAAGAAAGCAAACATGTAACAGATCTAATTGCAACCGGTGTTTCAATGCTTAAAAACAAGGCCCAGGGATCATGCTTTCACTAGTGAACACTCTCATATAAATATATTATCTTCATGATACTACTCTAAACTACTCTCCGGTTGGAGACTCTAATCCATGGTAGGGCTATAAAAACACACCTCAAAGTAAGCCTTTCTCATCTACAAAACCCCACACTGTCACCTTGAGCCCTAGATGGTTCCAACAAACACCACAATTTCATAAAGACATCCAACTCCAAATATAACTCATAACAAGTATTTGTAATCTCTAGCCTAAGTGCCACCATGGTATGCACGCTGTCACTTTCACACACATGGGGAGAGCAGAGATCTAATAAAGCACTTGAGTAGCAAGGTAGATCTACTTGATTACAAAGCTCATGATCACAATATGATCATGCATAGAGAGAGAGATGAACACAGCTACCGGTAGAACCCTTAGCCTTGAGGAAGAACTACTCCCTCATCATCATGGGAATTAGCAATGGTGATGGAGATGGTGGTGGAGATCGATGGAGATGGCTCCGGGGGTACTTCCCAGTCCCTGTAGGGTGCCGGAATAGAGACTTTCTGTCCCCCGAATCTCCCCTTCGGTGGCGGCAGTGCTGCGGAACTTTTCGTGGATTTTTGATTGATGATCTAGGGTTTTTTCCTCGGGAGGAATATATAGGCAAAAGAGGCAAGGTCGGTGGCCGGCCAGGGGGCCCACACCATGCCCTGGCGCGCACGCCAAGGGGGGGTCTGGCCACCCTGTGTCCCCTCTCCCACTCTCCTTCTAGCTTCGTTAGTCTTCCGGGAAAATAGTAACTTTGGCTTTTGTCCCGTCCAATTCCGAGAATATTCATTTTCTAACTTCTTGGAACCAAAAACAGCAGAAAACTGGCAACTGGCACTGTGGCATCTTGGTAATAGGTTAGTACAAGAAAGTGTATGAAAAGTACTCCAAAGTTGGAACAAAACAGAAGAAAGTAGATAAAACCAAGCATGGAACATCAAAAATTATAGATACATTTGCAATGTATCAACATCCCCAAGCTTAACTCCTGCTCGTCCTCGAGTAGGTAAGTGATAAAAAGAAAGAATAATTTTTGAGGTGACATGCACCATCAAAGACTTGATCAAAGTATTTGTAAAACATTCAAAGCTGGGATCATAGTACTTCAATCATAACATGAAAGACAAAGTTCTAGCAATAAGACAAAGAAACTATGATGCAACATAAAAAGGCACAAACAAAAGATTCATGAATAACAATGCTTTGCAAGACGTTTGTTTGTTTCACATAAAGAAAACATAGCATAATAGTATTCAGCTTGTCCCTCCATAGAGTAGCAAATATAAATGCATAGGACACCTTCAAAGTTCATAAGAGTGACTAGATACAATAGTTTAAAACGAGCAATATCAAGTATGGATCAATCAACTAGTCTTGGGACAATGCACATAGAACTAAGAATGGCCACTATGCTCTCAAAGTAGGTGCATAAAGATAGAAGGTGGAGACTCAATATAAAAGTAAAAGAAAGGCCTTCATAGAAGGAAGTAGGGATTCAAGTCTCATAACATGTTTTAGTATGAGTATATGTATGAGAGCGAGCTGTGCTACAATAATATAATCCCTCTGACCCATATTTAGTGCTAGATACATCCGTATATATCTAGAGTATGTGCTATTGTGTTGTATGTATGACATACTCGCCCCACCGTTAACACACACACAAAAAAACATTACGATTACTATATCTTATCTTACCATCTTACCACTATATAGTGTACGAATAACTTGGAATATTGACCGTTGGACCAAGACTCACAAATCTCAATATTTCCAGCCATTGGATCCTCTTTTCCATTCTAGCATCTAGAAGATTCTATTGATAGTCTTCAGCATAATGAATGCTATGCACAAACCTCAAAACACACTTCTCCATCATACTAGAATCTTCTCCCTCGTAGCTAATAATCGTTGACTTCTGCATGATCTTATCTTATCTTACCACTATATAGTGTATGAATAACTTTCAATGTTGACCGTTGGATCAAGATTCGCGAATCTAGCATTTTTAGCCATTGGATCTTCTTTTCCATTCTAATATCTAGAAGATTCTATTGATATATAGTCTTCGGAATAATGAATGCTATGCACAAACCTCAAAACACACTTCTCCATCATACTATAATATTCTCCCTTTTTTATCTAGACCATGTTATCAAAAATTGAATGTGTTAGGTAACTAATAATCTTTGACTTCTACATGACATACAAATTACAAGGACCAAATATACACCCATACTTCTTATCTTAAAACACTTCTCTATCATTCTAGAATCTTTTAGACATTTCTATGGACCATGTTACAAAGTACAAGAACCAAATATATACCCATACTTTATAGATGTCCATCAAATTTAAAACTTTTTAAGCTTAACCTATTATATAATCATATCTTACCACTATATAGTGTACAAATAACTTTGCACTTTCACTGTTGGATCAAGACTAGCAAATCCCACACTACTAAATATAATTAAGTTGGATTTTCAATCCATTCTAGCATCTAGAAGATTCTATTGATGTTATCTAGTGCACTGAATGTTATGCACAAACTTCAAAACACACTTCTCGGTAATTTCTAGAATCATCTTCGTCATTTCACTAGAGCATGTCGAGTACTAGGTAACTAATAGTAGGTTGATTTCTAGATGATACAAAGTACAAAGAACCAACTACACACCTGGTACTTTATGGACGTAGCTCTTAATTATAATAGGTAAAGCACTAAAATTTATAAATTTGATTAACATATATATATAACTAGTAAATTACACGTGCCCTGCACGTGAGACTCAAATAATAGATGTCTGACACATATCATCACTATATAAAATTATAATATAGGTAGAGCAGAAAAATATAAATTTGATCAACATCTATAAAATATGGGTGTATATTTGGTTCTTGTACTTTGTACAATATAAATATCATGTAGAAGTCAGCGATTATTAGCTATCTAAAACTTGAAATTTTTGGTAACATGGTCTAGAAAAACAAGGGAGAAGATTCTAGAATGTTGGAGAAGTGTGTTTTGAGTTTTCTGCATAGCATTCATTGTGATGAAGACTATCAATAGAATCTTCTAGATGCTAGAATAGAAAAGAAGATCCAACGGCCAGAAATGTTGGGATTCGCGAGTCTTGATCTAACGGTCAATATTCAAAGTTATTCGTACATTATATAGTGGTAAGATAAGATAAGAAGTATGGATATATATTTGGTTCTGTTACTTTGTATCATCATGTAGAAGTCAAAGATTATTAGCTACCTAACACTTGAAATTATTGGTAACATGGTCAAGAGAAACGAGGGAGAAGATTCTAGTATGATGGAGAAGTGTGTTTTGAGGTTTGTGCACAACATTCATTATGCTGAAGACTATCAATAGAATCTTCTAGATGTTAGGGGCTTGTTTGATATGCAGGATAGGAAAAGCATAGGG
Organism: Avena eriantha; assembly: GCA_910589775.1. Lineage (NCBI taxonomy): Eukaryota > Viridiplantae > Streptophyta > Magnoliopsida > Poales > Poaceae > Avena > Avena eriantha. The sequence goes on along the minus strand of OU342745.1, from coordinate 312,856,502 downwards.
ATTGGAAAAACATAGGAATAGAATGTCATGCCCACTTTAATCCTATAGGAACCCATATATAAGCAAGGAAGTTTGTTTGATTCCATCGAAGGAAAAAAGGATTCTAAGAAAGAGGTTTGGGCGTGGATCGATGTTAGATTTCCTATGCAATCTAGTGCAAAGGATTCCCTAGGAAAATTTCCTATAGGAATCAATAATCATACAAATCAAACAACCATTATAGAAAAAAATCTTATGGGATTTAATCCTATAAATTTCCCATGTAAATCCTTTGAATCAAACATGATGGCCTAGAATGGAAAAGAAGATCCAACGGCTAGAAATATTGGGATTCGCGAGTCTTGATCCAACGGTCAACATTCAAAGTTATTCGTACACTATATAAAAAGTGGTAAGATAATGGAAAGATGAGATAGTGGTAAGATATACTACTCTTGTTGCTCCATGTCACACTCCGAGAAGAACAAGCACACACACACGAGGTAGCGCAAGAGGAGCGAAGGAGTTGAAGGCGGAGCGATGTCAGAGTAAAGCTAGTTTGACGGGTTTCTGCCACGAGGTACATGTACCTACTACTAGTAGCACAGTACTACTAGTAGTACTACTATGTTTTCTCTCTCCTTCGTTGTCTCTCACCATCCATCCTCTCTCTCCCCTCCTGTCCAGCGCCCCACGCGCACCAGCCAGCTGATCTCTCCCTTGTACCTCTCCGTGGTGCCGCACACGTGTGCCTTGGTACGGCCGCGCTATGTGTATGGCCTGTTTTTTCCTTTTTTCTTGACAAGAGTCTCTAGCGTGTTGGTAGCCGCCTTAGTGTATATAGGAAGAGGACATCGCAGATTTCACAATGTCCTGCTCCATGTGTTGGTGTTGAACAGTAGCCAGAGTGAATTCCACCATGCTTAGAACCATCATGTCACAGCCCTCCCCAAAAAAATACCATAGCACCGTAGGCTATATTCTCAATATGTGTATATAGTTATTATTAATAGACTTAATGTATGCCTTTTTCTCTATGAAGACTATTGGTTAATAAAAACATAATGTTTGTTAAACCCACATGTGATCTGTCCATATAAATGACATAGTGATAGTAACCATGGAGAATCATCATATGTCTTCCCTTCTCCTTTTTTGTGAAAAGGATCCTGGCATTAAAGAAACATCTAACAGTACAAAGCACCTCAAGAAAAACTAAAATTATATCGAAATCCTTGAGATGCCCTTCATCTTCAAACTCAGTTGCCTGCGCCACGAGGAGCAATGGTACCTGCTAGATTGATATTTTTTTGCAAAGCTATCGAGGATATCCCTACGATGGAGGATGGCGGCCGTGCGGGCGTTGTTCACACCCGATGTGCCCTGGAATACACACTGCTCAAGGAGGCTGATGAAGAGGTCCAGCTTGTCGTGCTGGGCAAGACACTGCGCAATAATAGCTACCTCCATGTAGACGTCCGCCGGTGCGGCGGGCAAAGCCTCGGAAAGCTGCAGGGCCATCAGTGCACGGAATAGATCGTCTCCAGAGAGACCAGCCAGGGAAGTGGTGAGCGTGGCAACAACCTGGCGAGGAACACCTAGACCAAAATTTGGGGCTAAAAATCAGTTATAGATAGGCTAGATGAATGAAGTCCATAGAAGAAAACGATATCACTATCGGTAGCATGCATTGTGGCAAACGTACATGTTGGGTATGCGTCACGGTGCATGGCCTAAAGGCGGGCAATGAGGTCGTCCACCATGCCTGTGATAATCCGAAGCTGGTGAGGAAAGAATCCATCTTCTTCTTCAGCCAGGCTGCAAAGATGGCGTCAGAATGGGTGCGTGCCACGGCGCGTGCCAGCACGACACGGAGGCGCTGCAAAGAGTCGACCTGGGGGTGGGCGTCCCTGGCTTTCTCTATCAGACGGATGGCTCTCTCTCTGGATATCTCTCTGCGGCAGACTCCACCGCTGCTCAATCTAGGTACTTTTGTACTCTTGCTTTTGGAAGTGTAGTGCACATATATACTACGGAGTACTAGTAGTAGTACTCGTACAAGCAATAAACGGTAGAAAGCTACTACCACCGGTATAGTTGACCTTCAAGTATTAAGTGCCTACCTAACCAAGCATGCATGCTTATCTTGGTAATTGTGTGGCCTCTCGCATAGCCAAATCCCCACTTAGGCTGGTCATAGTGGGAAGTAACTTAGAGTAGTAGTAACATGCATATGTTACTAGTCTAAGTTACTACCTCCATAGTGGAAAATAACATAGGTGTGGTATCATGCACAGTCTCATTTATTGCAATGTAGACTCATTTTTTCTTAAAATGTCTGATGTTATGGTAACATAGCTAGTTACCACAAGCCTCTCTCTCATCATTTAATTGAATGCCATATCATCTAAATGCTTAGTTGGAAATACAAGTAGGACTAGGTTACTACCCAAGTTACTCCCACTATGACTAGCCTTAACATGGAGTACTAGTACTTCCTATTCAAAAAAACATGTACTCCCTCCATTTCAAAATATAAGATGTTTTAGTTTTGTGAAAAGAGTGTATCTAGACCGCCTTTAGTATATATATTCATTTAAATTTGAAGTGAACCTACACACCAAAAGAGGTCTAGATGCACTCTTTTCACAAAGCTAAAACATCTTTTATTTTGGAATGGAAGGAGTACTAGCTAGTACTACTGTTTTGTTGGTACCAAGACGTGGCCTTTAAAATTGGTGAGAAAATCTTGGGAACGTTTAGATCTAGCCTCTTAACTACACCGTAATTCTCTCCCCATTGGTTTATTTTTTCCTTCGCGCTCTACCGCATGCAGAGAGAAAAGGTAGATGCCAGAAATTAGGGGCTGCAATAACTAGGGCTCTAGAAATTACTCCCCCCATCTCATTGCATTTTACTACTCCCCGTATTCTGTACCTCGTGTCAGGAACCCATCTCAGATTTGCTATGGCATTGTACCACAAAACAGAATATTCCATTTTACGGTACAGTTTTGCAACATCTGTTCCGCCCCGTCACCTGTACCGCAAAGTAATTTGTACCACAAAGCACTGAATTCATCGGGGTATGAACTAGCAAACACCATGGATTCGAGTTTTTCAATCGACATAGAAAACGATTAAATGCGAACAAAGTGACATAACGAATGATTAAATGGGAACCCTAATTGACTATCTCGCTTCCGCTGTCCTCCGCGCTGCCGTCCTCTGCATCCTGCTCGTTGCTGCAGCTATCAGAAATATCAATGATTCTGGCACGGTTCGCCTCCCTCATGAAATCATCCCGGAGCGCATCGTTGATGGAGGTGCTAATTGTGCGCCCATGTATCGCCCAGAATTGCGCCCTAGCTTCGACGTTGCGGTCATCAGGGTAGACCTCTTGCTGGTATTCGAGGCAGATGGCAAGCGTCACCCTATGCTCCAGCTTGAATAGCCTATGCCAATAGGAGCTTGCAGCCGCGTATTGGGGCATTGCTCGCTTCTAGTACGGCAGTTCGAGGCGGCGATCTTTGATCTAGCGATACAACTCGGTGCCGCACGGAACGGGCACCACCGGCACCCCGAAGTGGCTGAGCTCGAAGCCTATCAGAATCGTCGTGCAAGGCGGTGCGAGGATACCGTGGTGGGCGAACAAAGATGCCTCGTAGTAATTCAGATTTTGTTTGGCCATGGCTGCGGCGATGGTGGCAAAGAGTGATGGGACGGAGGAGAGGGATATTGGGGGTGGAAACGGCCGGCAACGGTCGTGGCTATGAGCAGGAAGCGGGGATGAGGAAACTTCCCTCCCGCCAACAGACGCGCCATGATGAAGTACAAACCCTCCGTGCGGTATATATGTGGCACGGAAGCGTCGGTTTGCGAGAAATCATAATTTTTCTTTGGACGCGGTACGGTTTATGGTATCTCGAATGACCAATTTTTCTTGTCTCGTACCGCAAACGGGTGGTTATTTTGCGGTACAAAGATGTAGTATCTGCTAGAGATGCTCTAACAAATTTAAAAGAAAATGCCACCATCCCAATTATCACACAGAGTGGACAGTGGACAATGTGGTTTCTTTATAATTCTCGGTCCAACGGTCAATATTCAAAGTTATTCGTACACTATATAGTGGTAAGAAATGTGGGGTGTTGGAATTGTTTCAAGTAGGGTGGGCCTAGAAGGAGCCAGATACTTCAGGTCACAACTTAACATGGTCCGTAGAACTGCATGTTACACCAGGGACCTAAAATAGAAAATTACATCCAAGTCCACATATTTCTTATCTTATCTTATCTTATCTTACCACTAACAAATAACTTTAAATATTGACCGTTGGATCAAGACTAACGAATCCCAACATTTCCAGTCATTGGATCTTCTTTTCCATTCTAGCATCTAGAAGATTCTATTGATAGTCTTCATCACAATGAATGCTATGCACAAAACTCAAAACACACTTCTCCACCTATATTATATAATCTTACAACTATATATTATACGAATGAATAACTTTGAACTTTGATTGTTGGATCAAGACTGGCAAATCTGAACATTGCAAACCGTTGGTGTTCAATCCATTCTAGCATCTAGAAGAAGATTCTATTGATAGTCTTTAGCATAATGAATGCTATGCGCACAAGCCTCAAAACACTTCTCTACCATTCTAGAATCTTACAGGCATTTTTGTAGACCATGTTAGCAAAATTTGAAGTATTAGGTATAGCTAACAAACATTGACTTCTATGTTGACTTCAACATGATACAAAGTACAAGAACCAAATATACACTCATACTTTATAGATGTCCATCAAATTTAAAACTTTTTGAGCTTAACCTATTATATAATCATATCTTACCACTATATAGTGTACAAATAACTTTGAACTTTGACCGTTGGATCAAGATTGGCAAATCCCAACAATGCAAAATAAAATTAAGTTGGATCTTCAATCCATTCTAGCATCTAGAAGATTCTATTGATGTTCTTTAGCGCACTAAATGTTATGCACAAACTTCAAAACAGACCTCTCGTTAATTCTAGAATCATCTTCGTCATTTCTCTAGAGCATGTTGAGTACTAGGTAACTAATAGTAGGTTGATTTCTACATGATATAAAGTACAAAGAACCAAATACACACCTGGTACTTTATGGACATAGCTCTTAATTATAATAGGTAAAGCATGAAAATTTATAAATTTGATCAACATATATATGTAACTAATAAATTGCACGTGCCCTGCACGTAAGACTCAGATAATAGACGTCTGGCACATATCATCACTATATAAAATTATAATACATGTAAAGCAGAAAAAATCTAAACTTGAGCAACATCTATAAAGTATGGGCGTATATTTGTTTCTTGTACTTTGTAAAGTATATTTGGTAACATGGTGAAGAGAAACGAGGGAGAAGATTCTAGTATGATGGAGAAGTGTGTTTTGAGGTTTGTACATAACATTCATTATGCCAAAGACTATCAACAGAATCTTCCAGATGCTAGGGGCCTGTTTGATTCATAGGATAGGAAAATCATAGCAATAGGAAAAACATAGGATTACAATGTCATGCCCACTTTAATCCTATAGGAACCCATATATATGCAAGAAAGTTTGTTTGATTTCATCGAAGAAAAAAGGGATTCTAAGAAAGAGGATTGAGCGTGGATGTTAGATTTCCTATGCAATCTAGTGCAAAGGATTCCCTAGGAAAATTTCCCATAGGAATCAATAATCATACAAATCAAACAACCATTATAGAAAAATTCTTATGGGATTTAATCCTATAAATTTCCCATGTAAATCCTTTGAATCAAACATGATGGACTAGAATGGAAAAGAAGATCCAATGGCTGGAAATGTTGGGATTCACGAGTCTTGATCCAACGGTCAACATTCAAAGCTATGCGCATGATACATTGCAAATGTATCTATAATTTTTGATGTTCCATGCTTGGTTTTATCTACTTTCTTCTGTTTTGTTCCAAATTTGGAGTACTTTTCATATGATTTCTTGGACTAACCTATTAACAAGATGCCACAGTGCCAGTTGCCCATTTTCTGCTGTTTTTGGTTCTGGGAAAGTCAGAAAATGAATATTCTCGGAATTGGACCGGACAAAAGCCAAAGTTGTTATTTTCCCGGAAGACTCACGGAGCCAGAAGGAGAGTCGGAGAGGGGCCACAGGGTGCCCACACCACCCCTAGACGCGGGTCCCCCTTGGCCGCACCAGGGCATGGTGTGGGCCCCCTGGCAGGCCATCGACCTTGCCTCTTTCGCCTATAAGAGCCTCCCGATGCATAAACCCTAGGGCGACAATCAGAAATCCACGAAAAGTTCCGCAGCGCCGCCGCCACCGAAGGGGAGATTCGGGGGATAGAAAGTCTCTGTTCCGGCACCCTGCCGTGACGGGAAAGTGTCCCCAGAGCCATCTCCATCGATCTCCATCTCCATATCCATCACCATTGTTGATTCCCATGATGATGAGGAAGTAGTTCTTCCCCGAGGCTAAGGGTTCTACAGGTAGCTATGTGTTCATCTCTCTCTATGCATGATCATATTGTGATCATGAGCTTTGTAATCAATTAGATCTACCTTGCTACTCAAGTGCTTTAATAAATCTCTGCTCTCCCCATGTGTGTGAAAGTGACAGCGTGCACACCATGGTGGCACTTAGGCTAGAGATTACAAATACTTGTTATGAGTTATATTTGGAGTTGGATGTCTCTAAGAAATTGTGGTGTTTGTTGGAACCATCTAGTGCTCAAGGTGATAGTGTGGGGTTATCTAGATGCGGAAAGCGAACTTTGAGGTGTGCTGTTATAGCCCTACCATCGATTAGAGTGTCCAACTGGAGAGTAGTTAAGAGTAGTATCATGACGATAATATATTTATGTGAGAGTGTTCACTAGTGAAAGTATGATCCCTAGGCCTTGTTTCTAAGCATTGAAACACCATTTGCAACTAGATCTGTTACATGTTTGCTTGCTTCTATCTTTATTCCGGTTTTACTTTAGTATTTTCCATGCCATCAAGCTGTTTTCTATCACCATTACCACTTATAATTATCCATACAACTTGTATTTCACTATCTCTTCGCCGAACTAGTGCACCCATACACCTGACATGTGTATTCGGTGTGTTGGGGACACAAGAGACTTCTTGTATCTTGATTGCAGGGGTTGCTTGAGAGGGGATACCTTTGACCACTTCCTCCCTGAGTTTGATAAACCTTGGGTGATCCACTTAAGGGAAAACTTGCTGCTGTTCTACAAACCTCTGCACTTGGAGGCCCAACAACTATCTACAAGAATAGAAGTGCGTAGACATCAAGCTATTTTCTGGCGCCGTTGCCAGGGAGGTAAGTTAAAAAGTATTCACACCGGAGTATTAAAGAAGAAGAACCTCCCACGGCAAACGCCTATTTTTTGGCGCCGTTGCCGGGGAGGTAAGGTAAAAGGTACTCACATCCTCCGGTGTGAGTGCTCGAAGTTATTTCCTTTAGATTCTGCAATTTTGTCTTTTTGTTTCTTGTTTTCACTAGTTAGGCTTAATGGAAAACAACAAAAAAATTAGAGAACTTTATAGTATTTATCTTGAGTTAGGACACGAAGTGTTTGAAGAGAAAATTAAAAAACCTATGGAACTTTATTTGCATGCTAATAGAAATGTTGTTAGTATGAATTCTTTGGACACCATTATTGCTAATGCTATGGAAAAGTCTAAGCTTGGGGAAGCTAGTTTTTATGAAAATGATCTTTTTAGTTGTAACACCCTCAAATCGGCCCTATGCAAGTTTTAGCGCTTCCTGCAAAACCCGCATAGAAACAATTCAAGGACGCCGACCAGGCACTTTCGTGCGGGTGGAAAACGAAGTAATACCATTACACATCAGTCCTCGATGGGACCCATAGATCATATATATACAACAACGACTCCATGGGTCAAGAATACATATATAATATACGAAGGTCCAAATCACCTTGAAAATGATAGAGCGTCCGACTACGGACAAGATGCAAATGGGGCTAAGAGCCCTGAAGAATAACCAATGGCGTCCATAACCTTGCCCAGGACAAGCCGGAAGGGTAACCCTACTAACGACGTCGATCTCACACCTGCTAAAACAAAAGGGGTGCCGACAAAGGGCAAAGGAAAAAGAGGAGCGTCAGTACTGAGGCCAGTACACGGCGAGACTAGAATTTGGCGGCTCTCGCCTACATAGGTATGCTGGACTGAAGCGGCAGCGCAGCAGCACTAAACAACCTATAGAGACTCAGTAAAACTAGCGGCTATTAGAGAGGGATAAGAAAGACCTATTCGGATCCAACCTGATAGTAACACCAAACATACCCATCCTGGTATTCCCCCTCGAGACCAAACGAGGAAGTCAGACCGAGGAACTCACACAGTTGGCAGTTTTACTCATTCCGTTATAGTTGCAGCATTTACTAGTCAGATATATAGCAAGATTCATCCTGATAGCATAAGTAGTGGGCGGTTTTAGTTAACATTCTGTTGTAGTTGGAACACTCACTAGTCAGATATAATTGTCTTGAGGAATCCCAAAACCCAGCAATTGTTGGCACTTTTATCACATTCCATTGGAGTTGCAATACTTACTAGGCAGGGACAGCATGTCACGAAACGACCCAGATCCACCAGTTGTTGGCATTTTTAATATCCATTCCGTTATAGTTGCATCCGATTACTAGTCATATATTAAGTCAAATTTATAGCACTACTTTAGTTATGCTTGTCTATGATCGAGATACTGTGCTCCAAGTCATCCATAACCGTGGACACGGCTTTCAGAAAGTTTTACCCTGCAGGGGTGCATAAATAGCAACACACACTCGATCAACCTCGGAAAAACCAACTCAAAACCCAACGAGGCATTCACGACAAAGCGATCACAGGATTCAGAAATATTTCAGGGGGCCAACCGACTAAGCTACCCGCAACGAAGTTGGCCGGCGCCGGAACGGACCCAGGGTTTGTGTGGACGGCTGTAAACGACTGGGAACCCGAAAGTGTGACTAGGCTTGTCGATACAGCGAAAACGTGTCATGATCCAAAACAGTACAGGTGCTCCTCGCACAATCTTAATAAAGCAGTAACATGGCATAAGTACAGGATAGTAATAAAGCCCCAAACTAATTGTGGCCCCAAGAAATAAGAATGAATCAAGCTCTGGATCAGGGGGGTCCATAAGGCCTCCCGGATGTGGATAGTGCGAAAAATCAAGGAACAGGTATCAAGTACTCGGGGTTCTACGGGACACAAGTGGGCGTGGAAGAACCAAATAACATCTATTACCCACCGATGCCTCTGCATTAGTTATATCTAGCATTTTATAGTTGTATTTGAAGTCATGATCATCTCCACCATAAACATCTCCACCAATAAACATCTCCACCAATCCAACAACTGTGGTACTCGACAAGACGAGATCGCACCTGAGCAAGCAACTACGACTCGCAAGGCCAGGTATCTACCAAACACGGGTAATAGGAGGTGTCCAAGGCAATATAGAGGCTGCACGGGATATAACTGGTGTTCCGAAACTAAAGCATCGCGACACGGATAGCAATAGATCAATAGGAGGAAATAAAGACTATAAATGCAAAATAGGTAGAAGGGGGAGAGATGCTCGCCTGGGCAAACACTGCCGAAGGATCATAACCGGAGAACTTGTCGATACTCGCATCAACTCATCGGCCTAGTCCGCAAAGAAGCAAACACTAGAAGAAACACCGGATGCAATATTTAATAAGACGGTAGAAGATCCGACATGATTATGATATGCATGCGAGATGAACAATTTAATATGCGACAGTCGATAATGTCATATTATAAAAATAATGGGGGTCTCGGATAGGGAATCACATTAGGGTTCGGCGAACTTGGGCTCCGAGGGGTTCGGGGTTCGACAGGGTTCGACGAGGCGGAAATGGCTCGACGGTATCGGTCTCGGACAATGGAAGTACATCTTGTCACACGGTTTCCGGGTAGTCGAACTTGGCGGGTTGGGGACGATCTTGTCGGGCCCGCGGGTCGGGTCGATCTGGGCGTTCGGGAAGGAGAACTTGGCGTCCCGAGGAAGTACTTGGTGTATCCGTGTCGACGACCTTGGCGTCCGGGTTCTCGGGCATCGGATCCGGGAAGAAGTACTTGTCGCATCTGTAGTCTCCGGATTCAGGTAGAAGAGCTCGTCGTCCGGGGAGCCTCCGGGTCCATGGTCTTCGGGTCATGTCGACGGTCATGGCGTTCGGGATGAAGTACTTGTCGTATTCGCGTCGGCGACCTTGGCGTCCGGGATGGAGATCTTGGCATAACGGGGTCGGCCTTCAGGCGTTCGCCTTGGTCCTTCGGGCGACTCGAAGATCTTGTCGTGGAACTTGTCGGTAGTTCTTCGAGTGGCACCACTCCACCACGTTGCATCAAGCACAATACATGTACCTCACACCCTTGCATAACTGGCACCACTCCCACACTAGCAACAAACACACACAAAAAGGAGCCAAAGTCCTAGAGCAGGAAGGCGGACGACCGACGACGCAGAGACGGAGGAAAAAGCGGCCGGGCCGGTGACGGCGGGCTTGGCGGCTCGCAGGGAGGCAGGGGATGTGCAGAGGAAGGCACCGCGTGGGGGTCGTCGACGGCCGGTAGGCGGGTGAGGGCAGGGGAGCCCCGCAGCGGCACAGGGAGGTGGGGCCGCGGTGGAGGGCGGCACGGGCTGCAGCGGGAGGAGAACCGGGGTGGCCGGAGCTCGGGGACGGAGGCGACGGTGACCGGAGCGAGGCGGCGACATGGAGGAGGGGGTCGACGAGGAGGGGTCCTCGCGGGGTGGCGAGCGTGCAGGAGCAGGGTCGGCGTGGCCGGAGCGGAGAGGAGGGCGACTGGCGCAGAGGTCAGCGGCGAGACGGAGCTCATATGGCGGCGGAGCGAGGCCAGCGGGAAAAAGGCGGCCGGGGATGAGGAGGACGGTGAGGCGCCTAACCGGCGGCCGGACGGTTTGGCGATGCGGAGGGGACCCGAGGCGGCGCCGGGCTCATGGAGGCAGAGTGGAGGAGCAGGGCGGCGGCGCTGCGGTTGGTGGAGGAGCACGTCGGGGCCGGGGGCTCTGGGGCTGCCGGGCGAGGCGGAGAGGCGGGGTGGCGCACGGAGAGGACGGTTGCGGGAGACGACCGGCGGCCGACGGTGGCGGAGAGAGCGGCCTCGGGGACAGAGGGAGCAGGGACGGGGGAGGAGAGACGCGGGGAGAAAAGAGATAGCGAGGGAAGAGAGAGAGAGGGACAAGCGGGCTCGGGGCTGACGACACGGCAGGTGGTGGGGCCCGAGCGGGGGGTTCGGGCTGGTGGAGGGTGGGCCCTGGCCAGGGGAGCGGGGCGGAGAGCCCGAGGCAGGCTGGGCTGCCTGGTGCGGGACATGGCGAGCGGGAGAAAAGGGTTTGGGGGGCGCGCAGTTCTGTGTGCGTGGAGAGACGCGCCCAGGCAGGAAAAATTGGCGGCGGGGTGGTTTTCTATCCGTGCATGGGGGAAAAGGCAGGTGAGGTGGCGGCTTAGAGATAAGATGGAGGTGGGTGAGCGGCAGCTGATTGGGTGCTGTTTTGGGCCAGGGTGATGTGGCGACCGTGATTGGCTGGGGTGAGGTGGCTAGGGCTGGGTAGATTAGGATTAGGTAGGGATGGTTTAGACTTTGGGTTTTGGAGGTGGCCGGCCGGGCTTTCGGGCCTGGCGGGCTGCCTCCCAAAAATAAAATAAATGTTTTATTATTTAAAACGGGGCTTTTGAAAACCGTTGGTAGACAAAACAAAATATTCCGGACAGACCCGGGTTTTGATTTGAATAAAAGACGGGGCGTTTAGAAACCAAAAACAGGCTTTTCGAAAATAGTTTTATGCAAACCAATGCAAGAAGACATGACGATGCTCAAATGCAAGGTGGCATGATGACATGAGCATGCGGTCATGACGATGCAATGCACAAAAACAACGCGATTTTCTAGTAGTAGTTTTGCGGGATGCCACACATGTCATGTAGAAGTCAAAGATTATTAGCTACCTAACACATGAAATTTTTGATAACATGGTCTAGAAAAACAAGGGAGAAGATTCTAGTATGATTAAGAAGTGTGTTTTGAGGTTTGTGCATAGCACTCATTATGCCAAAGACTATCAATAGAATCTTCTAGATGCTAAAATGGAAAAGAAGATCCACCGACTAGAAATGCTAGGATTCGTGAATCTTTATCCAACGGTCAACATTCAAAGTTATTCATACACTATATAGTGGTAAGATAAGATAAGATAAGATCATGCAGAAGTCAACGATTATTAGCTACAAGGGAAAAGATTCTAGTATGATGGAGAAGTGTGTTTTGAGGTTTGTGCATCACATTCATTATGCTGAAGACTATCAATAGAGTCTTCTAGATGCTTGAATGGAAAAGAAGATCCAACGGCTAGAAATGTTGGGATTCGCGAGTCTTGATCCAACGTTCAATATTCAAAGTTATTTGTACAGTATTTAGTGGTAAGAGGTAAGATAAGATATCTCTATCTCTACTACTATAATGGAACAGTTTTGAATTGGATCCATAGCACCAATCCTGATCGTTGGGCTATTAGATCCAATGGTTTAGAGAAGCTGGATTCGTGTTGAATAGTACCTAGAGCAAACTCCACCATGCATGTTCTAGAACCATCATGACACCACCCCCAAAATTTCTTAGCACAGTAGGTTGTATTCTCTCTACTACTATAGTGGAGCAGTTTTGAATTGGATCCATAACACCAATCCTGACCGTTGGGCTGTTAGATCCAATGGTTCAGAGCAACTGGATTCGTCTGTTGAATAGTCCAGACCTAGAGCAAACTCCACCATGTTCTAGAACCATCACGTCACCACCCCCAAAATGCATAAATTAAGTATATTAATAATAACTATCTACACATATTGAGAATACAACCTACTGTGCTATGAAATTGTGGGGGTGGTGACATGATGGTTCTAGAACATGGAGGAGTTTGCTCTAGGTACTATTCAACATGAATCCAGCTGCTCTGATCCATTGGATCTAATAACCCAACGGTCAGGATTGGTGCTATGGATCCAATTCAAAACTTCTCTATTCTTATCTTATCTTACCACTATATAATGTACGAATAACTTTGAATATTGACCGTTGGATCAAGACTCACAAATCCCAACATTTCTAGCCGTTGGATCTTCTTTTCCATTCTAGCATCTAGAATATTCTATTTTTTGAACGGTCTAGAAGATTCTATTGATAGTCTTCATCACAATGAATGCTATGCAAAAAACTCAAAACACACTTCTCCATCATTCTAGAATCTTCTCCCTCATTTCTCTAGACCATGTTACCAAAAATTTCATGTTTTAGATCTCCATTACTATAATGGAGCAGTTTTGATTGGGTCCATAGCACCAATCCTGACCGTTGGGATGTTAGATCCAATGGTTCAGAGCTGCTGGATTTGTGTTGAATAGTACCTAGAGCAAACTCCGCCATGTTCTCTAGAACCATCATGTCATCACCCCCAAAATTTCATAACACAGTAGGCTGTATTCTCAATATGTGTATATAGTTATTATTAATAGACTTAATTTATGCATTTTTTCTCTAATGTATGAAATGTGATTTAACAAACATTAAGTTGTTATTAACCAATAGTCTTGTTAGCGAAAAAATGCATACATTAAGTATATTAATAATAACTATCTACAGATATTGAGAATACAACCTACTATGCTATGAAATTTTGGGGTGGTGACATGATGGTTCTAGAACATGGTGGAGTTTTCTCTATAGGTACTATTCAACATGAATCTAGTTGCTCTGAACCATTGGATCTAACAGCCCAACGGTCTATATGAAATGTGATTTAACAAACATTAAGTTGTTACTAACCAATAAGTCTATTAATAATACCTATCTACACATAATGAGAATACAACCTACTGTGCTATGAAATTTTGGGGGTTGTGACATGATGGTTCTACAACATGGTGGAGTTTGCTCTAGGCCGGTACTATTCAACACCGATCAAGCTGCTCTGAACCATTGGATCTAACAGCCCAATAGTCAGGATTGGTGCTATGGATCCAATTCATTCAAACCTGCTCCATTATAGTAGTAGAGAGAACACAACCTACTGTACTATGAAATTTTAGGGGTGGTGACATCATGGTTCTAGAACATGCTGGAGTTTTCTCTAGGTACTATTCAACACGAATCCAGCTGCTCTGATCCATTGGATCTAATAGCCCAAAGGTCAGGATTGGTGTTATGGATCCAATTCAAAACTGCTCTATTCTTATCTTATCTTATCTTATCTTACCACTATATAGTGTACGAATAACTTTGAATATTGACCATTGAATCAAGACTCACGAATCCCAACATTTCTAGTCGTTGGATCTTCTTTTCCATTCTAGCATCTAGAAGATTCTATTTTTTTGAACGGTCTAGAAGATTCTATTGATAGTCTTCATCACAATGAATGCTATGCACAAAACTCAAAACACACTTCTCCATCATTCTAGAGTCTTCTCCCCAGCTTGTTTCTCTAGACCATGTGTTACCAAAAATTTCATGTTTTAGTAGATAGCTAATAATCGTTGACCTCTACACGATCTTACCACTATATAGTGTAGAGACAACTTTGAATATTGACAGTTGGATCAAGACTAGCAAATCCCAACATTTCCAGCCGTTGGATCTTCTTTTCCATTCGAGCATCTAGAAGATTCTATTGATAGTCTTCATCACAATGAATGCAATGCACAAAACTCAAAACACTGTTGACGCTGAAGAAGCAAGATCACGAGCTGGCGCATTCCTAGCATCCCTCGCAGTCGTCGCTTTGGCAGCGACAACCAACATAGCCGAATTTGTTCCAGCAGCAGCCGATGAGGATTTTGACTGTGCCTCCACCGCTTTCCAAGCATCACTCAACACTGCCCAAGACTCCGATGCGGTACAAGCATCGGCCTCTACATCCGCTTCACATGTATCCGCTGGTGCTGCTTCAGCATCCACCTCTACTTTACAAGCATCCGCCGACGCAGCAAATGCATCCGCCAACGCCGATTCCATTTCCTGTAAATGCCACAAGCTTATTTAGCTTGCAATGCCCAAAAATAAAGCAGTCTATCCTTCAGAAAGCCCGTAATGGGTGGAGGTTGGGGACATACATACCAACGAACGGTGGTGTGGTGGTGTTCAATGGTGGAGCGGAGGGGACGGTCCGGTCGAGGGAGGGCGGCCAGGCGGAGAAGATGACGATGGGGTCGAGGGGCACACGACTGAGCTACCTCGAACTCGAAACTAACTTTTGCCCCACTATTTATTTTTTATTATTTTGCAAACCCTACTTTTTTTAGGGGAAACCACGACTGTATTAGTAGTAGAAACCACATGACTGATACAAGTTTGTGCACTTGCATTGCTTTGTTTCCCACCTATAGACATCAAGTTTGTGCACTTATTCGTGTGATACAATCAATTGCTGTGTAAAATATTCCAGGTGGTAGAAGCTTACCCTTTCTATGAAATCAAGATCTAGAGTTCAAACATCGACCTAAAATTCCACAATCTACAACTACAAGTTTTGCTTTATTACCAGAAACATGCTAAAATCACTCGCAACTGGCATTAACATCATCATTAACAGATCTCAGAAGGAAAAAAATTGAAAGATAAAAAACCACCACAAGTTCGAATAAGATGACTATTGTTGCCAAATATAGTCACATAAAGCCAAGTCCAATATATATGTCATAATAGTACATCAAATATATAGATTCGTGGACACCACACACCAGCAGAGCAAAAAAAACAGTTATAGTACCTGACTTAACAAACAGTCATTCTCACAAGAGACCCAAACCCTTCAAAAATGAAAGTAGAGCGGTCAATATGGTTTACAGATTTTCTCATCTTTTGTAGGATCAGGACTGTATGGGCGTGGAGAATCTCGAATTTATGTCAGGGTCTCATCTGCTTCTAGAGCCGATTTGAAAAGATTGTTAGCTCACATTCCCACCTGTTCCAAGATCCGGTCGTACACCTGGCCAATCAGCTCGTCACCATCCACATCAGGCAACTCGGGGACTAAGTTGTCAGCCACGAACTTTTGAAAATCAACAGCAGCATCATGAGCAACTGAAATTGATGTATTCCATCGTACAGTCAAATTAGCTATTTGCTTAGTGGCTGTGGACACTTCTTCCTTTAGGCACATAATCTGTTTGTCCTGGTGTTTCACTTTCTCTTGAAGGCACGAAATCATGTGTCTATGAGCTTTGTATTTCTCTCGGACACAGGCAATGGTCAAATCCTTGTAGTGACCAACACCATTACGCCATGAGAAATATGAGTAAGGTGGAAACTGCAGATAACAAATCCAAAGTTAAACCAGATTCTCATTGTAAAAAAAATAAACCAAATTCTCGTTTCACAATCCAAATTCAGCTGCACACATCATGTAAGCTCCACAGTGGTACCGCAAATGGAAAAGAACCATAGAGGCATATTTCCCAAATATGGGAAACAAAATCAACATGAAAAGGGCCATACTTTGGGGTTTTCCTTCTTAGCTGGCACATGAGCAGTCCTGGCCTTAGTAATAAGTGGCAACATATCAGAATGACTTCATTTCTGCAAATCATGTTTTAACAAAAATGATCAATATATTTTAGGGGACATTTTAAGTAATAAAGTGCTCTTTATCGAAAAAATGTTTTCGGGGACAAAGCATAGGGTTACTGAAATTCTAGCAAAGCAGCTGGATACATAAAAACACTTGTCACTCGATAATGCCTCCTCCACGGGTGGGACATGCGCATGATGCTAAATGAAATGCAGCAAAACCAGTAAATTTTAGGAAAGAACATATCAACTTCGCAATGCAAAGAAGGATACGTGCATTAATCTGATGCCAAGGATTGGACATGTTTCCCTTTAACGAACAATATAATTTAAAGAACTCACCAATGCAGGACACCAGCAAATAACAATCTGTTAATGAACGATATGCAACAAATTACATCTGCATTGTTCAACAGAGGACCATTTTGTGAAATAAAGCCAGGGGCAAGCTTCCCATCCTCAAAAGACTCTTGTTGGTAGCATATACTTACCTATTTTCAGTGGACCTTATAACTAATTCCCTGGCTTCCTAATGTGGCATATAGATCTACTATTTCATATAGCAATCACCTAAACAACCATCCGGATGGTTGCGGACTCACCGGAGATTGCACTGATGCGATGGAAAGGTGGACGCTGCTGGGTAAAGAAGGTGTGCAACGGGGGAGGTGCACAAATGTGCAAAAAATGTAGAGATACTCGTATATAGATAGAGATACCAGTAACACATAAACCAGATCAATTAGTAGTAACCAGAAACTCCGGAAGGGCTGTAAGCAGACTGTCAACTACTCCCATATTAATTAACCTAGTGTAATTTAACGTGGTAGTACTATGAGATGGTGAGTACTAGTAAACAAAAGGGGATTACTTAATTATTAATGCAATCTACAACCAGCCACCAAAAGCATCATGAGCATGCTAAATATCTAGATTGTAGACCATACTTGGTTAAGAACCTAATGTCCATCTCTAACTACCCAAATCTAAGAGCATCTATCCTATTTAAGACTGAGTGCAGTGAGTTGGAGATATCCGTTAACTCTGCAGCCATCTCCTCGGCATGCATTTGATGGTTCTCCTGCTCCTCCTCTTCGAGGTCATCGCGGATCTCGAGGTGTAACCACAACGACATCATCGTGCGCTGCAGCGAAAGTGAGTGCGGTAGATCTACCTAGTGGACGAACATGCAATGCTCACATTCGTAGTTGCAACCCAAGAACCTGGGGCCGAAGTTCGTTCCCTCAAACGCGACGCAGCGACAGGGCGCCAGGGCAAAGTCGCACTAGAATCAGAGATCCGCATTGGTAACGATGCCATACCACTCCGCGTCTACCATCCGTGCCGGCATCTAAACCCAGGAAACATCGTCGATCGAGACGGGCAGAATAGAGAAAAACCCCAAAATGAGAGAACCCATAAGATGAATTCGAGAAAATAAACTGAGACCGTGAACTCTGGCGTACTTACCCTAACCTATCCGCCTTGCGCATCAAGATCCCCCGTCGTTCGCCGGACCGGCATGACTGAATCCGCCGACATTGCTCGAAAAAAGAGCGCCTCTTCAAAGCCTAGCGCAGAGGCTTCATGAAGAAGGAAGAGGTAGGGGAGCCGGTCCTCACATTCACTGGCTACTACTCCGTATTGGATTTAACTTGACCATTGATAACTGGGGCCCGCACTAGAGAGCCTGTGGGCCCCCAAACATCACTCACCTAGTTTGACTTGCACTACATGGAGTACTTTTGGAAAACAGATCAAAACTCAATACTCCCTCCGACCCAAATTAATTGACTTGATTTTGTCTAGATTCAAAGGTATCTAGCACTAAAACAAGTCTAGATACATTCGAATCTAGACAAATCCAAGTCAAATAATTTGGGTCAGAGGTAGTAAGTAAATAAACCAAAGGCCCCCCTCTCTTTTTGCGAAAACCCATTACAAAATGGAGACGCTCACAAATGTGTACACACAGTCACCCCTATGAATGTAGGTACGCACACCCTACACCTATGAGCACTTTAGAAAGACTGGATCTTGACACTGGTCCCGCAGGGCTTGATCTTGACGAAGTCACCATAGGCACCACCTCACTATATATTGACGAGAATATCGCCTCTTACTACCCTCATAACCATCCTTCAAAGTCGAGCGCCGAGGCTTCATGGCGAAGGAAGTGCTAGGGGTTGGAGCTCATATTCGTTGGCTACTATGGGATGTAACTGAACCACTAATAATGTGGCCCTCAGTAGTGAGCCCATAGACCCTAGGCACCAGTGACCATTACAATTACTTTGGGAAAACGGAGCAAAACTTAATACAAACGTAAGGCCTATCTCTCTCATTTTTGCGAAAATCCACTACAAAATGCACACGCTCACAAATGCATACACACTCACCCCTATTAACGCATGAACGCACATCCTACACCTATGAGCACCTCCGAAAGATTGTGTCTCCGGACTGTCCGATGGGGGGCTTGTGCTTGACAAAGTAACCATAGGCACCTACTGCCCTCGTAATCATCCTTCAAAGCCGAGCGCCGAGGCTTCATCGAGAAGGAAGAGCTAGAGAAGTCAGAGCTAACATTCGTTGGCTACTATAGGATATAACTAGACCACTAATAACAATGGGACCCCACGGTAGTGAGCCCATTGGCCCCAGGCATCAAAGTAAGCACGGTATCAGGTCTTAAACATATATCTTAACGGTGATTCTTATGCAAGACTTATGTATAAGAGAATCAATTGGGAGGTCCCACTATTCAGTGGATAACAGCCTGTTCTTCTTTTTAGCATGGTTGTGCGCAACCACTTCAGTTCTAAACGCTAGACCAAAAGTAGTTTTCATAGCTACTTCTAGACACTGCACACTCCCTTACTATACGTAGCTTAGAAATTTGCTAGCCTCGTTTCTAAGAAAATTGTAGGTTGCTTTGAAAGTTTTTCGAAAATGCTTTTAGAGGTACCCATCGAGGGGTCAATTAATATATCACAAAACACTAAGAGTTTTGACAATAGGTTTAACTTCTTGCTAAGATAGATTTTGCATCTTGACAATTTAACGAAATTAGGTCAAACTTGAGCTACAAGTAAGCGTGATATAGATTTCTCTTGAATTAAATGTCTTTTCAGAGGTCTATAGGTGCATCTTATTGTAGTAAAAAATTCCATCAGTATGAGTTTCCTACTATGTTAGGAATGAACATTCTCAATTTTCCGAGTGGTGATGATGAGATTGTTCTTTCTCGTTAAGCAAGTCTGAAGAATATGGATCTGAATGACACACGAGGCAAGTTTTCAGACATAAATTGTGGACCAACATGTTGTACTTACGATTTCCCATGTTTTATGAGTTCTCAAACTTCCTAGCTAACTTCGCCCACTTGGTTGATTTTATCTCAATTTATCAAAACTATTAGGTATAAATTGAACTGCCACAAGTAAATTGTAGGTTGCTTTGAATGTTTGACGAAAGATCTCTCTTGGAGGTACCCATATCTATCAGGGGGAGGTTTCAGTTAATATATGGGAAACCACCAAGAGTTTTGATGATATATAGGTACGTTTCAACTTCTTGCTAAGATTTTGCATCAATTTAATGAAAGTAAGTTAGACTTGAGCTACAAGTAAGCATGATAGACTGCTCTTGAATTAAATGTCTTTTCAGAGGTAGATGGGTGCATCTTCTTGTAGTAAACAATTTCGTCAGTGTGAGTTTCCAACTACCAGGAAATGACATTCTCAATTTTCCGAGTCATGTCATGATCATTCTCTCCCGTAAAGGAAGTCCAAAGAATATTGATCTAAATAAATGCCACAAGCCAAAGTTTTCACACGCACACACACACACATAAGCACGTGCCACACTCGTATATACTGTATAAAATATGATTTAACGAACATTAAGTTGTTATTAACCAATAGTCTTGTTAGATAAAACGGCATACATTAAGTATATTAATAATAACTATCTAGAACATGGTGGAGTTTGCTCTAGATACTGTTCAACACGAATCCAACTACTCTGAACCATTGGATCTAATAGCCCAACGGTCACGATTGGTACTATGGATCCAATTCAAAACTGCCTACCTAACTCCACCCAGTTGAATGACTTTATGTTGATTTATCGAAAATAGGTCAGATTTGAACTAGTATAAGTAAATTTTAGGTTACTGTGAAAGTTCTACGAAAAACCTTTTGGAGGTACCCATCAGGGGTCACAATTAATATATGATAAACCATCTAACAAGATTTTTGACGACAAGTTGGATCAAGACTCGCAAATCCAAACATTTCGCTAACTATTGGATCTTCTTTTCCATTCCTAGAATCTAAAAAGATTCTACTAATAGTCTTGATGAGAACGATGAATGCTAGTATGCGCAAACCTCAAAACACACACTTCATTGCTCAGTTTTAGGGTCCTTGTGCTAAATGCATGGACTTGGATGCAATTTTCATTTTTTATGAGGTCCTTGATATGTAACTTGTACTTCCACCGACCGTGTTCACTCTCAAGAACATCGCACCTACTAGACAAACCATTAGATCAGTCATTTGTAGTACTTCTTATTATCTTATCTTTATCTTGTCGTATCTCTTACAATACCGTACCATACCATGCACTACATATAGTGTACAGATTAACTTTGAAAATTGACCATTGGATCAAGACTAGCAAATCCAAACATTGCTAACCGTTGGATCCTCTTTTCCATTCTTAGCATCTAGAAAGATTCTACTAATAGCCTTTAGCATGATGACCGCTAGTATACGTAAACCTCTAGCTCAAAACACACACTTCATTGCTTAGTTTCAGGGTCGTCCTTGTGCTAAATGCATGGACTTGGATGCAATTTTCATTTTTATGAGGTCCTTCATGTAAATTGTAATTCTACCCACCGTGTTAACTCTCAAAGCACCTCACTTCCTACGAGACCTACCATTAGATCGGCCATTCGTAGTACTTCTTATATTACCTTTATCTTTGTCTCTTATCTCTTACAATACCATGCATACCACTACTACATAGTGTAGGGATTAACTTATTTGAACATTGACCGTTGGATCAAAACAGGAAAATCCAAACATTGCTAACCGTTGGATCTTCTTTTCCATTCTTAGCATCTAGAAAGATTCTACTGATAGTCTTTAGCAAGATGGACACTAGTATGCACAAACCTCAAAACACATAGTACTTCATTACTCGGTTTAAGGGTCCTTGTGCTAAATGCACGGACTTGTTGGATGCAATTTTCATTTTTTATGAGGTCCTTAATGTAACTTGTACTTCCACCGACCGTGTTAACTCTCAAGCACCTCGCTCTTACGAGACCTACCATTAGATCGGCCATTCGCAGTACTTCTTATCTTATCTTTATCTTGTCTCTTATCTCTTACAATACCATACCACTACATATAGTGCAGAGATTAACTTTGAACATTAATAATTGGATCAAGACTGGCAAATCCAAACATCATTGCTAACCTTTGGATCTTATTTTCCATTCTTAGCATCTAGAAACATTCTACTGATAGTCTTTAGCACGATGAATGGTAGTATGCCCAAACCTCAAAACATAATACTTCATTGCTCAGTTTCAGGGTCCTTTGCTAAATGCATACATGGACTTGGATGTAATTTTCATTCAATATGAGGTCCTTGATGTAACTTGTACGTACTTCCACCGACCGTGTTAAGTCTCAAGCACCTCTCTCCTACGAGACCTACCAAGGTTAAACGAAAATGCAACTGCCCCAATTATCACACAAAATGGACCATGGTTTCTTATACGTAATACCCAAGTTTTTAGTACTAGGATTCCTAGCTAACTTCGTGCACTTTGGTGACTTCTTGTCAATTTAACGAAATTAAGTCAAACTTTAGCTACAATTAAGTGTGATAGATTTCTCTTGAATTAATTGTCTTTTCGGAGGTAGATGTGTGCATCTTCTTGTAGTAAACAATGTCGTCAGTGTGAGTTTCCAACAACCAGGAAAGAAAATTCTCAGTTTTCTGAGTGATGACGAGATGATTCTTTTCTGTAATGAAAGTCCGAAGAATATGGATCTCAATGCCATAAGTCAAGCTTCTAGACATATTAGCTAGGTGGACCAATGTGTTTTACTTACGATTCCCATGTTTTATGAGTTTTCAAGGTTCCTAGATGACCCCATCCACTTGTTGAATGACTTTATGTCGACGTATCAAAATAAAAGTGGAAATTTGAACTACATGTAATAAACTGTAGCTTGGTTTGAAAGTTTTATGTAAAAAGGTTTTGGGGGTACCCATTGAGCGGTCAATTAATATATCAGTTGAGATTGTTCGACTTCTAGCTACTAAGATTTTGCCTCTTGAAAATTTTGAACTCCTTTTGAAAACGATCACATGAAATAAGGAGAGAGGGGAAATGATTTTTCTATTCTCTATGGTCAACACACAAGCTTGAGGTGCACCTTAGGCTTAAAGATACTTTATAGTTTTCACTATGTGTAAGGTGAACCTTAGCGGATGCCACATACTAGGTCTTATTAAGGTGTGCTTTTTATCTATATATCTACTACTATAATGGAGCAGTTTTCAATTGGATCCATATATAGCACCAATCTTAACTGTTGGGCTGTTAGGTCCAATGGTTCAGAACAGCTGGATTCGTTTCGAATAGTACCTAGAGAAAACTCCACCATGTTCTGGAACCATCATGTCACCAACCAAAAAATTTACAAAGCACTATAGGTTGTATTCTCAATATGTGTAGATAGTTAATATTAATAGACTTAATTTATGCATTTTGGGGGTGGTGACATCATGGTTCTAGAACATGGTGGAGTTTTTCTCTAGGTACGTACTATTCAATACGAACCCAGCTTCTCTGAACCATTGGATCCAATAGCCCAACAGTCAGGATTGGTGCTATGGATCCAATTCAAAACTGCTCCACTATAGTAGTAGAGATAGAGATATCTTATCTTATCTTATTATCTTACGACTATATAGTGTACGAATAACTTTGAATATTGACCGTGGGATAAAGACTCGTGAATCCCAACATTTCCAGCCGCTGGATCTTCTTTTCCATTCTAGCATCTAGAAGATTCTATTAATAGTCTTCAACATAATGAATGCTATGCACAAACCTCAAAAAAAACTTCTCCATCATACTAGAATCTTCTCCCTCGTAGCTAATAATCGTTGAATTCTATATGATCTTATCTTATCTTATCTTACCACTATATAGTGTACAGATAACTTTGAATGTTGACTGTTGGATTAAGACTCGTGAATCCCAGCATTTATAGCCGTTGGATCTTCTTTTCCATTCTAGCATCTAGAAGATTCTATTGATAGTCTTGAACACAATGAATCCACTATGCATAAACCTCTCAAAACACACTTCTCCATCATACTTGAATCTTCTCCCTCGTTTCTCTAGACCATGTTACCAAAAAATTCAAGTGTTAGGTAGCTAATAATCTTTGACTTCTACACATGATGATACAAAGTACAAGTACCAAATATACACCCATACTTTATAGATGTTGATCAAATTTATAATTTTTTGTGTTGTACCAATTATAATTTTATATAGTGATGATATGTCATACATTTACTATCTGAGCCTTATTAAGGTGTGCTTTTTTACACAATGCGGGAGTAGTATATTTCTTTGCATAGACATATGGTTACCTCTGTCCACGCGCTGTACATGCTGGGAGAATAAAATATTGGTAGGGGAAGAGGGCATCAGTGAAGAGAAGTTGAAGGCGGTTCCATGTCAGAGCAAAGTTATGATGGGTTTCTGACACGAGGTACTCATGTGGCCTTACAGTGTACACTCTACTACTAGTAAATTTCAAGACCTATGCACGCGAAACAAATCGTGTGTTTTCTCTCCGCTTCCCTATGCTCCATCTCTCCTCCCATTTCCCCTCGCGCACCGGTCCGGCTGATCTCTCTCCCCTCATCCACAGCGTGGCGCTGCGCACGTGTGCCTTGGTACGACGGCTCTGTGTCCCTGGCGTGTTCGGCAGCCGCACGTTGGTGTGGAGTAGGGACGAGGAGGAGTACATAGGAAGGAAACTACTTTGGTCCTTGGCGGCACAAATATTCAAACTTTTCCGGTTTTCGAAATTTTCACTTGCTTCCCAAACATCGGGAGGGAAGGTTATCCAAAAGATCGGCCAAACATCAGGAGGGAAGGCAATTTTGAACGCATTTTGAAATTGACCGTAGGATCAAGACTGGAAAATCCAAACTTTGAACATTGACCATTGGATCAAGACATGCAAATCCAAACATTGCTAACCGTTGGGTCTTCTTTTCCATTCTTAGCATCTAGAAAGATTCTACTGATAGTCTTTACCACGATGAACACTAGTATGTGCAAACGTCAAAACACATAGTACTTCATTACTCGGTTTAAGGGTCCTTGTGCTAAATGCATGGACTTGTTGGATGCAATTTTCATTTTTTCTGAGTTCATTAATGTAACTTGTACTTACACTGATCGTGTTAACTCTCAAGCACCTCGCTCTTATGAGACCTACCATTAGATCGGCCATTTGCAGTACTTCTATCTTATCTTTATCTTGTCTCTTATCTCTTACAATATATACCATACCACTACATATAGTGTAGAGATTAACTTTGAACATTAACAGTTGGATCAAGACTGGCAAATCCGAACATTGCTAACCGTTGAATCTTCTTTTCCATTCTAGCATCTAGGTTGTACTCCCTCGCTCCGTCCCAAAATATAAGGTGCCTAAGGATTGGTCAAAAGTCAAACATTACTAACTTTGACCAAATATTTAGAAAAAATATCTACATCTACAATATTGAATGGACATATTAAGAAAATATACATTATGGTGAATCTATTGATATTAATTTAGTATTCTAAATTTTTATATTTTTGTGTATAATCATGGTCAAACTTAAAAAATGTTGACTTTTGACTAATCCTTAGGCGCCTTATATTTTGGCGGAGGGAGTACTATGCAACACGAATCCAGTTGCTCTGAACCATTGGATCTAATAGCCCAACGGTCATGATTAGTGCTATGGATCCAATTCAAAACTGCTCCACTATAGTAGTATATAAGTAGAGAGAATACAATCTACTTTGCTATGAAATTTTGGGGGTGGTGACATGATGGTTTTAGAATATGCATGGTGGAGTTTGCTCTAGGTACTGTTCAACACGAATCCATCTTCTCTGAACAATTGGATCCAATGGCCCAATGGTCAGGATTTGTGCTATGGATCCAATTCAAAACTGCTCCACTATAGTAGTAGATATGTTGATCAATTTTATAATTTTTTGTGCTTTACCAATTCTAATTTTATATAGTGATGGTATGCCATACGTTTACTATTTGAGCCTTATTAAGGTGTGCTTTTTTACACAATGCAGGAGTAGTATATTTCTTTGCTTAGACATATGGTCACCTCTGTCCACGCGTTGTACATGCTAAGAGAATAAAACGTTGGCAGGGGAAGAGGGCAACATCGAAGAGAAGTTGAAGACGGTTCCATGTTAGAGCAAAGTTATGATGGGTTTCTGACACGAGGTACTCATGCAGCCTTAAAGTGTACACTCTACTAGTAGTAAATTTTAGGACCTATGCATGCAAAACAAATCGTGTGTTTTCTCTCTCCTTCCCTATGCTCCATCTCTCCTCCCCTTTCCCCTCGCGCACCGGTCCGGCTGATCTCTCTCCCCTCGTCCATAGCGTGGCGCTGCGCACGTGTGCCTTGGTACGGCGGCTCTGTGTCTCTGGTGTGTTCAGTAGCCGCGCGTTGGTGTGGAGTAGGGACGAGGAGGAGAACATAGGAAGGAAAACACTTTGGTCGTTGGCAGCACAAAAATTCAAACTTTTCCGGTTTTCAAAATTTTCACTTGCTTCCCAAACATCGGGAGGGAAGGTTATCCAAAAGATCGGCCAAACATTGGGACGGAAGGCAATTTTGAACCCGTTTTGAACATTGACCGTCGGATCAAGACTGGAAAATCCAAACTTTGAACATTGACCGTTGGATCAAGACTAGCAAATCCAAACATTGCTAACCGTTGGGTCTTATTTTCCATTCTTAGCATCTAGAAAGATTCTACTGATAGTATTTAGCACGATGAACACTAGTATGTGCAAACCTCAAAATACATAGTACTTCATTACTCGCTTTAAGGGTCCTTGTGCTAAATGCATGGACTTATCTGATGAATTTTCATTTTTTGTGAGGTCCTTAATGTAACCTGTACTTACACCGACCGTGTTAACTCTCAAGAACCTCGCTCTTATGAGACCTACCATTAGATCGGCCATTCGTAGTACTTCTATCTTATCTTTATCTTGTCTCTTATCTCTTACAGTACCATACCACTACATATAGTGTAGAGATTAACTTTGAACATTAATAGTTAGATCAAGACTATCAAATCCAAACATTGCTCACCGTTGGATCTTCTTTTCCATTCTAGCATCTAGATTGTACTCCCTCGCTCCGTCCCAAAATATAAGGCGCCTAAGGATTGGTCAAAAGTCAAACCTAACTAAGTATTACCAAATATTTAGAAAAAATATCTGCATCTACAATATTGAATGGACATATTAAGAAAATATACTTTATGGTGATCAATTGATACTAATTTAGTATTCTAAATTTTTATATTTTTGTGTATAATCATGGTCAAACTTAATAAATGTTGACTTTTGACTAATCCTTAGGCGCCTTATATTTTGGCGGAGGGAGTACTAATCAACACGAATCCAGTTGCTCTGAACCATTGGATATAACAACCTAATGGTCATGATTAGTGCTATGGATCCAATTCAAAACTACTCCACTATAGTAGTATATAAGTAGAGAGAATATAATCTACTGAGCTATGAAATTTTGGGGTGGTGACATGATGGTTCTAGAACATGCATGGTGGAGTTTGGTCTAGGTACTATTCAACATGAATCCAGCTTCTCTGAACCATTAGATCCAACAACACAACGGTCAGGATTTGTGCTATGGATCCAAATCAAAACTGCTCCACTATAGTAGTAGACATGTTGATCAAATTTATAATTTTTTGTGCTTTACCAATTATAATTTTATATAGTGATGATATGCCATACATTTACTATGTGAGCCTTATTAAGGTGTGCTTTTTTACACAATGCGAGAGTAGTATATTTCTTTGCTTAGACATATGGTCACCTCTGTCCATGCGATGTACATGCTGAGAGAATAAAACGTTGGCAGGGAAGAGGGCAGCAGCGAAGAGAAGTTGAAGGCGGTTCCATGTCAGAGCAAAGTTATGATGGGTTTCTAACACGAGGTACTCCTGTGGCCTTATAGTGTACTACACTATGCTAGTACTAGTAAATTTTAGGACCTATGCACGCAAAACAAATTGTGTGTTTTCTCTCTCCTTCGCTGCCTCTCACCATCCATCCTTCCTCTCTCCTACCCTTTCCCCTCGCGCACCGGCCCGGCTGATCTCTCCCTCGTCCACATCATGGTGTTGCGCACATGTGCCTTGGTACGGCGACTTTATGACTCTGGCGTGTTCAGAAGCCGCGTTGGTGTGGAGTAGGGACAAGGAGGAGTACATAGGAAGGAACCACTATGGTCCTTGGCGGCACAAAAATTCAAACTTTTCCGGTTTTCGAAATTTTCACTTGCTTCCCAAACATCGGGAGGGAAGGTTATTCAAAAGATCGGCCAAACATCGGAAGGGAAGACAATTTTGAACCCGTTTTGAACATTGACCGTTGGATCAAGACTAGCAAATCCCAACTTTGAAGATTGGCCGTTGGATCAAGACTGGCAAATCCAAACTTTGCTAACCGCTAGATCTTCTTTTCCATTATTAGCATCTAGAAAGATTCTACCAATAGTCTTCAGCACAATGGACTCTAGTATGCGCAAACCTCAAAACACACACTTGATTGCTCAGTTTCAGGGTCCTTGTGCTAAATGCATGCATGGACTTGGATGTAATTTTCATTTTTATGAGGTCCTTGATGTAACTTGTACTTCCACTGACCGTCTTAACTCTCAAGCACCTCGCTCCTACGAGACCAACTATTAGATCGGCCATTTGTGGTACTTCTTACCTTATCTTTATCTTGTCTTATCTCTTACAATACCATACCTCCACTGTATAGTGTACAAATTAACTTCGAACATTGACCGCTGGATCAAGACTGCCAAATCCAAACATTGCTAACCGTTAGATCTTCTATTTTCCCTTAGCATCGAGAAAGATTCTATTGATAGTCTTTAGCACGATGAATGCTAGTATGCACAAACCACAAAACACACACACTTCATTATTCAGTTTTAGGGTCATTGTGTGAAATGGATGGACTTGGATGCAATTTTCATTTTGTTATGAAGTCCTTGATGTAAGTTGTACTTCCATCGACCGTGTTAACTATCAAGCACCTCTCTTCTACGAGACCTACCATAGTTAAAATAAAATGTAACCACCCCAATTATCACACAAACTGGACCAACGGTTTCTTATACGTAATGCCCAAGTTTTTAGTACTAGGATTTTCAAGCTTCCTAGCAAACTTTGCACACTTCAGTTACTTCTTGTCGATTTAACGAAATTAGATCAAACTTGAGCTATAAGTAAGCGCGATAGATTGCTCTTGAATTAAATGTATCTTCAGTTACTTCTTGTCGAAGCTATAAGCAAACTCACACCGACGAAATGGATTTTCTTTCCTTCGTAGGTCGTCGGTGTGAGTTTCTAAATACGAGGAAAGAAAATCCTCAGTTTTCCGAGTGATGACGAGATGGTTCTTTTATGTAAAGAAAGTCTAAAGAATATGGATCTCAATGCCATAAGCCAAGCTTTTAGACATATTAAGTGGACCAATGTGTTTTACTTATGATTCCCATGTTTTATGAGTTTTCAAACTCCCTATGAAACATTTCCCCACTTGAATGACTTCATGCCTATATTTATCGAAATTTGGTCAAACTTGAACTACAACAACTAAATTATTGTAGGTTGCTTCTAAAGAATTGCAAAAAACTTTTGGAGGTGTACCCATTAGGGGCTCAGTTAATATATCAGAAAACAGCCGAGAGTTTTGACAATAGGTTTTTAACTCCTTTCTAATTAAGATTTTGCATCTTGACAATTTAACAAAAAATTAGCTCAAACTTGAGCTACAAGTAAGCGCGATAGATTTTTCTTTAATTAAATGTCTCTTTGGAGGTAGATGGATGCATCTTCTTGTAGTAATCAGTACTGCCGGTGTGAGTTTCCAACTAGCAGGAAAGAACATTCTCAATTTTCCGAGTGATGATGAGATTATTGTTTGTTTTCGTAAACAAAGTCCGAAGGATATGGACCTGAATGCCACAAGCCAAGCTTTCAGACATGTATAGTGGACCCTCATGTTGTACTTATGATTCCCATGTTTTATGAGTTTTCAAATTTATTCCTATAGCTAACTTTGCCCACTTGAAATTGATTTTATGTCGATTTATTGAAATTAGTTCAATTTTGAACTACAAGTAAATTGTAGGTTGCATTGAAAGTTTTACGTTTTTTGGAGGTAACCATTAGGGGCTGATTTAATATATCACAAACCACCACCGATAGTTTTTACAACAAGTTCAACTTCTTGCTAAGATTTTGCATCTTGACAATTTAGCGAAATTATATCAAACTTGAGCTACAAGTAAATGCGATAGATTGCTCTTGAGTTAATTATATTTTTTGGAGGTAGACAGGTGCATCTTCTTGTAGTAAACAATGTCGTCGATGTGAGTTTCCAAATATCAGGAAATATCATTCTTAATTTTCTGAGTGACGACGAGATTGTTCCTTTCTGTAAACAATGGATCTGAATGCCACAAGCCATGTTTTTAGACATCTTATCTTACCACTATATAATGTACGAATAACTTTGAATATTGACCGTTGGATTGAGACTCGAATCCGAACATTTCTAGCCATTGGATCTTCTTTTCCATTCTAGCATCTAGAAGATTCTATTAATAGTCTTGAACATAATGAATGCACTATGCATAAACCTCTCAAAACACACGTCTCCATCATACTAGAATCTTCTCCCTCGTTTCCCTAGACCATGTTACCAAAAATTTCAAGTGTTAGGTACCTAATAATCTTTGACTTCTACACATGATGATACAAAGTAGAAGAACCAAATATACACCCATACTTTATAGATGTTGATCAAATTTATATTTTTTTCCACTTTACCTATTATAATTTTATATAGTGATGATATGCCAGACGTCTATTATTTGAGCCTCGCGTGCAGGGCACGTGCAACTTACTAGTATCTTATCTTATCTTATCTTACCATTATATAGCGTACGAGTAACTTTGAATGTTGACCGTTGGATCAAGACTCATGAATCCCTCCATTTCTAGCCGTTGGATCTTCTTTTCCATTCTAGCATCTAGAAGATTCTATTGATTGTCTTCAGCATAGTGAATACTATGCACAAACCTCAAAACACACTTCTCCATCATACTAGAAGCTTCTCCCTTGTTTCTCTAGACCATGCATGTGATCAAAAATTTCATGTGTTAGGTAGCCAATAATCTTAGACTTCTACATGATGATACAAAGTACAAGGACCAAATATACACCCATACTTTATATATTTGCTCAAATTTATATATTATTTGCTTTACCAATTACAATTATATATAGTGATGATATGGCATACATCTACTATCTGAGTCTCACGTGCAACTTACTAGTAGCTAATAATCGTTGACTTCTACATGATCTTACCACTACATAGTGTACAAACAACTTTGAATATTGACTGTTGGATCAAGACTCGTGAATCCAACATTTCATGTCGTTGAATTTACTTTTCCATTCTAGCATCTTGCATATTCTATTGATAGTCTCTTTACAAAACACTATATAGTGTATAGATAACTTTGAATGTTGACCGTTGGATCAAGACTCACGAATCCCAACATTTCTAGCTGTTGGATCTTCTTTTCCATTCTAGCATCTAAAAGATTCTATTGATAATCTTCGGCATAATGAATGCTATGCACAAACCTCAAAACACACTTCTCCACCATACTAGAATCTTCTCCCTTGTTTCTCTAGACCATGTTATAAAAAAATTCATGTGTTACGTAGATAATAATCTTTGACTTCTATATGATGATACAAAGTACACGGATCAAATATACACCCATATACTTTATAGATGTTGATCAAATTTATAATTTTTTGTGCTTTACCAATTATAATTTTATCTAGCGATGATATGTCATACGTCTACTATCTGAGTCTCCTGTGCAACTTACTAGTAGCTAATAATCGTTAACTTTACCACTATATAGTGTACAAACAACTTACTAAATATTGACCGTTGGATCAAGAGTCCTGAATCCCAACATTTCCAGTCGTTGGATCTTATTTTACATTCTAGCATCTTGAAGATTCTATTGATAGTCTTCATTATAAACCACTATATAGTGTATGAATAAATTTGAATGTTGACTGTTGGATCAAGACTCACGAATCCCAGCATTTCTAGCTGTTGGATCTTCTTTTCCATTCTAGCATCTAGAAGATTTTATTGATAGTCTTCGACATAATGAATGCTATGCATAAACCTCAAAACACACTTCTCCATCATACTAGAATATTCTCCCTTGTTTCTCTACACCATGTTAACAAAAATTTCATGTGTTAGCAGGTAGCTAATAATGTTTGACTTCTACACATGATGATACAAAGTACAAGGACCAAATATACACCCATATTTTATAGATGTTGATCAAATTTATAATTTTTTTGCTTTACAAATTATAATTTTATATAGTGATGATATTTCATACGTCTACTATCTGAGTCTCATGTGCAACTTACTAGTAGCTAATAATCGTTGACTTCTACATGATCTTACCACTATATAGTGTACAAACAACTTTGAATATTGACCGTTGGATCAAGACTAGCGAATCCAAACATTTCTAGTTGTTGGATCTTCTTTTCCATTCTAGCATCTTGAAAAATTATATTGATAGTCTTCATTACAAACCACTATATAGTGTACGAATAATTTTGAATGTTGACTGCTAGATCAAGACTCGCGAATCCCAGCTTTTCTAGTCGTTGGATCTTCTTTTCCTTTCTAGCATATGGAAGTTTCTATTGATAGTCTTCGGCATAATAAATGCTATGCACAAACCTCAAAACACACTTCTCCATCATACTAGAATCTTATCCCTTGTTTCTCTAGACTATGTTATCAAAAATTTCATGTGTTAGGTAGCTAATAATATTTGACTTCTACATGATGATACAAAGTACAAGGACCAAATATACACCCATACTTTATAGATGTTGATCGAATTTATAATTTTTATTGCTTTACCAATTATAATTGTATATAGTGATGATATGTCATACGTCTACTATCTGAGTCTCATGTGCAAGGCACGTGCAACTTACTAGTATATATAGTGAACCAACATGTTGTACTAACGATTCCTATGTTTTATGAGTTTTCAAACTTCCTACCTAACTCCGCCACTTGAATGACTCTATGTAGATTCATCAAAATTAGGTCAAATTTGAACTACAAGTAAATTGTAGGTTGCTTTGAAAGTTTTGAGAAAAAGCTTTTGGAGGCACCCATCGGACAGTCAATTAATATACTCCCTCTGACCAAAATTAATTGACTTGGATTTGTTTAGATTCGGTTGTATCTATTTATATTTAGTATTAGATACATCTGAATCTTAACAAATTTGAGTCAACTAATTTGGGTTAGAGGTTCAACTTCTTACTAAGATTTTGCATCTTGACAAACTTGAACTACAAGTAAGCGTCTATACTTGTCTCAAATTAAATGAGTTTTCAGAGTTAATTAATGAAAAAGAAAGTGGTGTAATAACTTAGCTCGTTACCATAACATCAAACATACCAAGACTAGTATATGATTCTACAACCTAATTACTTAGGCCTTTGTGTGACACTACACATATATTATTACCCACTATGAAGGTACATGTGCAAGTTACTAGTCTAAGTTATTTAGCACTATGTGACCATCCTAAATCAGACAGAGGTGTACATGCCGTATGCCTTAAAGACACATGTTCCGCTGCGCTTCAAGCTGTTCACCACTCGTGTCGGCTCTCACTGGTCAGAAGGATAAAGCCACTGACTTATTGATTTGGTACTGTATATCGTCGGTCTTCTTCCATCACTGACAGAGAATAAATTCTTCTGCCGCTTCCAGGCGCGTGCTTTCATGGAGCTACAACCAGTAGCTCAGACGACTACTGAAGGGAATATGCCCGAGAGGCAATAATAAAGTGGTTATTATCTTATTCCTTGTTTATGATAAATGTTTATTTTGCATGCTATAATTGTATTAATTTAAACGTTAATACATGTGTGTTTAATAAACAAAAGGAAAGTTCCTAGTTATGCCTCTGTTATAAACTAGCTCGTTGATTAACAAGATGATCAAGGTTTCCTGATCATGGACATTGGATGTTGTTAATAACGAGGTCACAACATTAGTGGAATGATGTTATGAACATTCATCCGAAGTATAGCATTATGATCAAAGTCATTGTGTTTATATTGCTATAACATTATACGAAGTAATCCTAGTCCTTAGACCATGAGATCATGTCAATCACTAACACTGGCAGAGTATCTTGGATCAAGAGTGGGATTTTTCCATCCCGATGACGGATAGATATACTCTGGGCCCTCTCGGTGATATCACATTGGTTAGCTCGCAAGCAAGTGATATGATCACTAGAATGTTATATCACAGGAACGAGAAAAGAGTACATGTTGGTAACGAGATCAAACTAGGTATGGAGATACCGATGATCAAATCTCGGACATGTAATATATCGCGAGACAAAGGGATTTAGTTACTAGCGTTAAAGGTTCTCACGATCACAGAAGTCATCGTTGGATGTGTAGGAATCAGTATGGATCTCCAGGTCCTGCTTCTGATTATTGATCTGAGAGGGTTCTCGGTCATGTCTCCATTATTCACGAACCATAGGATGACACACTTAAGGGATACCGACACCATTTGGAGCAAATATGTTTCAGATAAAGATTTAAGAAAGCACTGGAATTATTTCAATAGACACCGAAACTGTTTCGGGTGAAATTGGTTCTGCATGTAATATTGAATTGTTGTAGGGGGTTTTATGTGAATGTTTGTTAATTAAAGTAATTAACAAAATTCTGAATTAAATTAATAAAATAGTTTTATTAAATGAGAGAGCATTAAATTTGGAGAAATTTAATGCATTTAAAGTGGAGACTTTAAAAGAGAATGTGAAGGGGCAAATTTATGTGGAGGGAGTTACCACCACATGAATGAGGAGGTGAAGGGTCACCCCTTGGGGCGCCGACCATGGAGAGGGGCACCCCCTCCTCCTATTAAAGTCCCCCCTCTCACACCTTCACACTTACACCTCCTCGTGAAGGATCTCTCTCCCCCTCTAGTATTATTTCGCCATGGTCTCGGATTAGCGAGATACATGTTCCTAGTGGCTTTATCTAGAAAGGAGTTGCTGCTTCCGCTGCTTTGCTGGAGCGAGGGACGGAGGTTATCGGGGTACCGGACATGTGTGTGATCACGGATGCACCGCTGCTTTGCGGTGCTAGACTTGGTGGTGCTGGACTTGCTGGAGCTAGATCTGATGGACGTGCTGGAGCTGGACCTGCTGGACCGGCTAGATTTCATCACGATCTTGAGACTGGCAAGTGTACGACTACATCATCCAAGAGTTCCATCTCGTTAACAAAGCTTTGTTGTCTTCGAGGGTAAGTTCTCTATGGATGTATATCCACCCGTTGCTTGTATCTAGTAGATAGATCTTAGCGTATAGTTCCCATCGTAGGAAAATTTTGTTTTCTATGCTACGAACCCTTCAACTACTACTCCCGTGCGGCGCTCGAGTAATTGCGACCGTCCATTCATAATTCATGGGAATCATTATACAATGAATTTTCTTTTGGTGGATGATTGATTTTTTGAGAGATTGTCGACCTTTTTCTTTATTGAACTGAGAGATGTTCGATTTTGGGTCCGGTAACGGGGGCGTAGAGGCTGACAGGGAGAGGAAATTGGCGGTGTGGCAGGCAAGCTTATTTGAGGTGGAAGCGTGTGGGTGTACAGATGGTACTGTCGTACTAGTAGCCCATTTTGTGAGCATTTTGTTCTTGTACTACACAAGAGTTCGAGACTAGTAGTATTCTTGTTTTGGTTCCTTAATTACCGGTGGAACCTTTATGTGTTCATTAGTTACAGTAGTACTTGTTCCAAATGTTACTTCATAAGACGATGAATGTAGAAGATCAAAGGATTATTATATTCGGCAAGAGGAGCTCCGAGTATACTCCAAACTGTCTCTCTGCCATGACCATTTATTTGAGAGGACAGTACAGGTCCACCCCGTGCTAGGCTAGCTTATGCTGTACTACTCCTAGAAAGGCCTGACCTATTTACTCGATAGACACTAGGAAACGTAGAGAAGAGAGAAAAACCACGCTCGGTAGGTGGTATGATTTCAATCGATTTATTCTATTTTCCTTTGCTCTTCGTCCTCTTCCTCTTCATCTTCTTGCTGATCCCCACTTGCCCACCTTTAGCACATGCCAACGCCGCCATGCCGCTTTCAGAGCATCTTCCGTAGCCTAGTTTGATAGGCACTGTGGATTTAGTAGAGAGAAAGAAGGCACGCTTGGCTTTATTTCATTTTGTATTTCTCTTTGCCTTGATCTCCATCCTCACTTCACCTCCAGCGTCTCGGCGACGGCCATTACCACTCGCACACCAATACAGGCACACGCCAACGCTGCCATGCTGCTTTAGGATCAGCTCCAGCGCCTAGTTTGATAGACTGTTTTCCGTCTCGCCCTGCCTGCTGCCGCTTGCTCTGTCCTCCAAAACCCCCAATCAAAACCAAACGCCATCGCCCCCACCTGCTCGATCCCTTCCTCGGGATGGCCCAATTGATTGATGCCAGTGACACTTCACTACAAGAAATCTGGCTATATATGACCCTCTATTTTCTTCATAGAATCGTCACAATAGTTTGTTGATGACGATTCTATGATGATTTTGAGATCGTCGCAAGCCGGGAGTCGCTAATGAACTATAATGACGTTTTTTCCGAAATCGTCATAATTGTCTATGATGATATTGGATCGTCATAACCTCTATGACGATCCAATATCGTCACAGACCATCTAGCGTGGCCAGGTCAGATCCCACGTGTCCAATCCGACGTCGCAAAACTATGACAAAATGCGAACGTCGTAATGCAGATTTAGCCTTGTCCATTTCTATCGCTTATTTGGGCTGAGCCCAATAACGTGACTAATTGTCTTTGGCCTAGTTCTTTTCACAGTCCATTTTAATAATTGGCCTCGACCTTTTTGAGAGTCCATTCAATTACAATTATCAGCCTTTTGCTTCTGATATATATTGTTCATTTACGTTTTTGTTTTGTTTGTGGCATAATTATTCTAGTACTACTTCAGGCCATGGCCTTTCATTGCATTATAGATTACTTTGGGCCACATCCTCTTCAGGGTAAATATACACTGGAATCAACACTTGAAATAAGTACCAATTTAGCAAAAAATATACATCAGTGGAATTTCAAATTCACAGTAATTCGAGCATTATGAGCAATGAAGCTAACAATCAGCACCTAGTTCACTGCCACCAAGTACACGCAATTAGGTCACACAGCCACCAAGTACACAATAAGGTCACACAGCCACCAAGTACCATCTCGCAGCCACTAGGTTGAGCTTGATCTTATACTGGTTCTTCTTGATCTTTTCCTCGAAGTTCTCCAGCTCCAGGTTGTTCCGCTGTAGCTCATCCTACATCGCCCAGAAACAAACAACCTAGATAAGACAACCAACAGCAATACAGTTCATCAAACATTCATTTTGCTTCTAGTGAACAAGTGTACACCCACATGGACATAATTAGTTGTCAATCCTGATTATGAAGCTCGCAGAAACTAAAACACATCTCAATAATTTTTCATCAGAAGATACATGTTCAGTAAATACAAGCCAAATGCACATCTAATAGATAACCCAGGCATCAATTTTAGAAGTACATTTTAAGACACTTCAATGATGTAGCATATCAGTAACACCTCCTTAGAACATCATATGCTCAGTGGACAAATGATTTCAGCATGGACAACAATAGAAGAGGCATGTTTACCTTCTCCACAAGGAGACTTCCTGGTGGTCACATTGAGCACCTTGGTGGGCATCCTCACGGGTCACTTCACCCTTGTGCAGAGACAAGGTTGTCCACCACCGGCAGCTGCAAGACAAGGTTGTCCACCACCGGAACTGCAGAAATCAAAGGAAATCAAGGCTTGATCTCATTGCGATCAAGGACTAAGTCATTATAGCAACTGATCATGATATAATATATGTTCCATGCACAGTTTACAACAAATAGTTTATTACAACATGATCGATGATGACAAGCATCTGGAACATAGACCATGGTCACCAACTCAGCAATCAGGACTGTTTCATCAATCGTGAATGTTACTTGTAAATAGTACTGCAATATCCTTACAATATCCAATGCCTACTGTAACTGCAATATGAGTGCCACTACTAGTGTAGTCTAGTGCTACCTATAAAAATGCATGAGAAGATACAACTCTGTAAACAGATTTGTATATTACATACTTTGGTTTACTGAATAACTATTCAAATTAATCTGCACATGACCATTCCTTATGTAAACAAATATGTATATAAAACAATTTGGTTCACTCGGGATCCCAATTCAAATTAAACTACAGTACACATACAAAATAATAGAACTTATGAGGAATTTTAATAGTAGAATAGAGAAATTCTGGCCATAAGAAATTAGACACTCATGTGGTGTTCTTCTGTGGCTTAGCATGGAAAGCAGAGGAACCCACGGTTACAGCAGGAACAAGCCTGCCTAGATTCCGGATTGGTGGTCATCTTGCCATGGTGTCACGATCCACCTCCAATATTCCAACATCTATTTCTACATATATACCATAAAAAGAGCAATCAAACTACAAGTTAGTGCAAAGAAATTTAATAAAGCTTTTGTACTAGATCACTATCATTCACGAAATAAGTATAAAGCACAGGCACCAATAGTTCAGAACACAAGAATTTCATCAATAATATTAAATCCCCACTGATAAGAAAATCATATGCTCTTGGTAACAATAATCACTGTTTCACATTTACAGCAAGGAAATCATATGGTCTAGGCAAAGAGGCCAGACAAGACAATCACCCTTTTTCATTTTGTAAAAAGGAAGAAAAGGAAACATGCAAAAGCGCATTTCTATCTTCTCCTGAAGTAGTATGGTTTGGCATTAAAAAAAAGTATGGTTCAGCTAAATAATATCTTTACTGTACACTAAATTCAGTCAAGTAAACTAAGATGTGGTTCAATTTTAGCTCTTACCAACACTCATAACCCATAAGCAAGCATGATATATTTACATGAAAGCACCACAACAGTTCTAACTCGAGCAAGTGTTTCTTTATTTTCAGAGATGGGCATACATGTCACTTGTTAAGTGTTAACACAACAATTAGGTATATGTGCTAGCAGATAGTGTTCCCATAGAGACTAAATAATGATAGTTTCTTGCTAGAATATGCCTGCATCAAGTAACAAATCCACAAATAAGGTTTAACAAATATAAAAGATGAACATGTTGCGGATTTCTAAATGTAGGACTAACTAATAACTAGGTAGAGCACTAAGCAAGAACGACTCTTAACCAAGAAATTTGTTCCTGATTAGAGAAGACTGGAGCACTAACCGCTGGGAGGGAGGAAGCCAAGCAGGACAACGAGATAGGCATCGACCGGGACGACGACGAGCTGGGCAGCGACCACTCCTCATTCGCATCCACCCCTCTTCCAGCTGCCGCCACCGCCAAAACCCCCATCCTAGGAGCCGCCGTCGCCAGGTCGAAGGTGTAGACGAGCAGCGGGACCCGGCCCGCCTCGATACCGTCAGCGTCCTCCACTAGTAACTCGTAGTGCCGCCTCATCTTCTCGGGAGACTTCCTTTCAATCGCATCTATAGGGCGGGGTTGTGTCATCGCCAGAAGGGCAGCAAACTAGGGTTGGTGAGGAATCGAACAAGGGAAGGTCGCCGAGGCTACGCTGGTGGGAGGCGGATCTGGACTTAGCCGGGGTGAGAGGAAGGAGAAGGTGGATCGGCTGGAGGGGAGAGGCTGGTGGCCAGGAGTGCTGTGAATCAGCAAGAGGGGAATCGGCGGCGTGATTGGAGGCGATGGGGTTAGGGTTGGGTGTTGGATCGAGAGAGGGTGGCGGCGGTGGAGGGGATTAGGGTTTTGGGGAACTAGTAGGCGAAGTAGAGCTAGGATTTAGAGGCGGCGGGATTTGACGCCATTGAGCGGTCAGCTTGTAGGCGTAGCAGAGCTAGGAAGACTCGATGGCGGGATTTGGCGCTCGCTCATCACGACTGCCAAGCGGGAGAGGGGGAGAGAGGCAGTAGTGGCCGCTGCAGTTGGGGCCTCGATGTGAGAGGATTAGGGTTTGGGGCAGTTGGGGTCTCGATGGCAATCACGTATGGGTGGTGACGTGGGCAATTGACTGGAGGATTTCACCAAAGTACCCCTGATCATTTCAGTGATGCAAGGCTGTAGGAACTTCAGGGCATTTCGGAATTTTGGCAAAGGGAGGGGCTAGGGTCATGTGGAAATTTCAGGCGTTGGATGCATGCCACACAGATGGCTAAGATCTTTTTTAGTTGGGTGATCTGTGTGTAGTCTACTTCTCTTTTCTGATTGGCTGACCCTATCCTTTTTTCTATTTTTGAGACAAAAGACTAATGTTATGGCAATAATCGCGGCATAGTATGTGATAATGTGCCCATATTGTGCACGTATGTGCATCTTGGAATGGCGAACGATATTGCAGGAGGAAGTTTTCATTTTCGTCACATGGGAAAGCCATTTCTTATTTTCGAGTGCCAAAATTGCGGCATTTTGTGAAGCAACCACCAAATGAAAGTTTCAAAATGCAACCATCACATTTTCCAAAAATAATAGGACAACTTACATGGACAAATGTCCCAACTGGGGTATCTCAAACCTTTCCGTCCACCACTGGCGAATAAGACAAATACCTGCCGAATCGGTACGAAGTGGGCCGATTTGAACTACAGGTACATGATCTAATGCCCATTATTTAAAAAAAAATGATTTTTAGACTCACAATATCATGTTTTTTCAAAGATCCAATGCAATTTTAGCGAGACTCAGCCCCGAGCTAAGAACCTTCATACCCGCCGTTTTGACCATAGTTTGAAGCGGGAATAAAAAATTAAAAACCGCCGATCAATGCAAATTCTTCGCGTGGTGTCTTATTATGTGACATAATTGCAAGTAAAAATACCAAACTTGGTATATTGAAAGTGTCTCAAAAAAACCTTCTCAGAAATGAGCTATCATGTTCGAGGTTTCATGGCTTTCGGGCCAAACGACCAATGTTATGGCTAGAATCACGGCATAGTTTGTGATAATGTGCCCATATTATGCATCCATATGTATCGTGGGATGGCGAACAATGTTGCAGGAGGAAGTTTTTCATTTCTTCGCACAAAAAAAACCATTTTCCATTTTCTGAGCGGAAAAAATGGGTTGTTTTGTGAAGCAACCACCATATGAAAGTTTCAAAATGCTACCATCCCATTTTCCAAAAATAATAGGACAACTTACATGGACAAATGTCCCAACCGGGGTATCTCAAACCTTTCCGTCCACCACTGGCGAATAAGACAAATTCCTGCCGAATCGACATGAAGTGGGTCCGATTTGAACTACAGGTACATGATCTGATGCCCATTATTTTTTGAAAAAATAATTTTTACACTCACAATATCATATTTCTTCAGATATCCAATGCAAGTTTAGCGAGACTCAGCCCCGAGCTAAGAACCTTCATGTGCGCCGTTTTGACCATAGTTTGAAACGGGCATAAAAAATTAAAAAACGGCCTGATCAATGCAAATCCTTCGTGTGGTGTCGTATTATGTAACATAATTACAAGTAAAAATACCAAACTTGGTATATTGCAAGTGTCTCGAAAAAACCTTCTCAGAAATGAGCTATCATGTTCGAGGTTACATGGCTTTCGGGCCAAACGACCAATGTTATGGCTAGAATCACAACATAGTTTGTGATAATGTGCCCATATTATGCATCCATATGTATT
Source organism: Avena eriantha (assembly GCA_910589775.1). Classification (NCBI taxonomy): domain Eukaryota; kingdom Viridiplantae; phylum Streptophyta; class Magnoliopsida; order Poales; family Poaceae; genus Avena; species Avena eriantha. Next base: position 312,814,533 of record OU342745.1, on the reverse strand, counting down.
GTGGGATGGCGAACAATGTTGCAGGAGGAAGTTTTCCATTTCATCGCACAAAAAAAACCATTTTCCATGTTCTGAGTGCAAAAAATGGGTTGTTTTGTGAAGCAACCACCAAATAAAAGTTTCAAAATTCTACCATCCCATTTTCCAAAAATAATAGGACAGCTTACATGGAAAAATGTCCCAACCAAGGTATCTCAAACCTTTCCGTCCACCACTGGCGAATAAGACAAACTCCTGCCGAATCGGCAGGAAGTAGGTCCGATTTGAACTACAGGTACATGATCTGATGCCCATTATTTTTTGAAAAAAATGATTTTTAGACTCACAATATCATGTTTCTTCAGAGATCCAATGCAAGTTTAGCGAGACTCAGCCCCGAGCTAAGAACCTTTATATGTGTCGTTTTGACCATAGTTTGAAGCGGGCATAAAAAATTAAAAACCTGTCCGATCAATGCAAATTCTTCGCGTGGTGTCTTATTATGTGACATAATTGCAAGTAAAAATACCAAACTTGGTATATTGCAAGTGTCTCGAAAAAACCTTCTCAGAAATGAGCTATCATGTTCGAGGTTTCATGGCTTTCGGGCCAAACGACCAATGTTATGGCTAGAATCACGGCATAGTTTGTGATAATGTGCCCATATTATGTACCCATATGTATTGTGGGATGGCGAACAATGTTGCAGGAGGAAGTTTTCCATTTCATGGCACAAAAAAAACCATTTTCCATTTTCTGAGCACAAAAAATGGGTCGTTTTGTGAAGAAACCACCAAATGAAAGTTTCAAATGCTACCATCCCATTTTCCAAAAATAATAGGATAGCTTACATGGACAAATGTCCCAACCGGGGTATCTCAGACCTTTCCATCCATCCCTGCAAAAAAGATAAATTCCTGCCGAATCGGAAGGAAGTGGGTCCGATTTAAACTACAGGTACATGATCCTGTGCCCATTATTTTTTGAAAAAATGAGTTTTAGACTCACATTATCATGTTTCTTCAGAGATACAATGCAAGTTTAGCGATGCTCGGCCCCTAGCTAAGAACCTTCATGCTCGTCATTTTGACCATTGTTTGAAAATGGCATAAAAAATTCAAAAACGGTCCGAACTATGTGATTCTTTCGCGTGGCGTCATGTTATGTGACATAGTTTCAAGGGAAAATATCAAACTTGGTAAATTTGTTGCGTCTCGAAAAAACCTTCTCAGAAATGACCTATCATGTTCGAGGTTTCACGACTTTTGGGCCAAACAACGAGTGTTTTGGCTAGAATCAAGACATAGTTTGTCATAATATGCTCGTATTGTGCATGCGTGTGCATCTTGGGATGGCGAGTAATGTTGCAGTAGGAAGTTTTCCTTTTCGTCCCACAGAAAATCCATTTTCCATTTTCCGAGCGCAATAAATGGAGCGTTTTGTAGAGCAACCACCAAATGACAGTTTTAGAATGCTACCACCATATTTTTCAAAAATAGTAGACCACCTTACATGGACAATCTCCCAATCGGGGTATCTCAAACCTTTCCATCGACCCATGGCGAAAAAGACAAATTCATGCCGAATCGGTAGGAAGTGGGTCTGATTTGAACTACAGGTACATTATCCGATGCCCATGATTTTTGCAAAAATAATTTTTAGACTCACAATATGATGTTTCTTCAGATATCCAATGCAAGTTTTAGTGATGCTCAAGTCCAATTTTTTAAATTAAAACCCTAGTTTCAAAATTATATTTTGAATTATGATATTGTCCTTACTATGGACTAATATGAGATTAGTAAATCCACTATTTTTAAATAGTCAAAGTATTTATAATTAACACCTTAATATGATTTACTAAATTTTATAAAAAAATAGAGAAAAAATCAAATCTTTCGGACTTCTTATGAAAAAGATACAAAAAAATCAAGAAAACAAAAAATAAAAGAAAAATTCTACCCTAAATGGACCAACTGAGCCGGTCCAGACTACTCTACTGCATGCAAGGCCAAGGCCCGCCGAAACTAATACAGCGCAACCCATATTCCTTCCCATTGTGGCCCATTCTAGAGTTCACTCAGCATAGCCCAACAGACTTAAAATGGTTATTAGGCCTTGTTATTGTATATGAACAAGAACAGTTGGGTATTGTAGTGGTAACACTCGCTGGTTGGTGGTGAGGGGTCGCGGGTTCGAATCTCGGCCGCCCTTGTTTTTGCACGGATACTTCTATAATTCCAGAACACTTGTCTATCCGGTCAAACACTCGTCAGTCTGTGTTGTTATATGTATGTCCGGTCAATGATGGGTCCCGCGCATCAGCATGTGGTAAATATGTGTCTTGGTAGATTTAAATAGTGCCACATAAGTAGATATTGACACATAGATATGACACGCAGTCAATAACTTACACATAGCCATGCCACATAGGTACAATTGATGATGTGGCTGACAACTCATTTCAAGTTATCCTAATTTGGGGGCCATCACGATTTTAAATCGTCATATTGAGATGCAAATAACGTTGTAGTGTGTATCCATCAAGTTATAACGATTTCAACTAGCTAAGCTATGACGATTTTGAGCAAAATCGTCGTTATTTTTCATGGTTTTGAACCTCACGAAGGGCTTACCACCATCTAGTACGAAATCGTCATAACTCTATGACAATATTGTCCATGGTCACTATCAAAAGGTCATAGAATAACACATTTCTTGTAGTGCTTCTAGGATGTTTTTTTTCTGATGGCCCCCTTGAATAAATCTCTGCTAAATGCGATGTCATCACCACCACGAGCCTTGCCGCCTGCTACAAACATTATCTTTACACAGCAACACATAGTGCATCCCTATCGAAATCTCATCTGTTTGGTTTCCCCTGTGTTCTTCACTCTCACTCAACTAAGGTACCGCGTGAGTACAATATCGTCTACCGCGACAATCGCATGAAGCAGTTCTACAGGGGCAGCTATTATTGCGGCAGGGGCAAGCAGAAGCCATAGAAGAAGTTCGGGTGGACCTTGTGTGAGCTGACGCCGCTGGACAAGTCCTCCTATGATGCCAGATTGTGAGGGTAAGAAGTGGGCAAGCGCCCATGAAGATTGGATCGCCACTGTTGGCCTCGCCTGGAATTGGGAGCTTCTGAATGTGTTCACTCGTCGCTGAATTCCTCATCCAGCGATCTTTGATTTTGAGGCCACACCCGAGGTACTTAAGTTTATCATGGCTGGTCAGCCTACTAATCTACTAAAGATATCCATTTCCCGAGTTCCCACAGCTGTTGGGAACTATAAGGATTTCTTTGTCCTGGCCATCTTCGACAGGGTAATTGCCTTCCTTGATGGTTCTCATGGTATGTGGATGGTTCTTGAGAACCAGTGCAGCATGTTCAGCTACCGCGATGGAATTATCCACAATGGAGTTGTCTATGATGTAACTTAGATTGGCAATGTTTATGCATGGGATCCTCGAGCATGGGGTAAAATTTCCATCCTTAAATTTTCAAGCTTTATCATTCAAATTTTGCTCAGCTGACCTCTGAATGTGCTTTCCTTGCAAGGTCATGTGCGTCTTCCGGGGCCACCTGAATTAGACGGTAATCATGCGTACAGTCCTGATCTGCGGTGGTTAGCAAGATCTCCTGATGGTGGTAGTATTATTCTGATCAATATTGTGGGCGTTAGTGCTAGGCGGTATGACACTAGTTTTATCTTGTGGCTGAAAATGTTGGTTATCATCACGGCCGCAATATTCACACCTATTCTACTGGGTTTTGCTGCCATGTGTTCTCGATTGACACAAGTAGGTTACTTCCACCGAGGCAATGGAGGGTTTTAGACCTTGGAGCATTTTCTATCTTCCTTGGATTGAACTATCCAATTACCATTCTAGTTGGCGCGGCAGGACTTGGCCTTGGAGATCTGTAACATCCCAAAAATCCTAATCAATATTATCAAGTTCTAATCACCCAATTTAGGGTTAACAAAAACTTTTATTAATAATTTGAATGTGAATGCATGTGTGATTTGCATTAGTATAGAATGGAGTGTACTTGCCATGCTTGATTGTTACAAATGATGTGAAATGGTTTAAAGATGAATGCTACATCATCTAGGCCAATTACAAACAAAATCCAAAGAAAAAGAAATCAAATATAAATAAATAGCAAATGGTCATTTTGGTCAAAGTTAACCACTAGGTCACTTTGTGTGTTCCTAGAAGAAGAATTCCAATAGAAACATTTCTACTTATTTTCACCCCTTTCTAGACCAAGTAAAAGGGTATCAAGGCCCACTTTACAAACTTACAACAACATTCTCCAAATAAATTTAAAGGAGAGTTGAAAATTGAATCAAATGTATGTGCTAAGATCACACATTTTCAAAAACCCTTCAAACCAATTCCCCTTGGCAAACCCAAGCAACTAGAGACACTCAAGCTTAAGTTAAGACCACTCAAAAAATTTGAATAAAAAATTCTAAAGTTTTGTTCTTGCGGCCATTACAACAAACACCTGGCTTGCACTAAACTAATTATTGCCTAACTTCACTTTTTGCATAGTGATCCTCGACCATTTCGTCCCCTCTTAACCCCCTTGTCTCCCCTGAGTCTAACCAAGCACTAGACAAGCCGCCCTTATCCGTGTGCATAGTGGAGCGCCGCCCATTTGTGGTCGTCGCCGGCCGACAGTGGACAACAAGCCAGGAGCCTCGCCACCCTCGCCCACAACGCGCACTAGACATGCCTCAATCCACTGCCACTCCTGTCCAAGCCACGACCCCTGCTAAGCCCTGGACCAACCTAGCTACGCCGTGCCCACCGTCTCTGCGCCATGTCTAGAGCACGCTAGCTCGCCGAAGCCGACCGCCTTGCAAAGACCGCGCCTCGCCCTCGCTGCGCACGCTCACGCTCGCCATGATCACAACAACCCCGCAGACACCCCTGTTCGCCACCACGTGACTCGCAGCTGCCGCACGCCGTCGCAAACATGTCTGCGTCTGCACGGAATGCCGAACGCTCCTGACCAAACCACACCGCCCTACGCTGCACCATTACGCCCATAAGAACCACCAGGGAACTCAGCACTGTCCCCTAGCCTCCACCACGCAGATAGCAGCCTGTAGCGACGCCACTGTCGAGCCCACGCCCACGCCGTTTGGTCCCCTCGCCGCAGTATAAGTAGAGGCCTCCCCTGCATCATTTCTGCACACCCCAACACTCACCACTCCTCTTTGATCCTCCCCCACTTCTTCCCGGAGCAAGGCGAGCTCTCTCTCGCCGGAATTTGGCCGTAGCCTGCAACTACTGGAGGAGCAAGGCGCCGTCGATTTCGACCACCCCAAGACCTGCCACGACCACGCCTCGAACTGTCGTCGTCTACCACGTCGATCGCGCCCGTCGCCGACCCTAGATGGAGCCCAGGTGAGCCTAGCCAGACCCCCATCGCCGTGCTAGGTTAATTTCTCGCCGGAGCAGTTCATCATCGACGATGACTCCCAGCCGTTGGATTAGAATTAGATCGCACGGCCTAGATTGCACGATACCGTTTTGGGTAGTTAGTCTCGCTGACGAGTGGACCCTATCTATCAGCAGCCCGCTGCGCTGTGAAGTGCAGTTGGGCCGGCCCGTTTAAGTTTCCCGCTCAGGCCTGGAAATTCAAATAATGATTTTAATTTTTAGTTTAAACTAGTTTTTTCTACAGATTCAAAAATCAATTCAGAGAGTTTCACTAAACCAAATTGCATGATTAAATTTTTTCTAGAAAAGTAATTAAATTATCTATCCAAGACCGTTGGAGTTAAATCATTTGGAGTTATAGATCACATATAGTAAAAATAACAAGACAAAGGCTTTTACAACTTCAAATTTTTTCAAAAATCAACCATAAATGCTTTTGAGTTGTTTCCAACTCTCAAAAATCACATTTGATCATATCTATCTGAATATGTAAAAATATTTAGGTTTGTATGCAGTGACTTTGGACTAGTACCAAAATAATGCTATTAGGGCATGTATTAGAATATGTGGTGATGACATGTGTCAACATGATCCCATATTTTATTTGGAGAATATTAAATCATTTTCAATGAGTAGAAATTACTTTTCTAAAATAAAATAAATAAGACTATGTCTTTATTTCATGTGTTGATTGTGATGATGCTAAACCATCAAGTGTGAGCCTTAGTGTGCTAAATAGACTTAGTTAAGTATTTTTTGGTGATTGTGTACCCCATATTTATTTATAGACGATAGTACCGACCAAGGATACGAGGAGGAGGAGTACTACCAAGCAGAAGACAAAGACAACTTCAATCACTACACCAACCGAGGCAAGCTAGCATTATACAAGTTAACCATGCAAGTTTTACTTGCAAGCCATCATTACTAAGCAAGCTAGACCCTTGCAAGCTAACACTTGCAAGTATTAACCTAAGCAAGATGCCTTAGGCATGCTTTGGTTATCTACCTTTGCTTTATACCAATCCCAAGTTTTACTGGCAAGCTTCCTTCTTTTTACAATACCAAAGTCTTTACTTTTAATTTGTGCTTTGTGAGTATTGGAAAACTAATGTAGATAGCATAAAGAGTATAAAACTAGGCCTATCTAGTTATACTTAGATGCCATTCTATGGCATGAGATTGAAGATTAGCACCCCTCATTAGTGAACACTCTTAACCTTAGTGGCTAGTGCTAAGCATAAAACTTGATCACTTTAGATGGGAATACTTGGTGAAAATGATTATGAAAACCTTGGAATGATGCTTCATTCTATTGAAATGTTTTGACATGTGTTGAGAAACACAAAGGATTTGATGATGAAAATGTTGTGGCATGAGCCTTACCCCTTTATAAAAACTGATGGTTGGGTTCAGATGCGATACCATTCCAATTTTAGTCTACAACCACAATACCTGAATTGGGTAGGGCTTAGCCGAAAGTTTATATGCATTAGTATGGGTTCCCTCGTGGAGGAGGTTTGAGCTGAGGCTACCTCTTCATGATGTCCACCTATGTAGTGCTCAGGATGGCAGATGGCCATGGCTGGGAGGCCAGGCTCATAGGGGAGGTGACTATACTAGGGTGTGTAATTGAAAGGTTATGATTGATTATCCGCATACTAAGTATGATTGATTTAGGGTTATCCCTGATGGATGTAAAGAATTTTGTGGTGAAAGTGTACCACCTCTGCAAAGTGTCAAACTATTCGAATAGCCGCATCCACGGTCATGGACAGTTGGAGTGGCCATACTGTTCCGTAGTCAGATGTTTTCAAACTGACTTGTGAAATGATTTGTGACTTTGACTTGACCATAACAGGGTTGTTAATATGAAAACTAGTTTCCCACTTAAGTGATTTAGAACATTAAATTAGTTTCTTTACTTCTAAACTCAGTTTAAATAAACCTGGCTTTTTGCAAATAAAGCTAGAGCTTAAGATTCCTACTAGAGCTACCTTACTTGTTAGTGATAGTTTGCGAGTACTTAAAGAGTACTCATGGCTTTGTCCCTGGATATTCCCGTGGCCAGACTATGAGGAGGACTACCAGGATGATGGACAGCAGGAGGTCTACGACAAGTAGGATCATCTCCCATCGTCAGCATTGCCTGTGACCCTCAAAATGGAGCCCACTACTACGCTTTATTATTCCGCTGCTTGATTGTATTAAGACTGGATCATGAGATCCTTTATTTGTGTAAAACCTTATTATGGTTTGTAATGGATGATGTACTATGATATCCAATCTGTTATGTCTCGCAAAAATGGTAATTCTGGGATTGCGAGGTATGGCATAATAGGCATCTGGGATTAAAAATCCGGGTGTTGACAAGTTGGTATCAGAGCCATCCTGATCATAGGAGACCCTAGTTAGAATGGACGTCCGAACAAAAACTTAGTTTCAAAACAAAAGAAGTGAGTATTTATGAAAACCTATTCCCATTCTTATCCTTGAGATTCTTTCATAAATTCATGTTCCTCAAAAATTCTTACATTCGTACATAAAAAATTAACACACTTGATCACCTCACTAACTTACTCATCCTAAATTCTTATAGATGGAAGTTCAGTATTGCAAGTTCTACCAGTTGGGAAATGGAGGCCAACTGATCTTTGAGAGGGATGAAGATGCATTGTTAGAGTATCTTAAGCGCCCGCATCCGGAATTCTTCGGGTCCCAACTCAACGATCACATCGGGGGAGATCTACAATGGCTGATAGTTGCAGATCTTAGAGGCAAGATGGAAGCACCAACTTCTGAGAAGATCCAATTCACCTTGAGGGAGAATATCTGGCTATATGGATTAGCCAGAGCAATGCATGAAGCTCTCGCCCATCTGTGTGGGCAATACATCATCTTGATCCAGGGAACTCGCTTTGCTCACTTCGCAAGGCGTGATTCTATGGGAATGCCATTGGAGATGCCAAGTCACCCAGAGTTGAAGCACCAGGTGGACAATCTTGACTTCATGCTGTATGATATGCAGAAGGAGTTGGACAATGCTCGAGCTTACGCCAACCACAACCTTGTCATTACCGCCAAGAAGGACCAGACTATCGCCATGCTCGTCAAGGATCGCCAATCACTTCATCGTCAACATGAGAAGAAGGATCGCACCATCGAGTGTCTTCGCAAGAAGGTGGCCACTCTTGAGAATACCATCCATGAACAGGAAGTACAGCTTGAAGCAAAGGAGGAGGAGGAAGGTGAAGATATCCAAGGAGATCTTTACTCTTACCTCAGTGATGAGAACGACTGCCCGGAGGATGATGCCATGGAGTTCCACACTGATGATGATGATTCTGACTTCATTGATGATGATTAGATGCACTTGATCACTATCGTAGGAATGAGTTGTATCGGTCCCACTGTATCGTAGTTTCACAGAATGGTTCTTAAAACCATCTGTTTTCCCATTTGTGTGTGGTGTGTGTTTGTATGGTGTGTTTTGAATGAATGAATGAGAGGAAGTTAGTTTGCCAAACCTAAGTCAAACTCAAAGTTTAAAGCTTTTGAAAATAAAACCATGAACCATACAAATTTCCCTCTTATCTCATTATCTATCTCAATCTTTAGATGACTCATGGAAACCCCCGAGAAAGCAGCTCATCTCAGGACCCGATGCTGTAGATTCTTCAAATGCTAGTTTCTAACCGTGAAGCGAGTAGAGCAGAACGCTAAGCCAACCTAGCCACTCTTCAACAGATAGCTCAGATGGCCCACAATAATCAAGGCCATGGAAACCAAGATCATCATGGATCCAAGATTAAGAACTTTTAGAATACCAACCCACCTATCTTTAGTAAGTTCGAGGACCCCTTAGATGCTGATGACTGGCTGCAAACCATGGAAAACAACCTGGAGGTAGCAGGAGTTGAAGCCAATGAGAAGGTATTGTTTGCCACCCACTATCTAGCAGGAGATGTAATATCCTAGTGGAATAGCACCCGTACCATGAATGACGGTCAGATGATGACTTGGGAAGAATTCAAGATCAAGTTCAGTCGCACCCATGTGCCACAAGGTTTAGTCATCAGAATGAGAGATGAGTTTAGGGAACTCAAGCAAGGCAGGATGACGGTACTTGAGTACCGTGACGAATTTCTGTCCCTAGCTAGATATGCCCCTGATGATATCAACACTGAAGCCAAGAAGAAAGAGTGATTCCTGAATGGATTGCATGATGAGATGCAGACTGTGTTAGTCAACATCCATTTTCAAGATCTAGAAGAGCTTGTAGACTCTGCCATCCAGATGGAAGGAAAGCTCAACCAAGCCAATGACAATTGCAAGTGTCGCATGATGCACCAGAGTGGATCCAACCATACCCAAAAGTATTGCCCCAACCCGTTTGTAGGATATGCCGCAAGAAACAACCGACCCCCGATGTCCCTTCCAAGCTACCCCAATCGTAGCGTAGGAAACTTGAAGTATGGAGGAAACCACAACAACAACCCTGGCAACTCCAACAACTTCAACCGTGCACCGCCCAAGTCCAACACCACCAACAACAACAATACTGCCCGAAGGACTAGAAGCAATGATGTGCCTGTTGCAACCAAAGACAAGTCCCAGATTACTTGCTTTGAATGTGGAGTCAAGGGTCACTACTCCAATGAGTGCCCCAAGAAGCTTGCAGCAGCCACCAATGTGAATGCACCTGCTCAGCATTAACGCCGTGTTCAGCCTGGAAGGAGATTTGCCCCAGGGAATTCGCTCAACCGCAACGGCCGTCTGTTCCACATGAATGCTGAGGAAGCCCAGGAAGCGCCAGATGTCGTGCTGGGTATGTTTTCTATTAACTCAGTACTTGCAAGAGTGTTGTTTGATTCTGGAGCATCGCACTCATTTATTACCAAAGAATTTGCATGCACTAGTAAGATTCAACCAACAAAATTGAAGCATGTTATGATAGTTCAAATACCTGGTTCAACCACCAAAGCTAGAAAAATATGCAAGGCTGTACCTATCAGAATCCATGGGATAGATTTTTATGCCAATCTAATAGTACTTGGAACCAAAGGTTTGGAAGTAGTACAAGGAATGGATTGGATATCGAAACATAAAGGATTGATCGACTGTGCCAAGAAAGCCATAACCATGACCAGTAGCTCTAGAGTATCAGTAGAGCATGTATCTGAGACCTTACACCGTCAGTTCAAATGCAACAAGAGTGTAGCCCAACCAACCCTTGACCAAGTCAGAGTAGTTTGTGAATACCCCGACATATTCCCAGATGAATTTCCCGGTAGGCCCCCATATCGGGATATTGAGTTCATTATAGAACTAATTCCTGGAACTGGACCCATAGCTCAGAGACCTTATAGCATGAACCCGTATGAATTATTGGAGCTGAAGAAGCAACTTGATGCTATGCTGGCGAAAGGTTTGATTCAACCAAGCGCATTGCCATAGAGATCGCCTGTTTTGTTTGTGGATAAGAAAGATGGAGGTAACCGTTTGTGCACGGATTACCGGAAGCTGAATGATGTCACCATCAAGAACAACTACCCACTTCCCAAGATTGAGGATTTGGTTGATCAATTGACTGGTGCTAGAGTGTTCTCTAAGATTGATCTTAGAACTGGTTATCATCAACTTAAGATTCCTGCAACGGATATTCCAAAGACCACCTTTACCACCAGATATGGATTGTACGAGTATATGGTCATGTCTTTTGGATTAACCAATGCCCCTGCTTATTTCATGAATCTCATGAATAAGATCTTTATGAATTTCTTGGATAAGTTTGTCGTTGTTTTTATCGACGATATTCTAATCTATTCAAAGTCAGAAGAAGACCATGAGCTACACCTGAGAACCATCCTTGAAACCCTTAGAGAACATCAGTTGTATGCCAAGTTTAGCAAATGTGAGTTCTGGTTGAAGGAAGTAGGATTCCTAGGACATATTGTGTCGGCAGGAGGAGTCGCTGTCGATCTCGCCAAGATCAAAGATGTTGAAGCACGGAAAGCCCCAACCACCCAAACCCAAGTCCATGCATTTCTGGGATTAGTGGGATATTACCGCAAGTTTGTTGAAGGATTTTCAAGCATCGCAAAACCGATGACCCAATTGTTAAAGAAATATAAGAAGTTTTAATGGATGGAAAAATGTGAAGCGAGTTTTCAAGAGCTCAAGAAGAGATTGATTTCAGCTCCAATTCTGATTATGCCGGATATCAAGAAGCCTTTTGATGTGTATTGTGATGCATCCAAGATTGGTCTCGGATGTGTGTTGATGCAAGAAGGCAAAGTCATAGCATATATGTCTAGACAAATGAAGCAACATGAGCAAAACTACCCTACCCATGATCTTGAACTAGCAGCTGTAGTTTTGGCATTGAAGACATGGCGTCATTACCTTATGGGTAACCGCTATGAGATTTATTAAGACCACAAGAGCCTGAAGTATATTTTCACCTAGAAGGAGCTGAATATGAGGCAAAGAAGATGGATAGAGTTAATCAAGGATTATGACCTTGACATTCACTATCACTCCGACAAAGCCAATGTGGTAGCAGATGCTCTTAGCAGATTGTTGTGTAGATTAAACACCATGATTAAAGAAGCCCAGCCAAGTTTGCATGAAGAGTTGGAGCAGTATAGAACGGAGCCAGTTAGCAAAGGATTTTTAGCTAGCATTGAACTTCAACCCACGTTGATCAGTCAGATCAAGGAAGCCCAGAAAGGAAATGCGAGTATCGACAGAATTAAGCATCATATTGTACAGGAAAGGTACATGGATTTACCAAAGATGAAGAAGGAGTTTTGTGGTACGAAGGACGTCTCTGTGTGCTAGCTGATTCAGAGCTGAAGAAAGTTATCATGCAGGAATCTCATGATACTCTTTATTCTATCCACCCCGGAGGAATGAAGATGTATCAGGATTTGAAGGAGCAATTTTGGTGGCACAAGATGAAGAGAGAAATCGGAAGCTACATTGCCAAGTGTGATATCTGTCAGAGAGTCAAAGCGGAACATCAGAGACCCACAGGACTTTTGCAACCGTTGCAGATTCTAGAATGGAAATGGGATTCTGTTGGAATGGATTTTATCACCGGTTTGCCTACATATAGTAGGGGAAATGACTCTATTTGGGTAATAGTTGATAGACTGTCCAAGGTAGCCCATTTTATACCTGTCAAGACCACCTACCAGAGTTCGAAGCTAGCAGAGTTGTACATTGCTAGAATAGTCAGTTTGCATGGAACCCCCAAGACCATAGTGTTGGATCGAGGAACCCAGTTTACCTCAATATTTTGGCAAAAAGTCCAAGAAGGATTAGGAACCAAGTTGAATTTTATCATAGCTTATCACCCACAGACCGATGGACAAACTGAAAGAGTCAACCAAATCTTAGAAGATATGTTGAGAGCTTGTGTTCTAGAGTATGGATCAAAATGGGAAGATTGTCTGCCTTTCGCAGAATTCTCATACAACAACAGTTATCAAGCCAGTTTGCAAATGGCGCCATTTGAGTTCTTATATGGAAGGAAGTACCGTACCCCTTGAATTGGTCGCAAGTAGGAGAGAGTCAGATTTTCGGACCCAATATCCTACGAGAAGCCGAAGAGATGGTTCATAAAGTCCATGAACACCTCAAGACCGCCCAATCCAGACAGAAGAGTTATGCTGACAAGAGACGTCGAGACCTGACCCTCAATGTCGGAGATTTTGTGTATCTCAAAGTGTTGCCTTTGAAGGGAATGCAACGTTTTCAGCTAGAAGGAAAGTGAGCCCCTAGATATATTGGACCCTTCAAGATTTTGAATCGCCGAGGAGAAGTATCATATCAACTGGAACTGCTAGACGTGATGTCAACTATCCATGATGTGTTCCATATCTCGTTAGTTCGCAAATGCTTAGAAGTTTTGGAGAAGACCGAAGTTTTCAAGGACATCGATCACCAAGCCATAGATATCAACAAGGATCTGACGTATCGTGAAGTACCCATCCGTATATTGGAAGAAGCTTTCAGAACCACCAAGACCCGGAGTATCAAATTTCTCAAGATCCAATGGAGCAACCATACCGAAGAAGAAGCTACCTAGGAGCGAGACGATTACATTAGGATTGAGTTTCCAGATCTCTTTAGTTCTTAGTTTTTCTTAAATCTCGGGACGAGATTTTGTTTAAGGAGGGAAGGTTTGTAACATCCCAAAAACCCTAATCAAGATTATCAAGTTCTAATCACCCAATTTTGGGTTAACAAAAACTTTTATTAATAATTTGAATGTGAATGCATGTGTGATTTGCATTAGTATAGAATGGAGTGTACTTGCCATGCTTGATTGTTACAAATGATGTGAAATGGTTTACAGATGAATGCTACATCATCTAGGCCAATTACAAACAAAATCCAAAGAAAAAGAAATCAAATATAAATAAATAAAGCAAATGGTCATTTTGGTCAAAGTTAACCACTAGGTCACTTTGTGTGTTCCTAGAAGAAGAATTCCAACAAAAACATTTCTACTTCTTTTCACCCCTTGCTAGATCAAGTAAAAGTGTATCAAGGCCCACTTTACAAACTTACAAGAACATTCTACAAAAAAATTTAAAGGAAAGTTGAAAATTGAATCAAATGTACGTGCTAAGATCACACTTTTTCAAAAACCCTTCAAGCCAATTCCCCTTGGCAAACCCAAGCAACCAGAGACACTCAAGCTTAAGTTAAGATAACTCAAAAAATTTGAATCAAAAGTTCTAAAGTTTTGTTCTTGCGGCCATTACAACAAACACCTGGCTTGCACTAAACTAATCACTGCCTAACTTCACTTTTTGCATAGTGATTCTTGACCATTTGGTCCCCTCTTAACCCCCTTTGCCCCCCTGAGTCTAACCAAGCACTAGACAAGCCCCCCCTTAGCCGTGTGCATAGTGGAGGGCTGCCCATTTGTGGTTGTCGCCGGCCGACAGTGGACAATGCACCAGGAGCCTCACCGCCCTCGCCCATGACGCGCACCAGACACGCCTTGATCCACCGCCACCCCCTGTCCAAGCCATGACCCCTGCTAAGCCCTGGACCACCCTAGCTACGCCGTGCCCACCGTCTCTGCGCCATGTCTAGAGCGCGCCATCTAGCCGAAGCCGACCGCCTTGCACAGACCGCGCCTCGCCCTCGCCACGCACGCTCATGCTCCCCATGATCAGAGCAACCCCGCAGACACCCCCGTTCGCCACCGCGCGACCCGCAGCTGCCGCACGCTATCGCAAAGACCTCTGTGTCCGTGCGGAGCACCGCACGCTCCCGGCTTAACCACAGCGCCCCACGCCACACCATTACGCCCATAAGAACCGCCAAGGAACACAACACTGTCCCCTAGCCTCCGCCACGCCGATAGCAGCCTGTAGCAATGCCACCGTCGAGCCCACGTCAACATCGTTCGGTCCCCTCGCCATAGTATAGGTCGAGGCCTCACCTGCCTCATTTCTCCACACCCCAACACTCACCACTCCTCTCTGATCCTCCCCCACTTCTTCCCGGAGCAAGGCGAGCTCTCTCTCGTTGGAATTTGGCTGGAGCCCACTACTACTGGAGGAGAAGGGCGCCGTCGATTTCGACCACCCCAAGACCTGCCACCACCACGCGTCGAACCGTCGTCGTCTACCACGTCGATCGTCCCAGTCACCGACCCTAGCTGGAGCCCAGGTGAGCCTAGCCAGACCCCCACCACCACGCTAGGTTAATTTCTCACTGGAGCAGTTCGTCGTCGACGATGACTCCCAGCCGTTGCTATAGAATTAGGTCGCATGTCCTAGATTGCAAGATACCGTTTTGGGTAGTTAGTCTCGTTGACGAGTGGACCCCATCTGTCAGCAGCCTGCTGCGATGTGTAGTGCAGTTGGGCTGGCCCGTTTAAGTTTCCCGCTTAGGCCTGGAAATTCAAATATTGAGTTTCCTTTTTAGTTTAAACTAGTTTCTATCCACATATTCAAAAATCATTTCAGAGAGTTTCACTGAACCAAATTGCATGATTAAAATTTTGCTAGAAAAGTAATTAAATTATCTATCCAAGCCCGTTGGAGTTAAATCATTTGGAGTTATAGATCACATATAGTAAATAACAAGACAGAGGCTTTTACAACTTCAATTTTTTTCAAAAATCAACCATAAATGCTTTTGAGTTGTTTCGAACTCTCAAAATCACATTTGATCATATCTATCTGAATATGTAAAAATATTTAGGTTTGCATGCAGTGACTTTGGACTAGTACCAAAATAATGCTATTAGGGCATTTCTTGTCACTTTAAATCTATTAAATAATAATCTTAACCTTTATAAAATATGACTAACACTTTAAATCACATTCCCATGTATTAGAATATGTGGTGATGACATGTGTCAACATGATCCCATATTTTATTTGGAGAATATTAAATCTTAATTATTTTCAATGAGTAGAAATTACTTTTATAAAATAAAATAAATAAGACTATGTCTTTATTTCATGTGCTGATTGTGATGATGCTAAACCATCAAGTGTGAGCCTTAGTTTGCTAAATAGACTTGGTTAAGTATTGTTTGGTGATTGTGTACCCCGTATTTATTTAGAGACGATAGTACAGACCAAGGAAACGAGGAGAGGAGTACTACCAAGAAGAAGACGAAGACTACTTCAATCACGGCACCAACCAAGGCAAGCTAGCGTTATACAAGTTAACCAACCAAGTTTTACTTGCAAGACATCATTACTATGCAAGCTAGACCCTTGCAAGCTAACACTTGCAAGTATTAACCTAAGCAAGATTCCTTAGGCATGGTTTGGTTATCTACCTTTAATTTATACCAATCCCAAGTTTTACTGGCAAGCTTCATTATTTTTACATTACCAAAGTCTTTACTTTTAGTTAGTGCTATGTGAGTATTGGAAAAGTAGTGTAGATAACATAAAGAGTATAAAACTAGGCCTATCTAGTTATACTTATATGTCATTCTATGGCATGAGATTGGAGATTAGCACCCCTCATTATTGAACACTCTTAACCTTAGTGGCTAGTGCTAAGCATAAAATTTGATCACTTTAGATGGGAATACTTGGTGAAAATGATTATGAAAACCTTGGAATGATGCTTCATTCTATTGAAATGTTTTGACATGTGTTGAGAAACACAAAGGATTTGATGATGAAAATGTTGAGGCATGAGCCTTAGCCCTTTATAAAAACTGATGGTTGGGTTCAGATGCGATACCATTCCAATTTTACTCTACAACCACAATACCTGAATTGGGTAGGGCTTAGCCGAAAGTTTATATGCATTAGTATGGGTTCCCTCGTGGAGGAGGTTTGAGCTGAGGCTACCTCTTGATGATGTCCACCTATGTAGTGCCCAGGATGGCAGATGGCCATGGCTGGGAGGCCAGGCTCATAGGGGAGGTGACTATACTAGGGTGTGTAATTGAAAGGTTATGATTGATTATCCGCATACTAAGTATGATTGATTTAGGGTTATCCCTGACGGATGTAAAGAATTTTGTGGTGAAAGTGTACCACCTCTGCAAAGTGTCAAACTATTCGAATAGCCGCATCCACGGTCATGCACAGTTGGAGTGGCCATATTGTTACGTCGTCAAATGTTTTCAAAATGACTTGTGAAATTATTGGTGACTTTGACTTGACCACAACAGGGTTGTGAATATGAAAACTAGTTTCCCACTTAAGTGATTTATAACATTAAATTAGTTTTCTTTACTTCTAAACTCAGTTTAGATAAACCTGACTTTTTGCAAATAAACCTAGAGCTTAATATTCCTACTAGAGCTACCTTACTTGTTAGTGATAGTTTACGAGTACTTAAAGAGTACTCATGGCTTTGTCCCTGGTTATTCCCGTGGCCAGACTATGAGGAGGACTAACAGGATGATGGACAGCAGGAGGTTTATGACAACTAGGATCATCTCCCATCGTCAACATTGCCTGTGACCCTAAAGATGGAGCCCACTACTATGCTTTATTATTCCGCTGCTTGATTGTATTAAGACTGGATCATGAGATCCTTTTTTGTGTAAAACCTTATTATGGTTTGTAATGGATGATGTACTATGATATCCAATCTGTTATGTCTCGCAAAAATGGTAATCCTGAGATTGTGAGGTATGGCATAACAAGCATCTGGGATTAAAAATCCGAGTGTTGACAAGATCTAACGAGGAGCAACTGTGTATACACCTCGCCACATGTAGTTAGTCTTGGTGGATTTAATATTTGTCCCAAAATATGCCGCGTCAGTATGAATGATCAAGACGCTGTTGTTGGTTTCTCAACCAACATTGGCTAGAATTTCCCTCAAAAAACATTGGCTGGAATTGGCGGCAGACTCCGTTGTGGTTCATCCCAAGCTTGGCCAACGCGAAGGATTGGAACTAACATAATTAACGGTTCAAGGGAGATCATATGGAATAGGGATTTGCGTATCTTGAATTATTTCCTTCGCCTTATTTGTATCGTATGGCCTCAGCCGTTAACTTGCTGTACTCTAACACTCATTTCACCGCAATGTAGTGCAAGGCCTACGATTTGATCAAACTCCTTTTGTATGCAAGCCATAGTTTTAGTCAGTGTGGGTTGAATATTCTGCAACTCGTTGCGCCCGCACACCTTTATTATTTGTTGCACTTTCGAGTTCTCAAAAAATGTGAAATAAATCTGGAACATTGACTATGTTGTATCTTGTGCATCTACAATATTCGGTCCCACAATAAGATCTTATGTGACTTGTGTCAATGAAAAAGAAAAAACCTAAGCGAACAATATCTTGTGTTCATTTGTTCATTTTGTGGTGGCCAGGCCATATACTAGTAATATTTTTGGGATGGAAATTTATAGATGAACTATATAAATATGATCTATGTTCATGATTTATTTCACATTTTCTAAAAACTTGGAAGTGCCACATGCAACAGCTTGTTGCCGGTGCAGCTAGTTGCAAATTGTAATTTCCGTCGTGGATGTACCAAGTGGCTCCAAGTGCATGGTGCATGTAGATTCTCACTGGCAGGTGGAGCCGACCTTAACAGGGCCCATATGTCAGTGACTCAGAGCCACACAAAGTCATGCACATTGCCTGACTTGAGCAAAATCTGGTGTCCTTGCATGTCTCTCATTTTGCTGCGCGGTTGCATGTTGTACACGTGTAATTCCATATACCTTGTACTAGAACATATATGAACATATGCAACATGCCAAAAATACCACGGATACACCCATACTATGCATTATATCCGGTGTATATATTTTCGGTTCTGTGCTACGAGTTCTGCATGTAGATGAACAAGATGAAAGTACATGTGTCCATGTCGTGCCTACTACTACTAGTAGTTCGTCCTCCTATTTTCCATTGAAAATACTAGTACACTATGTTGAAATGAAAGTTGTAAAAAGAAAACCCTCTAGTGATACTGATGTGTCTCGACAATAGTGCACCTCTGATACGTAGTAAGTAGGAGTATTGTCAAATTACTAGTCCAGTGAAGTCTAGGCGATGGTGTCCTCGATGCTGCTGTTGACTAGACAGAGCAAACAAGTAAAATCTCCTCCCTTGTTTTTTCCTTGCCTCTCCATCTTCTTCCCTAGTCCCCACTCCTCCCACGATTTCCCCCACACTCTCTCTTCTAACGCTCCCCTCCTCGTGCAGAAAACCCCAGCCATACTTGGCATCCGCCTAAATCCATCTGGCTATGATGGCCGATTCAAAGCTCAGCGGGTGATGCAAGTGGGATCAACTCAGCACGGACGATGTTGACCTCATTGTTCAGCGTCTAGACATTTCCAGCACCGTCAGTCTAGCCGCATGCTGCAAGCTGCTGTACGATCGTATCACCAACAACGAAGGTACGAAATGGACTGTTCACCATTGGAATGAACCCTGCCTACTAATGCCTCAGCGTGCTTATTGGTTCGACGAGCACTATGAAGATACGAGGGTACATCGTCTGCACAACACGGTGTACGACGTGGTGCCCCTCAACCATCCTCGGCGCACCACCATCCTGCCCTTCATGCACAAAAAAATCTGGGCTAGCATGAATAGCGACTGGCTCGCTACGGGGGACCAGCGCGGGGCTTGGTGCCTAGCGAACATCTACACCTATCGAGTAATCGACCTTCCATCAACGGATACTTGTGACATTGCAGCCATATCCCATCCACAATATAACCTGTAATGCTACTAGCCAGCCAGGGTTCCCTCATTTACATGTAGTCATTTCTGAACTCATTCACATTTCAAAAGGTTTTTTTGGCGAAACCGCAGGTATGGAGAAAAGTTCAATAAGTCGTGGGATGGATCTCTTGAGCTATTGAAGATCGTAATCTGCAGAGTGCCCACAGAAGCTGGGGGGTTACACAGACTATAAGTTCCTCATGTTGTTCGACAGTGAAATCGCCTACCTGGAAGGCGGTAGCCAAGTTTGGAGATGTCTAGAGGATTCAGGTCTTGGAAGACGACAATACTATGATGCCATTGAACACGGTGACCTCATTTTTGCGGTCACAAGTCAAGTCTGCACCTACTGCTGGGATCCCACATCGGAAGGTAATTCTAGTTCCATGATGATACATTGCGAGTGATTCAGTGAATGAGCATATGCTTTATGTCCTAAAAAATGAATGAACCATTGCCTGTAATGAATTAGTACCAGTAATATGCCTTCCAAAAATATAGTGTATGACGGCGTCCCTGCACTACTAAGTTCATTCATTGTCAAAATATGAAAGGTATTATTAACCAACATCTCAATTGTGAGCGCAACACAGTGAAGTTGGGTTTCTTTATCTGTTTGTACTTTTAGGCCCTCCTCGGATTGTAGGAATCACATAGGATTTTTGTAGGACACCAATCTTTCCTTTTTGGATTTTGCCTTGGAAATTAGAGGAATTGTGTAGGATTTTTGTAGGATTTGGATCCTTAGGATTTTTTTCTATAAAATGTTGTTTGATTCGAAAGAGTATAATCCTTAGGAATTCCTTCAAAGGATTCCTTTGCACTCTATTTTGGAGGAAAATTTCCATCCACTCCAACCTCTTTGTACACTTGTAAAGACCCAAACCTGGCTTGGTTCGAATCCCTGTGATTATAGTGCTAGTCCCTAGATCGAATAGCTAGCACCCACAGTTTAAGATGTAATATCAAGATACAAAGGTCATATTACATCGCATGATCCAGAATATGAATACTTTATTACATACTCATAGCCATAGGCTACCTTATTACAAAGCAGCAGAATACAAGTAAAGCATGGAGTCCTTCATCTTCATGTGCCACAGGCAAACATGTTGGGTGTAGACTCATAACCTCTATCATCAATCCACACTCATCAATAGAATAACCTGCAACATGATAGGTTGCAGCCACAAAGGGTCAATACTTTGAATGTATTGGCAAGTGTCACAAGTTGGCGAATATAAGTTGGACTATCACTACATGCATATTTGGCTAAGTAGAGCTTAGGCTTATTTGTAGAAAGCAACATGGTTTTATCCTATCTTTGCAAAATATTTTTCATCTTTCAATAACTTTCTGAACTCCTTGGCAAACTCCAAGTTCTTCTAATCTCTTGTTGTCACCATCAAGTTTTTACTTTGAGAAATTAGAATGTCGAGATCTTCCATAGCTTTAGGCCTTAGTTGCTCAGAGTTGTCCATAACCGGGGACACGACTAAGTACTTAGAATTTAATCTTCTACAGAAGTTGTACACTTTACCCACAAGACACAATCTCGTCTTGACGCCACCAGTGGCCGCTGGATTAGTACTCACCAAGATGGAGTACCGGCAAATCGAGAATGTGACAAAGTCTTTCCATAGAAGTCCTCCCAATACATAATGCCAGCACATCTACCAGGCACCAATGCAAGGATAACCTCCAATGCATAATTCTAGTTAACCTGAAGAGGTACCAATGCATGGGTCTCCCACTATGTAATTGACTAGGCCAGAGCCCATTTGGCATGTGGCTGTACACGAAAGCCACTGTACGAGAAACATGTTCAATCTCTAAGTTCCCTTCGTTGCCACCTTATTCTCAACTGAGTATCCACTTTCCAACCAGGTGATTCATTTAGTACTTGTTTTACTAAATAAAACATATATTTTTCCAACTCCTCATATAGTCACAATATGGTATATTCCACCCCAAATCTATAGCAGGGCTAAGCATACTACCACTATGGTATTTCCACTAAGGAATATATAAAGGATATCCTAATAGGATATAGCATATCATAGTGTCATAGTAGTCCTGTCATGTATACTACAAAAATCCACTAAGTGTAATGAAAATACTAGGACATGGATGATAGTGTCACTTGCCTTAGTAGTTGGTGGTGTTGGTAAACTCTTTGTAGTAACACACTTGACAATCCACACAATCTATCAAACAAAACAACCAAGACAAAACATGCACAAGATCAACACTAATGGCAATACAAAAATCATGCAAAATATGCAAGCATGCAAGATGGAAATTTTTATTGTACAAATTCTTATAACAAAGGTTTTGAACAATACTAAGTGTTTTCTGAACATTTTATAATTGCAAGATTACAAATGCAACCATTTGTGCAATTGTAACAATTAGCAATAATTTCTAGTATTTGGAAAGGCTAGACTCACTAAATAATTTCCATGCTATTAGGTATAGTCAACCAAATTTATATTTTGGTCTCACTGGACAGAGGGTTCAATTTGCAATCCATAGCAAAAAATTCACCCAAAAATAATTTACAAAACAATTTTTAGGGTTAAAATACTCCTAAAAAGTTTCTGCCTAAAACTTCTATTTTACATAAGCTAAAGGGTGAAATAAGGCCTCAGCAGTGAAGCTCTCATTTTTCTGAATCCATAGACACCAAATTTGCATTTTTTCTGATTTGTGGATCAAAATTTATTGAATTTCTAAGTTTAATACAAATTCTGCCTATTTTCTAATTTAAACAGACGCTCAGGCCTACGTGGCGTGTTCTTATTGGCTCGTACCGGTTCGGACGGATCGGCAACATGGGCCGTTGGATTTAAGTGGAAACGAGTGGATCGGATCGGCTGATACCGGTTCGGTAAGTGGTCTAATCCTGGCCGCTGGCGACAGATCGGACGGTGCTCAGCGCGTCGACCACGGACTGGAGGCGCTGGCGACGGCGCGCGGCGGCTGTTCGTCGGGTGGGTGGCGTTCTAGTGGTTCTAGAGGGGCAGGGAGACCGTGGACTATTACCAGCAATCGCCGTGGTCGAGGTGGTCTCGGGGATGGTCGTGGTCGATGAAGGGGCGCTTAGATTCGCCGGGGAATCCTCGCCGGAGTTCTGCCGATGGTGGATCTTGGTCGTGTAGAAGTTGGTCGTAACCAAAAGAGGGCGGCAGGAACCTGCGTCTCGCCGGAAATCGCCGATGAACGGCGGCGGCAGAGGGTGACGCCGGTGGTGACCGTGGCGACAACCTAGGGCACATAAAAAACACGAGAATTGTCAGTAGGTGCGCCAGAGCATGGCGAAGCTAACATGACAGAGGGGAGGGCATGGGGTTGTCGGTTCTCGCCGGAATCCTCGCCGGAGCTCATCGGTGGCCGTGGTGGTTCGAGCTCGATTCCGAGCAGCCTAGTGGCTCTCAGGTGGCGGTGTCTGAGGGGAAAACGAAGAGAAGGGGGTGGGGATTAAGGGGCCGTGGTCGGAGTGGAGTTTAATTCGCGGAAACGCTCGGGTTCGAGCCGATTTGGAAACGGTAGAGGAGGGGAGGGGGTGTTCGTCGTTCGGTTGGAGACGCTGAGGTGGAGGGTGACGTGGAGGTGGGGTCGAGCCGTCAGCGAGGGGGGTAAAGAGGGGGAGGGTGAGAAATAGAGGGGGAAGGGGGAGTGCCAGGTGGGCTTAGTGGGCTAGGGTTTGGGCCGAGCTGCTTCTGCTGCTGTTTTTTTTCTCTTTCAGTTTTTCTTTATTCTTTTTCTGTTTTCTTAAATAATTTTTGATTTAATGATCCAATTTGAATCAAACAAATTTCTAAAAATTTGTAAAACTCAATTAGGTTTTTAGGGAATTATAGAACTCATTTACTTTCCAACTCAAATTTTTCTAATCAAATTTATTCACTTTGGCTTTAATAGTTAATATTGCTTTTCTTAATTCTATTCTCAAAATAATTCATATCTTTTTATCCATGGCTCCAAATTGGATGAAACCAATTTCTATTGTTTTATTGTTTTGCCCTTTATCTCTTATCCCTCATAGGAGTTCTTTTCTTTAATATAAATATGGAGTATATCCATAGTATTGTGTTGTTCTTAGTGTTAACCAATAATTAGAGTTTTAGGGTTTGAGATATTTTTCACTTCTCTTAGGTTTTTAAAATGCAACCAAGTCAAGATGCTCATGCATGCTTCATGATTTGGGATTTTAAAACATGCACACCACTTCACAAACAAAAATCATTTTGTTTGGCTTGGGTTTTTTTGAGGCATTATATTTAAATGTTCCAAAAGTTTTTGTTCCTTCTGAATTCCAAACAACTTGGTTCTTTGTTTTGTTTAATAATTTTCACATTTCAAAATTTGGAAAATTTTGGGATGTGACAGACTCCCACCCTTAAAAGGAATGTCGTCCCGAGATTCGAGAAGGCTAGAAAGAATAGGTTGGGTTTTAGGATAACTTGGGTGCTACCACCCTTAAAAGGAAACTTTGTTGGCTTGCATTGATGATTCACTTGGCTAAGGGTTTAATGATTGACATCCAAAGGTTGTTAACGTTTCTTCATCTTGAGATTCTTATACCACTGAATTGAGTTAGCTAAGGCTTACCATCCACACCATCTAGTTCTTCAAGGGTTCCATACATGTTGATGTGGTTCACATGTCCTTTCTGGGTCACATTGGAATTACTTCCATTAGAGTCTCCAATATTCTCATTCTTCTTCTCAGCACAGTCTGCTGCGAAGTGTCCAAGTTGCTTACAATTGTAACACTGCAACAGGCTAATGTCTTTCTTGGGATCATTATGTTGGTTCTGACCAAGGTTATCTCCATTGTTAGTACCATTCACATTGTTACTACCACTTCCATTGTTGATGTGGTGATTCTTGTGATGATGGTGATTATGTCCATTCCCTTCATGCTGATGTGATTCAGAATTTCCATTGTCCTTTCTGAAAGAACGCATCTTCTGTGATGATCCTGAGTGATATTTGTCAAAGCTATGCTTCCTCTTCCTGTCCTCAACCTTGTCCTTCTTACTCTATAAAATTCTAGCTTTGTCACACAGTGATTGATAAGTTGGAACATAAGCAACTGATAATTGCATGGAAAGTTCATCATTCAGTCCATCTAGGAACTTTTCCTTCCTCTAAGCATCAGTATCAGTATCGTCTGGAGCATAACGTGATAGATTGTTAAATTCCTCAATATATTCAGCAATGCTGCGGTGACACTGTATAAGGTTGTGAAACTCCTTCTTCTTTATGCTCATCACGCCTGAAGAGATATGATTAGTGCGAAAGCCATCTTAAAATATTTCCCAAGTCACTTCTTCAATGGGGTGAGTGACTTGAAAGTTGTCCCACCATGTAGCTGCAGGGCCTTCAAGCAAGTGCGCTGCAAATCTCACTTTCTCATCACCAGAGTCGGAAGTACCAGAGAACTTTGCAGGTCTCAACCTCAGAAATCTAGTGAGCATATCCAGAGGTGGTGGATTGTTGTTGTTATTGTTGTTGTTCTGATTCTGATTGTTGATGGTCGCCATGAATTGTGTCATCATCTACATTAGCTAAGTCTGTGCAGTCATCATCTGTTGCATCTCATTTTCATTGTTGTTATTGTCTCCATTATTATCATGGTCGTTGGCGCATCTTGGAGGCATCTGTTGAAATAGGGATAAGTAAGGATAGATAGATAGATAGATAGATAGATAGATCTAAGGGAGTTCTAACACACTCAACCCAAAACAAACCAGTTCAATCAAACATTCACCAAGCAACCAATCACTTAGCAACTTCTGACTTTAACTCATTATAGAAGAAAACAACAAGTTTTCTTGAAACAAGCAACCTAGTATAGTCATACCACATAGGTCGGCATGATCCATACGCTAACACGATATCGATAACTCGAACATGATAATTGGTAGGCAATCTAATGTCTCATGGGTCGCACTATGATAACATCAGTGGGAGCTCTCTTTCGAGTTGGGAAATCATCGGTGAGGTGTCCTATCTTCCGGCAGCGATGGCAAAACACTTTTGTCATGTCTCGAGTACTTTTTCTTGAAGTGTTGTTGTGGTTTTCCTAAACTTCCTTCTCTGGGCATTCATCGGTATTGTGTCCTTGTTTCTTGCATTTGGAGCAGATGATATGGCTAAGGTTTTCTTCTTTCTTCCTAAGAGCTTGATACATTCCATCCTTGACTTGTTCTTTCACTTGTTGCACTATGAAGTCGAAATGGCACTTGGCAGGAATGTAGTTGGTTCCTTCACATAGGTAACAAGTAACTTGAGATGTGGGGCATTCTCCAACTGGATGGTTGTGATCACAAAAGTGACATTGATCTTGATGTTCCTTAGAGGTGTGGCCTACTTCTCCACATATTTTGCAAGCTCGAGGACTTGTCACAACTTGTATCTTGATCTCCTTGTTGGCATGATCCATCCTCAAGGTCCTTAGAGAAAGCAAAGGATGGTCCTCTACATGTTTGAATCAGAAGAGATTCAGTAAAGAATGATCAAGGTATACGAGAAAATCTAATAAGTATAAAAATATAAGTTCATTCCTAACAAGGGGTTTGTCCAATTCCTAGGGTTACGAACCTACAGGCAACACAATGCTCTGATACCATCTGTAAAGACCCAAACCTGGCTTGGTTCGAATCCCTGTGATTATAGTGCTAGTCCCTGGATCGAATAGCTAGCACCCACAGTTTAAGATGTAATATCAAGATACAAAGGTCATATTACATCGCATGATCCAGAATATGAATACTTTATTACATATTCATAGCCATAGGCTACCTTATTACAAAGCAGCAGAATACAAGTAAAGCATGGAGTCCTTCATCTTCATGTGCCACAGGAAAACATGTTGGGTGTAGACTCATAACCTCTATCATCAATCCACACTCATCAATAGAATAACCTGCAACATGATCGGTTGCAGCCACAAAGGGTCAATACTTTGAATGCATTGGCAAGTGTCACAAGTTGGCGAATATAAGTTGGACTATCACTACATGCATATTTGGCTAAGTAGAGCTTAGGCTTATTTGCAGAAAGCAACATGGTTTTATCCTATCTTTGCAAAATATTTTTCATCTTTCAATAACTTTCTGAACTCCTTGGCAAACTCCAAGTTCTTCTAATCTCTTGTTGTCACCATCAAGTTTTTACTTTGAGAAATTAGAATGTCGAGATCTTCCATAGCTTCAGGCCTTAGTTGCTCAGAGTTTTCCATAACCGGGGACACGGCTAAGTACTTAGAATTTAATCTTCTGCTGAAGTTGTACACTTTACCCACAAGACACAATCTCGTCTTGACGCCACCAGTGGCCGCTGGATTAGTACTCACCAGGATGGAGTATCGGCAGATCGAGAATGTGACAAAGTCTTTCCATAGAAGTCCTCCCAATACATAATGCCAGCACATCTACTAGGCACCAATGCAAGGATAACCTCCAATGCATAATTCTAGTTAACCTGAAGAGGTACCAATGCATGGGTCTCCCACTATGTAATTAACTAGGCCAGAGCCCATTTGGCATGTGGCTGTACACGAAAGCCACTGTACAAAAAACATGTTCAATCTCTAAGTTCCTGGGTGGTGTTCTCCTATGTTGGTTCCCTTCGTTGCCACCTTATTCTCAACTGAGTATCCACTTTCCACCCAGGTGATTCATTGAGTACTTGTTTTATTAAATAAAACATATATTTTTCCAACTCCTCATATAGCCACAATATGGTATATTCCACCCCAAATCTATAGCAGGGCTAAGCATAATACCACTATGGTATTTCCACTATGGAATATATAAAGGATATCTTAATAGGATATAGCATACCATAGTGTCATAGTAGTCCTGTCATGCATACTACAAAAATCCACTAAGTGTAATGAAAATAGTAGGACATGGATGATAGTGTCACTTGCCTTAGTAGTTGGTGGTGTTGGTACACTCTTTGCAGTAACACACTTGACAATCCACACAATCTATCAAACAAAACAACCAAGACAAAACAGGCACAAGATCAACACTAATGGCAATACAAAAATCATGCAAAATATGCAAGCATGCAAGATGGCAATTTTTATTTTACAAATTGTTATAACAAAGGTTTTGAACAATACTAAGTGTTTTCTGAACATTTTGTAGTTGGAAGATTACAAATGCAACCATTTGTGCAATTGTAACAATTAGCAATAATTTCTAGTATTTGGAAAGGCTAGACTCACTAAATAATTTCCATGCTATTAGGTATAGTCAACCAAATTTATATTTTGGTCTCACTGGACAGAGGGTTCAATTTGCAATCCATAGCAAAAAGATTCACCGAAAAATAATTTACAAAACAATTTTTAGGGTTAAAATACTCCTAAAAAGGTTCTGCCTAAAACTTCTATTTTACAGAAGCTAAAGGGTGAAATAAGGCCTCAGCAGTGAAGCTCTCATTTTTCTGAATCCATAGACACCAAATTTGCATTTTTTTGATTTGTGGATCAAAAGTTATTGAATTTCTAAGTTTAATACAAATTCTGCCTATTTTCTAATTTAAACAGACGCTCAGGCCTACGTGGCGTGTTCTTATTGGCTCGTACCAGTTCGTGCGGATCGGCAACGTGGGCTGTTGGATTTAAGTGGAAACGAGTGGATCTGATCGGCTGATACCGCTTCGGTAAGTGGTCTAATCCTAGCCGCTGGCGACAGATCGGACGGTGCTCAGCGCGTCGACCACGGACTGGCGGCACTGGCGACGGCGAGCGGGGCCGGTTCATCGGGTGGGTGGCGTTTCGGCGGTTCTAGAGGGGCAGGGAGACCGTGGACTATTACCAGCAATCGCCGCGGTCGAGGTGGTCTCGGGGATGGTCGCGGTCGATGAAGGGGCGCTCAGATTTGCCGGGGATTCCTCGCCGGAGTTCTGCCGACGGTGGAGCTCGTGTCTCTGAGACGGTGTCGTCGACCTGGGGCTCGAGCAGACAAGGCAATAGGTCAGCGAGGTGTGCTTGGTCATGTAGAAGTTGGCTGTAACCAAAAGAGGGCGGCAGGAACCTGCGTCTCGCCGGAAATCGCCGGTGAACGGCGGCGGCAGAGGGTGACGCCGGTGGTGACCGTGGCGACGACCTAGGGCACATAAAAAACACGGGAATTGTCAGTAGGTGCACTAGAGCATGGCGAAGCTAACAGGACAGAGGGGAGGGCGTGGGGTTGTCGGTTCTCGCCGGAATCCTTGCCGGAGCTCATCGGTGGCTGCGGTGGTTCGAGCTCGATTCCGAGCAGCCTAGTGGCTCTCAGGTGGCGGTGTCTGAGGGGAAAACAAAGAGGAGGGGGTGGGGATTAAGGGGCCGTGGTTGGAGTGGAGTTTAATTCGTGGAAACGCTCGGGTTCGAGCCGATTTGGAAACGGCAGAGGAGGGGAGGGGGTGTTCGTTGTTCGGTTGGAGACGGTGAGGTGGAGGGTAACGTGGAGGTGGGGTCGAGCCGTCAGCGAGGGGGGTAAAGAGGGGGAGGGTGAGAAACAGAGGGGGAAGGGGGAGTGCCGAGTGGGCTTAGTGGGCTAGGGTTTGGGCCGAGCTGCTGTTGCTGTTTTTTTTCTCTTTCAGTTTTTCTTTTTCTGTTTTCTTAAATAATTTTTGATTTAATGATCCAATTTGAATCAAACAAATTTCTAAAAATTTGTAAAAACTCAAATTAGGTTTTTAGGGCATTATAGAACTCATTTACTTTCCAACTCAAATTTTCTAATCAAATTTATTCACTTTGGCTTTAATAGTTAATATTGCTTTTCTTAATTCTATTCTCAAAATAATTCATATCTTTTTATCCATGGCTCCAAATTGGATGAAACCAATTTATATTGTTTTATTGTTTTTCCCTTTATCTTTTAGCCCTCATAGGAGTTCTTTTGTTTAATATAAGTATGGAGTATATCCATAGTATTGTGTTGTTCTTAGTGTTAACCAATAATTAGAGTTTTAGGGTTTGAGATATTTTTCACTTCTCTTAGGTTTTTAAAATGCAACCAAGTCAAGATGCCCATGCATGCTTCATGATTTGGGATTTTAAAACATGCACACCACTTCACAAACAAAAATCATTTTGTTTGGCTTGGGTTTTTTTGAGGCATTATATTTAAATGTTCCAAAAGTTTTTGTTCCTTCTGAATTCCAAACAACTTGGTTCTTTGTTTTGTTTAATAATTTTCACATTTCAAAATTTGGAAAATTTTGGGATGTGACAATAATTCCTTTGGTTTTCCTGTGCAATCAAACACCACTTGATCCAAAATACTATAGGCATCTAATCCTATAGGATTCAAATGGACATGCCTCTATATCAAAAAAAAGTGGTGCTTCCTCTTTCGAAACTTACAACAACTAGGAAACTAAGATAAGCAAGATATCCAAATATTCGGAATAGCAGAGTAAGAAATGCAATTCCTAATGTTGTTAATTTATTGAGTAATATTATTGTCAGGATTTGCCTATTGACACTGTTAGCATGAACAATGAAGAATGCTGGTGTTAGAATATCTATGCTAGTAATGCACTTTTTGTCTCGAATTCGGATGTTGCAGGAAACAAGGAGACTCTGTTTGTAATCCCAGCACCTATTCTGAATGATCAGCCAGACATGTGGTTCCTCGCTCGATTGACTGATGGTGAACGCTTGATGATCATAATTACAACGTATGGCATGGGTGTTGGCCATGGCGAAGAGGGTGAAATCATTCATCATGCTCAAAATAGGACTAACCTACGCCTATATCTACCTCTCGTGTCTACATTTTTGAAGGCGATACTAGCTCTGCTGGACCTCCAGGGGTCATCGTTTGGAGGCAGGTTAACAGCCTGGGGGATAACTCTCTATTTCTCGGTCTCCATTATCCAATCATTGACAAGATGATGAAGAAACGCGGATGCAAGGCTGCTGATGGCACATTGTTCTCTTTCATGAAGAAAAACTATGTGTACACAACATACAGGAGATTTCACGGAATACAATTCCCTCAGATTAAACGTTGCAACCTGCAGCCAACTGAAGGTGAGCCTATGGCAGTTATCAGCCTTCCCAAAGATGGTTGGAACTCTGTGTAACAGGTGGCAATTTGGTTTAGGCCTAGTTTAGGTTTGGTATGCTCGTTGTGTCGTCCCTAGACTGACCTGTGGATCTTTCTGGTGTATCGTTGTGTCATCTTTTTTTGCATCGTGGTTCAACAGTTGACTATTAGTACACTGATTTTAGTGGCCAACTTGAATCAGTTTATATGAGCCCTGCCGTGCTTTTGTATTTAGTATTGCCTTCCACGGTATAATCCATGTAGCCATGCTTATTTTGTAGCATGATTTCTGTACTATAGTTTTCAGTACTATTACTGGCTTGTATATACGTGACTCGTGCATTTTTTGAACCATCGCACCTCGTGCAGCTTTGTGTTTTGAGAGGAATATTCCTTCTTTCCTCTTAGCGAACAGGGAAAAGTAGGTCACTACTTCTTATAGGGCCACGAAACAAGCCTTAACTGGTCAAAGCAGGCCGAGACACCCTAGGATGATAGCCGCAAATGTTTATGCCGATATTCTAAAAAAAGAGTTAATGCACACCCTTCCAAAAAAGAAAAATTATTTACGCAGACCCCATATTGTCTCTGATACATGGCATACTTTTGGCGCTACCGTGAAATTACTTGTTCAATACAGTATGTATCCTTGCGCATTCTTCTATATGTGAAATGAACAACTCAAGCTCTAATGTGACATTAACAAGTCAAGCTCTAATGTGCTGACATTGTATTGTCTATGCTAGTGTACAAACTAGTTGTATTATTGTGTTCGAAACTGTGAACTAAATGTGCGAATTCTGAGCCTTTTTCCATGATGACAATGCCACATGTTGGCGCTAATTATGGCATGTACTAATCTCACCATACGGAAGCATACAACTCGAGTGATCAGTTTAAGCTGGTGCTTACCCAAGTTGTCTGTGGCTAGGCAAGTCAAGGCCATCGTGTGTCCATCACGAACAGTTTATATGGCATGATTACAAGGTTTTGAGTACATCAAATCGATTGGGCACTTAGGCTGATTCAAAGCCACCCAAACCATCTCGAAATATAGCCTTTGCTAAAAAGATGATTGCGCGCTGTAAGACTTGATATGACACGATTTTATGCCAACCAGTCAAACTCCCTCCAGTACTTTCCATGTTCGAATCCTGCGCTGCCCAAGTTCCTCGCTATGTTCGCTATGTATAATAAGGCGCAATATTAGTCACTTTTCTCCATTTCCAACTTCATTCTTTTGGATTCAGCGTAGGTACAGCCAGGTCAGGTGGACCATCGACCTTCAGTACAATATATTTTTACTACTCAGCCTATGAAAACGAATATTTCAACCCCACTTCGGACAAAAAACTTCACATACTCTTGTTTCAAAAGAGCAACCCTTAATTAGCCTTTCGTGGTGAGCAGAGTATATATTTTTTAGGGTACCAACTGCATTTTTTTGGAGGATGGGGTACGAACTACATTGAATTTTCTCTAAGGACCTAGTGAAAAGATTGCACATTCGACCCAACACTGGCCCAAAACCTTGCAAATTTAGCCTGCCGGGTCAGGTGGACTGCCGACCAGCGACATATTGAGTACATTGAATTTTCAATGAGAAGGTTATTAGAAAATAGTACTACATTCTACCCAACTATGGCCCAAAACCTCGCTAATTTATCCTTTCGGGTTTAGGTTGGCTGTGGGCCGCCAACCCTCAACACATTATTACTTTGTTTTTTAAGCTTGTACCATACTGAAGAACTTTCGGTAAGGAGCCCACGATAAGAAGGCCAATGGTTCACAAGATTGGACCCAAGTTATTTTTTATCACCCAAAATCATCTTAATTTAGTATTTCCGTGCCATTCTGATAAAGTATAGGACAAGCTTCTCCTATCCATGTTGTATTTGTACATCGCATTTAGCATTTTTTATGGCAAGTTGTCAGGGTCACTGCCTTTTCATTTTAAGTTATTTCAATATTTCTAAATGTAATCTTTTCCCAGTAGTGGCATAGATGGTTCTGGCATAGTGGAAGCACACACGGTTCCCATTTGTTGAAGTCTTGAGTTTGATTCCTATTTTTTTCAATATAAATATATAATATATATTATATTCTTTATTGTTATTTTACATTTTTTCTAGCATACACACGTTTCTACACAGAGAAGGCTGACATCTGGGACCCAGCAATGTTGCCAAGGTCAAAACAACAGAGTGCATCATATACACTTTGTATTTGCAGAGACGCTGACATGTTGGACCAAGCAGAGACATTATACAGATGTTCCATCGAGCAATCAATGTTTCATTTACAGAGAGGTTGATATGTGGGACCCAGCAGCGCGACCTTATACAAATGCTGCATCGAGCAACATTGCCAGTTCGAAACAGGGAGGCACGAGCGAGAAAAAAGTTCAGCATGCACATGTTTCTTGTAATGAGAGGCTAAAATGGGGGACCCAGCAGCATGAGCAAACGGCAGATTCGTTGAGCAATGCTATCTAGTTCGGAACTTGGTAGCGCTAGAGAAGAAAAAAATTCCATCATACCGACGATTCTTCTAATGTGAGGCTGACATAAGGGACCCACCAGCCTGAATAAACGGCTGATGCAGCGAGCAATGCTCTCAAGTTCGGAACACGAAGGCACGATAGAGGGTAAAAAATCCATCATACACACATTTCTTCTAATGACAGGATGACATGTGGGGCCCAACATCGTGATTAAACAGTAGATGCACCAAACAATGCTATCAAGTTCGGAATAGGGTAGCGCGAGCCAAGGAAAAAATCTAGCATACACATGTTTCTTCCAATGAGAGGATCACATGTGGGGCTCAGGAGGTTGGTTAAACGGTAGATGCATCAAGCAGCGCTATCAACTCAGAACGGGGTAGCGCCAATGAAAGAAAAAATTCCATCATACACATGTTTCTTCTAATGAGAGGATAACATGTGGGTCCTAGGAGGTTGATTAGAAGGTAGATGCATCGAGCAGCGCTATCAACTTCAGAACAGGGTAGCGCGAGTGACGTAAAAAAATTCCATCATAGACATGATCCTTCTAATGAGAGGCTGACATGTGGGACCTAGCAGCCTGACTAAACAGCAGAAGCCTCGAGCTACGTTATCGAGTCCAAATTAGGGAGGCATGACCGAATAGTATAGTCCGCTAGGGACACTGACGTTTGGAACCCACATGCCTCAAAAGACTTCGGCGAGTCACCATCATGCGAGGAAATGAAAATCTTGCTTCTGCCACGCGCTGGCCGAGCTTCCTCCACGTTTTTAGCAGATCCGTCGTAGTAGAGGGCCGCGAAACCGGAAACAAAAGTTTTCCATCGGCCATGGCCAAGCCGAGAATTTCGTCGTGGAAGACGTGCCTTCTACGACGACCGTCGGGCCAATTCGTTGCGGAAGGAAACTTTTCTTGTAGTGGTTATTCATACACTGTATAGTGGTAAGATAAGATAAGATAAACAATAGTATTTTCTAGAGATGATGCTATAATGGAACAGTAGATCCAATGGCTGGCGATGTTGGGATTTGCGAGTTTTGATCCAATCGATCAATATTAAAAGTTATTCACAAAAAATATAGTGGTAAGATATGATAAGAAAGACTATCAATTGTATCTACTAGATGCCAGAATGGAAAATAAGATCCAACCGGTTGGCAATATTGGGATTCGCGAGTCTTGATCCAACGGTCAAAATTCTAAGTTATTCGTACACTATAGTGGGTAAAAGAATGTACTATCCATAGTGTATCTTATATTTAGATGCTAGCTAGAATGGACTAGTAAAAGGCACATGCCACACACACATATATATTGTATAAAGTGTGATTTAGTAAACATTAAGTTGTTATTATTAACCAATAGTCTTGTTAGAGAAAAAGGGCATACATTAAGTCTACTAGTAAAAGGCATGAGCCACACACATATATACTGTATTCAATGTGATTTAGCAAACATCAAGTTGTTATTATTAACCAATAGTCTTGTTAGAGAAAAAACCATACATTAAGTCTACTAGTAAAAGACATGAGCATCACATGTATATGCCATATGAAATGTGATTTAGAAAACATTAAGTTGTTATTATTAACCAATAGTCATGTTAAATAAAAAAGGCATACATTAATTCTATTAATAATAACTATCTACACACATTGAGAATACAACCTACTGTGCTATGATTTTTTTGGAGGGGGGTACATGGTGGGGTATGCTCTATGCATACTATTCAACATGAATCCAGCTTCTCTGAACCATTGGATCTAACAACCCAATCGTCAGGATTGGTGCTATTAATAATAACTATCTACACTTATTCAAAATATAGCCTACCCTGCTATAATTTTTTTAGGGGGGGTGGGGTGTTGACATGATGGTTCTAGAACATGGTGGAGTTTGCTCTAGGTACGTATTAACTGTTCAACACGAGTCCAGTTGCTCTGAACCATTGGATCTAATATCC
Organism: Avena eriantha; assembly: GCA_910589775.1. NCBI lineage: Eukaryota > Viridiplantae > Streptophyta > Magnoliopsida > Poales > Poaceae > Avena > Avena eriantha. Next base: position 312,779,348 of record OU342745.1, on the reverse strand, counting down.
CAACGGTCAGGATTTGTGCTATGGATCCAATTCAAAACTGCTCTATTATAGTAGTAGAAGAAAAGAACATAACACTGTATAGTGTACGATACAAATAACTTTGAAATTTGACCGTTGGATCTAGACTCGTGAATCCCAACATTGCTAATTAACCGTTGGATCTTGTATCCATTCTACTCCCTCTGTCTAGAAATATAAGACATTTTAACTTTGTGAAACAAATGTATCTAGATGTCTTTTAGTCTATAGGCCAACATGTAGATACATTTGTTTGACCAAGGTAAAATGTCTTATATTTCTGAATGAGGGAGCAACATCTAGAAGATTCTATTGTTAGTCTTCAGCATAATGAATGCTATGCACAAATCTCAAACCACACTTTTCAATAATTCTAGAATCTTCTCTAGAGCACGTGGAGTATTAGGTAGGAGTAGCTAGGTTGATTTCTACATGATACGGTACATAGTAGAATAACCAAATATACACCCGATACTTTATGGACGTGGCTCGAAATTAAAATTATTTTTGAGCTTCATCTATTATAATTATAATTTTATAGTCCCGTGCAAGGCACGTTCAAATTTATAGTGGATGTCCGGACCATGCTGGGTGTGACAACTGCTTACGGCTGTCTCTTTGATTTCTTCTTCAAGTACTGTATCTGAATGAAAATAGTTTTTTTACTCGTGTGGAGACCAGGAAGCCACCTCTCACGGACTCGACCTTCTTCCTCTTTGCGACTGTAGTTCTTCTCTGCTAGATTGCTTTGCCCCTTTTCATTCCTTTTTACTGAGCTATTTGACCCGCATGACCAGGAACAAGTCCTGCCATAGAAGGGCTCGTGCCGTGACGGCGAAGCTGGTGGAAGAGAAGAAGTCGGCTTGCCATTCTTCCATTATGTTTCTACCGGTACTAGGCGATGCGACGATCAAAGGGTCCCAGTCGAATCCCTTGGCTGTAGGCGAGAGGTCTTCAACTCAAGGTTCTTCGAAGCTGCTGCAGCTAGGGGCAGATACCTTCAGGTAAATCTCCGTTCTTGCTCAACTTTCCATGTCTTTGACCGTTTCTTGATTTCTCATTTACCTAAAAATGCACATTCTTCCTCAATGGTATTTTTAGGTCAGGCGGTCTTCGAATTCCATCAGCACTCCTGCCTGCAGAATCATCTTCACTGTCGACGATGGAGACTGATACCTTTAGGTAAATCTCCGTGCTTGGGAAATTTTCTATGTCTTTGACCGTTTCTTGATTCACTCATTTCCCTATTAGTTTAATTTTTCTCAATGTTGTTTTAGATCGGGCGGACTTTGCATTCCCGTGGCACTCCTGCCTGCAGAATCATCTTCACCATCATTGATGGAGGCCGATCGGTATAGTTGCATGGTAAGAAATCATTTGAATTGTGATTCCGTGTCTCTCTTCCTTGATAGTTCTCTAGGTACACTCCTGAATTTATGCTCCTTGTTCATCTAACAGAATATTGGCTTCGAGATCGAGTTCATGGTGAAAAAGGTGATGGGTGATTTCTGTGTCAAGACAGCGGACAGAAGCGCCCTCGTCAAGGTGTGCACTAGACTTTACTCCAAACTCACCGCTGACAAGGTCGGGCTTAGCCTCCTCAGGAATCTCGCCATGGAATACTTGATTGAGCGTGATGACCTGAAGCGGCGGAAATCGGCATGATGGAGATGCTAGGCATAAGCTTTGAATACATCCAGGACCTCGAGGACTAGAAGGACAGAATCCTGGCTGAGCTGGCAAAGCTGAAGCATGAAAATGTCGTTAATCTCCATCAATGACCCGGCACGTGGAAGACCTTAGTTAGTACTCCATCTGTTTTCACAATATAAGCCTATTTACAGAGCTAAAACAACTTACAAAAAAGGCTTATATATTATGGAACGGAGGGACTAGTTCATGATCAGATATATAGATTTCAATGTTGCCCCAGTAAATTAAAAAACCTTTATTAGTAGTATGAATGTATGATCGTGTACTTGCTGGTAAAATATTTGGTTATTTGGTGAATGTGATATGCATCAGCATCACTAGCCAGAATGTTGCCAGACCCAATTTTGGGTGTGATTATCTTTCCTACTGTACTATTGTAATGAATAGTTATTATCGCTTATGTGCAGAGTGGTAGCTACCTTTCCGTCGTTGTCATGTTGCATCTGACCAACTTCACTTGCTCAAAGCCTCCATTCTTCTTTACTCCAAACAAAGAGCCTCCATTATTCTGCCATCTTCGGTTTTGGTTCTGCTGATGGCAATGGCAGCGGTATCCCATTGATGGTGACTTTAGATTAGGACCCCAACTTTGTCTCTGTACAGCTATAGTGTAGTATAATCATTGTGCCAATGCTTAAAGGGGAAGGAAGAGGTAACTGCTGGGATCCCTCCTGAACATATGTACACTCTCCACAATTTATACATTGAAGGGATAACCACTTTTATAGCCATTTAAAAGAATTTCGGTTGATTTTTTTCAAATTAATTCGACCTTTAACTGGATGTGTGTTATTTGGTCGACAATTAGAATACACTATTTAGTTATTTAGTAGTAGTATATAGATTCTTCCAATTTTTGACTAACTTGTGACATCTATTTTGATACGAAGGGAGTAGGATTATGCGTTAGCTATAGACATGGCCTTTATTCTGCATAGTGTCAACCTGGTGGGATAGTTCTCTCCTGAGGAGAGAGGCTTACACATTAAAAGGTTTATAGATATATTCGTTTCACAAAAGCTAAAACATCTTATATTTTGGAATAGAGGGCGTACATAGGATCTAATAAAGAGGGGAGAGAGGTACATATATGAGTAAAAATGAGAGTTGCGAGAACAAGATGATAAATAAATATTCTATCAATGGTCTTCCCGACAATTTGTCACCCTGTTACGGAAAAATGCAACAAATCCATGAAAAATGAAAAAATACGTGTGTATTAGTTTTTATGTGACAACGACTGTGCCCCTTGAGCCCTGGCACACACCCAGAAAATATGTGGAATTTCTTGGACCGACTCAACTGCAGCGAGTCCGTCGCAAAAAGAAAAAGGAAACTATAGAAAAAAGAAACGATGTCGTGAAACTAGGTCGAACTTTCTTATCTTATCTTACTACTATATAGTGTACGGATAATTTTGAAGGTTGACCACTGGATGAAGACTGGCAAATCGCAACATATCTAACCTCCAGTTCTTTACCATTCTACCATCTAGAAGATTCAATGGATTGTATTTAGCACAATGAACACTATGCTAAAACTTCAAAACACAATTCTCCGCCATTCTAGAATCTTATCTATCATTTCTCTAAGCATGTTACAATTTTTTTGAGTAGTATTATGTATAAGGAACCAAGTATACACCTAATAATTTATGGACATGATGTGGCTCAAAAAAATTTAATAGTCTTTTGATCTTTACCTATTATAATTTTATAAGTGATGACAAGTCTTACTTTCCATCTCATAGCTAGAGATGTCATGAGAGTCTTTTATTTGAGTCTCACGTTCGTTTTTTCGAAATGGGGGTACCGCAGCCTCTGCACTCAAAGGATGCACAAATCCCTTTTATTAAAAACCAAGTACCGAGTACAATTTATGGATCAGATAAGGTTGATACAAACACCAACCATGTGAATAAAGATAAAGGTCTCACAAGAAAACGCACATATCTCACGTGCAAATTATTATGCAAATACTTACTTGAAGAACATAGTTTGACCGTAAATCTGGTTAAAAATATATAACTATATTTAATAATTTTTAACCAGTTTATTTATATTCAAAAGACGATTCCAATGGTACAATTTTTGTGACATACAATTCATAAATTGGTGACCAAATTTATGGTCAAATTATTTTCTTCGAGTGCGTATTTGTCTAATGAACCAAAATGGCGGTAGTATAATACATAGTTGTATTTTTTTCCCTAAAAGGGAGTGTACATGTTTGATTCGTAGGATATGAAAATCATAGGAGTAGAAAAAATACAGGATTGCAATGTCATGCCCACTCCAATCCTATAGGAATTCATATGAACCAAAGTGTGTTTGATTCCACCATAGGTGTCTGTTCGATTCAAAGGATTTCCCTAGGGATTTTGTTGGATTAAATCCTATAGGAAATTTTCCTACGACGGCCGTTTGATTTGTAGGATTGATTCCCATAGGATGTTTTCCTAAGGATTCTTTTGTACTAGTTTTCATAGGATATCAAACATCCACCCATACCTCTTTTTCAGATTCCTATGGTGGGATCAAACACACCTTGGTTCATATGAATTCCTATAGGATTGGAGTGGGCATGGTATCGCAATCCTACATTTTTCCTACTCCTATGATTTTCCTTTCCTAGGAAGAAAACATGCCCAATCTAAAAAAGAGGTATGTGTGGATGTTTGATTTCCTATGAAAACTAGTACTATGGGAATCAATCCTACAAATCAAACAGCCGTCGTAGGAAATTTTCCTATAGGATTTAATACTACAAAATTCCTAGGCAAATCCTTTGAATCAAATGGACCCTAGAGTAGGAGTGCTTGAAGTAGAGGCCCTGCTCTTGACTGCGCATATCTTTCGCAGTAGGGACTACACGGAGTCTACACCTGGGAAAGGCTACTGGTGCATTCATACCTCCCGTCGCATTCGATGCACTTCCACTAGCTTGGCTCCTGGCTAGTGTAGCAATAATCATAGAGTAGAGATCGCTAATTTTTTGGTGGGTTCATCTCATTCTAAAGTGAGATCACCAAAATTTGAATGACATTGGCGGGTTTTTCTTTGAACTACCCGGCACGACGCAATTCAAAAGTTTCGAACCAACCACCGGCGCCCTTGTGATACATATAAAACACGTCGTATCCCACATCTCTCACTCGACCATAGAGATGGACCATCTCCCACGAATATGGCCTCGCACCACCGTCCCTCCCCACCACCACCGCCTCCTCACCAGGTACCGTTGTGACCAAAGGCACCACTCCCTTATTTAGCAAGATGGAGCGGCTTCCCCACGCCGATGACCACCGCGCCAGAGCATGCACAGTCTCGCTGACAAACACGTTACGGTCGCTACAAAGTCCCATCTGCTTCACGGACTCCCTGGTCTCCAGCATCGGAGAGATGGGAAAACGACGTGCCCCCCTGTTTGACCGCACCAACACTACAAGGAATCTGAGCTTCTATAACCCTCCATTTTTGTCACAGAATCGTCACAATAGTCCATCTATGATGATCCTATGACAAAAATGAGATCGTCAAAAGCTGGGCATCACAAATGAACTATAACAACGATTTTTGCGAAATCATCATAACCGTCCTTGACGATCTTGGAGCATCATTATCTCTATGATGATTCAATATCGTCATGGACTATATAGCCAGACCAGGTCAGATCCTACGTGGCTGATCCAACGTGGCAAGGAATCAGCCCGGTCCACTTCGACAATTTATATGGGCCAAGCCCAACAATTTAGCCTTGTTTATAGTTTTTTACTATCAATTATAGTCAGCTGCATGGGCCAAGCCCAACACTTTAGCTTCTTTGTTTTCTAGGCCTGAGCCTTTTATAATCGAATTATTTCCAAATTTCAGGCCTTTTTACAGTCCATTTATTTTCTATTTTTGCCTTTCTGGCAGTGGGGTCTCAATTGTCAAATTGTTCTACACTCTTGGTCCCAATTGTAGTCATCAGGTTTTAATTTTTTCCACATGATTAGTAAACAATATTACGATTTAGAAAGGAGAAAAAACACATGAATTTTTTAAATAAAATCCATAATCAGATTGTTACAATATGATAATCGGAAAAGTTAGAATGTGAAATTCCAAACTTTACATCACAGCGATCACATTACAACTAATTCTACCATCGAATGTTCATACACTGGAATCTACAAATAAAACTCTCTAGAGTACTCTACAACTTCTTCAACTTCTAGCTCTTGTAAACTAGAAGATTTTTGTGGTGTACTCGGCCTTGAGCTTCTGGCCATTCTCCTTCATTTCAAACAGAACAATACCATTAGTTGAATAGTAAACACCTGAATGCGTATTTACAAATCTATGGAGGAATGTGTACCCGGGGACACAACTGTAAGAACCCACCACAAAATTGAAACAACAAAGTAAATACATAGTAGAAATCAAGCTTTGAGCAAGTTACAAAACCTTTGATGCATTATAAATTAGGAACTGAAAAAGCTAAGCTATAGCTAGAATTACATGCAAGATCTAAACAACTCATCATATCAATGAGTAAAATCTTGTGGACTCACCAGTCAATAACTGGGAATCCACTGATTAGCGGTGGATAGCATGGAATCAACAAATTCATAACCATACAAATTCATGTGCCTAGGAATCTTCTATTACGACCTCACTACATGGCCAAGCGGCGGTGTTATTGGCTAGGGGCATTGCAGAACTAAACTAAATTCCAGTTTGATTTCTAAACATAAAAATATAGAACACATGACATAACACTTAAATTTCACAGACTATTATTTAAAAACATGAAATACTCTGTGCTCAGTGATCACACACATCGAATTCGTACTGAACGACTATTTTCTATCTGGGCAAGTGGAGTGATCAGAGAGAGGGGAGGAGGCACTAACTTGCTGGTGAGTGGCGATGAAGCTGATTAACTCGGAGACGCACTCCTGGATGGACTCCTTGGCGTCCTTGGCGATCCGGCCGTTCTCCGGCACGCCATGACGCACGATGCACCCAATGTTGGCTAAAACGCAGTAGCAGAACCAAAACACCAAAATCTGATCATTGCACTTCCCCTTGACCACCTAGTGTAGGTTGGAATTGTCCAAAACTTAGGAAGCCTTCAGGTGCAGTAGTGTAGGTTGGCCTCCTGTTACAAATATTCATCATCACAAATTCAAAAAAGATGTTACATATTTAAATTTCTGGACATGAATAATTCAACTGCAATACATCAACAAATGCAACAGGGGTGTCGTTGTTCCTGTCCTTATCAGTATTTTTTGTATATGTACTATTTAGGCAGATTCACTTGTACACTTATAGTATACTACTCTAGCCTATAGGCTATGTAGGATGGAGTGCATGGTTAGATACACTTGCACACTTACATATTCACTTATCAAATGACAAAAACTTACATTGCTTTCCATCAGACATTACAAAATGAACCTTGAACTTTCTTGTCAGATTAAGCTTATGTTTGTTACATCATCAAGTGTAACTAAGGCAGTGTTGAACCATAGCAAAGTCAGAGGGTTGCCCTAGCTTGTAGGAACATCCATAATAATAGTACAAATGACACGCATACTATCGTATATGCATTGATTCTTCTTATCTAGAAAAAAAATACTCTAGGAAGCAAGAAACTATCGGTGGCTCACACCACGGACATGAAATAGAGGAAGAAGCAGAGCACTGGACATGGAGGTTGTATTACACTACTTTATAAACTAAGCATCAAGATTACCACAAACATTTTGGAAGAAGCAGAGCACTGGACAGCCAGGGTACAACAACAGAATTGGGGACACCATGAATCTCCGTTGGGGATCTACCTATAGATCGCGCTCTTATAAATCTCGTTCCCAACTCACGAACAACTAGGAACTAGGGAGGGCGCTTTGGTCGTACCTCACGGCAAGGTCGGCAGGGGCATGTCCTCGAAGAGACGATTGGTGACGAGTTCATCGGCCTGCAGCTACCCCAGCGTGGCGATGATGAACACGGACGTGCATCGCCTTCTCGGCCTTCTCGACCATGAACAGCTTGTCCTGTGACGCCTTGAGCAGCAACTGGAGGAGCAACTTGTCAAAGGGCATCATAAAAAAAAATTCAGAGGGGAATCAGCCATGATCTAGAGGGGAATCAAATAAAAAAACAGAGAACAGACAGAGATGGTGGAACAATACATGCAGGATCGGGGCGAGCAGAACGGATGGCGGATGGCGAGGCGGCGCGTGTCGTTGAGCGCCTCACAGACCTTCACCTAGTCCTTGGACTCGATCTCCGCGACCAAGCCGGCGACCCACGCCTTGGGCCCAGCCATCGGGTACAGATCCTCGGAGCGGATGTACTCCATAGCATGCTCCACCGCCACTAGCGAGGTCGCCTTAGCCCTCGGCGCCACGTTCTCGTTGTTCCTCTTCCTGCTGCTTGGTGTCGACAACTTGGTGGTCTTCTTGGGCCGCTCCAACACTGCGGCCGGCAGCATGTTGTTGAGCACACGGAGAGCCATGGATTGGTGGCTTGGTGGTGGATCGAGCGAGATTTTTCTCTACAGTGGCTGCTGGATGGGGAATCGAAGATGGAAAGTAGAGGAATCGGGGGTGGATGCTCGCGTGGTTGTGACGACCACGTCGTGGTGGTGCACGTCAAGCCCTAGGAGGGGGGTCTGGGGTGGGAGGGGCCGAGAGGGGTGTGGCTCGCGGTGGATGTAACTCAGGGCACGTTAGGGTTCGGGCGCCGCTAGGGTTTCGGGAGAGGGCGATGCGGCTGGCAGAGAATGGGGACTGGGAGTTGGTGGGATACAGTGGTCGATGGCATGGTAGAGGTGGAGGTAGGTTGTTGGGCGATATGTGCTTCTTCGGTGGCCGTTGGATGTGCTTCAATGGTCCAGATTAGGCTGAGATGGGCAATCCAGGGGTGGTTGTTTCTTGTAATTTGGTTGCAGATGATCTCATAGGGTTTTTTCCACCAAAGTGTCGCTCACTCCAGAGTGCATACCGAAAATCGTTGCATAGACATGATATATTGCACACATGTGTATCTTTGAATGGCAAACAATGTTGTCGAAGAATGTTTTTCTTTTCGTCGCATGGAAACGACATTTTTCATTTTGAAAGTGCCAAATGAATTTTGCAAAATACTGCCACCCCATTTTTCAAAAATACTAGATCACCTTACATTGACAATGTCACAACCGGGAGATCTCAAACTTTTTCGTCCACCCCTGGCGAAAAAGAAAAATCCTTGCCGAATCGGTAGGAAGTGGTACGATTTGAACTACATATATATGATATGATGCCCATGATTTTGTGCAAAAATCATTTTTAGACTCAGAATATGCTATTTTTCAGTGATCCAGTGCAAGTGTAGCGAGGCTCATCCCCTAACTAAGAATCTTCATGCCAGCCGTTTTGATCATAGTTTGAAACGGGCGTAAGAAAATAAAAAATGGTCCGAACAATGTAAATTCTTCGCGTGGTGTCGTATTATGTGACATAGTTGTACGGAAAAGGCCAAACTTGGTATATTGATTACATCTCGAAAAGTCCTTCTCAAAATGAGCTATCATGTTTGAGGTGTCATGGCTTTCAGTCCAAATGACCAATGTTATGGGAAGAATCGTGGCATAGTTTGTGATAATATGCCCATATTGTGCACGCATGTGTATCTTGGGACGGTGAACAATGTTGTAGGAGGAAGTTTTCCTTTCCGTCGCACGAAAAAGCCATTTTCTATTTTCTGAGTGCCCAAATCGGGGCGTTTTGTGAAGTAGCACCAAATGTTCAATTTAAAAATGCTACCACCCCATTTTTCAAAATAACTAGAACACCTTCCGTGGACAATATCCCAACCGGGGATTTTAAAACCTTTCTGTCCACCCCTGGTAAAAAACAAATGTCTGCCGACTCGGTAGGAAGTGGGTCCGTTTTGAACTAGAGGTACATGATCTGATGCTCAAGATTTTTTGTAAAAATCATTTTTAGACTCACAATATCATGTTTCTTCAGAGATCCAATGCAAGTTTTAACGAGACTCATCTCCTATCTTCATGCCTCTCGTTTTGGCCATAGTTTGAAACGGGAAAATTTGGAAATGGGCATAAGAAATTCAAAAACGGTCCGAACAAGGTAAATCCTTCGTGTGGTGTCATATTATGTGACATAGTTGCAATGGAAAATACCAAAATAGGTATATTGACTGCGTCTCGAAAAATCTTCTCGGAGATGACCTATCATGTTCGAGGTTTAATGGCTTTCAAGACAAACGACCAATGTTATGCCTAGAATTGCGACATTTTTTATGATAATGTACCCATATTGTGCACGCATCTGCATCTTGGCCGGCGAACAATCTTCCAGGAGGAAGTTTTCCTTTTCGTCGCACGAAAATGCCAATTTTTATTTTTTGAGTGCCATAATCGAGGTGTTTTGTGAAGCAGCACAAAATGTTCAATTCAAAAATGCAACCACCCCATTTTCAAAAATACTAGACCACCTTCCATGGAGAATGTCCCAACCGGGGATTTTAAAACCTTTCCGTCCACCCCTGATAAAAAGACAAATTTCTGCTGAATCGATAAGAAGTGGGTCCGGTTTGAACTATAGGTACATGATCTGATGCTCATGATTTTTTGTAAAACTCATTTTTAGACTCATAATATGATGTTTCTTCAGAGATCCAATGCAAGTTTTAGCGAGACTCATATCCTATCTTCATGCCCGCCGTTTTGGTCATAGTTTGAAACAGGAAAATTTGGAAAATAGTATAAGAAATTCAAAAACGGCTGAACAAGGGTAATCCTTCGCGTGGTGTCATATTCTGTGACATAATTGCAAGGAAACATACCCAAACTGGCATATTGATTGCATCTCGAAAAAACCTTCCTAGAAATGACCTATCATGTTCGAGGTTTCATGGCTTTCAGGCCAAACGACCAATGTTATGGCAAGAATCGTGACATAGTTTGTGATAATATGCCCATATTATGAACGCATGTGCATCTTGGGATGACGAACAATTTTGTAGGAGTAAGTTTTCCTTTTTGTCGCACAGAAAAGCAATTTTCTATTTTCAGAGTGCCAAAATCAGGGCATTTTATGAAGCAACACCAAATGTTCAATTCAAGAATGCTACCAACCCATTTTATAAAAATACTAGACCACCTTACATGAACAATGTACCAATTTGGGATTTAAAAATCTTTTCATTCACCCCTCGTAAAAAAGACAAATGTCTGCCGAATCGGTAGGAAGTGGGTCCAATCTGAACTACAAGTACTTGATCTAATGCTCATGATTTTTTGAAAAAAATCATTTTTACACTATAAATATGATCTTTCTTCAGACATCCAATGTAAGTTTTAGCGAGGCCCGTCCCCTGTCTTCATGCCCACCATTTTGGACATAGCTTGAAACAGGAAAATTTTGAAACGGACATAATAAATTTAAAAATGGTCCGAACAAGGTAAATCCTTCACGTGGTGTCATATTATGTGATATAGTTACAAGGAAAAATACCAAAACTGGTATATTGATTGCATATCGAAAAAACTTTACAGAAATGACCTATCATGTTCGAGGTTTAATGGCTTTCAAGCCAAACGACCAATGTTATGGCCAGAATCACGACATAATTTGTGATAATGTGCCCATATTGTGCATGCATGTGCATCTTGAGGCGGCGAACAATATTGCAGGAGGAAGTTTTCCTTTTCATCTCACCAAAATCCATTTTCCATTTTCCGAGTGCCAAAAACAGAGTGTTTTGTGAAGCAACCACAAATGCCAGTTTCAAAATGGTGCCACCCCATTTTTATAAAATACTAGACCATATTACATGGAGAATGATCCAACCAGGTTATCTCAAACTTTTCTGTCCACCGGTCATAAAAAAGAAAAATTCGTGCCGAATCGTAGGAAGTGGGTCCGATTTGAACCACAGGTACATGATTTGATGCTCGTGATTTTTTGCGAAAAAACATTTTTAGGTTCACAATTTGCTATTTTATCAGAAATCCAATTCAAGTTTAGCGAGGCTCAAGCCCAAAATTTTGAATTTAAAACCCTAGTTTCAAAATTATATTTTGAATTATGATATTATCCCTACTATGGACTAATATGAGATTAGTAAATCCACTATTTTAAAATAATAAAACTATGGATAATTAGAAACTAACATGATATACTGAAGTTTATAAAAATTTAGGGACAAAAATTAATTCATTTGGACTTCTTATGAAAAATATGGAAAATGAAAAAAAAACTTTCCTAAATGGACAACCAAGACCGAACCTTATCTACCAGGCTCCAAGGCCTAGGCCGCCAAGGGAAAAAAATAAAAGGAGGGAGGGTACTGGTAGGTTGTCCGCCAAGGCCTAGGCCCAACTAAAGATGGGTATGTTCATAAATAAGCAACGCGGTTCTACAACCAAACAGTAGTAGTGGTTCGGTGGTTAGAGTTGCCTGCTCCATGCAGGAGGTCTGTGGTTTGAACCTCGCGACCTCCCATTTTTGCGCTGTTTATTTTGGGGCAAAGCCAACATAACAAAGGTTGTTATAAGACAACTGAGCAAAAGTTTAACAATGACGATGGTGTAGTGTGTTGGTTGACATCATTAAGTGGTGAGTGAGGTCAGGCGTTCGATATCCATGAGCTACACAATTTTTTGATTTATTTTCTAAAGAGTGGGTCCTATTGGTCAGATCAGTGGTTGTTCCATGGTTTTAGTCTGGTGGGTGGGCTTTATATGTGAGTTAGATGTATATTGACACATGGACATACATATATACAAAAATTGACATATAGACATGCCACGTAGACAGAATTGCTGACGTGGCCAACCAATCAATTCAATGTATCATATATTAGAGGATATGACGATTTAAATTGGTCATAATGGGGCATAAATAAGTCGCTAAGATGTATCCCAAAGGTTATAACGATTTTATATGCTGAAATTACGATGATTTTGACACAAATCGTCGTAATTCTATAGGATTTTGACCTCTCCAAACTGCCTATGACCATCTTACGCCAAATCGTCATAGATCTATGACGATTCCATTTCCCGTCACTATGAGTCACAAGTTAACAAATTTCTTGTAGTGCAACGTGAAGCGTAAACTCGTCTCCTCCCCATACGAAGGTTGTTGCACACTTCATGCTTCCTTTTGTTATGCACCTTATTACTATCAAAAGTACTTAATCGTTTTTTTAGTGTACTTCATCTTGCTCATATACTCGATCGTTACTAAAGTTTGCTAGAGCCTTCATTACCAACATTATGAAGCTCCTCTGACATTTGTGGAATATCTCCTAAAACGATTCTAGTTGGGACGTACAGGTTTATAGATAACACAGCTAGTATACGTCAACTCTAGCTGACGTCCTAAGCCAAATTAGTATGTCATGGTTCCTTGTTTAAAGTATAACCAGGCGGGCCCTGCTAGTTATGTTATCAGTATTGTAGTCAAGCTTGCATGTTAGTCGATTGTATTGGAACTTGATGGGGATATGCCAAATGGGGTATGCCCAGCAGGACGTTCCGATTGGGCCAAAGGTCTTATGAGTGCGCCTGCAGGACGGCGGCTAGAATGCGACTAAGGAGAAGGCCTGGCGATTGGAGACTGGAGGCCCAAAAGCATATTCGAAGCCTAGTCGGATTAGGTCAAAGCCTCCGAATCCATATTATGTTCGGTTCTAAACTGTAAACCCTAGCGAGGTGCACCATATATAAACCTCCCTAGGGTATCCTGAGGACTTACGTTCCATCATACACCCCTTCAACCGACTTGCTTCTTAGACGCCGAGCTCGCCACGCCTGTAACTCGCTCTCCATCAATCTAATCTAGCAGGAGTAGGTCTTTACCCTCCAGGGGGCGAACCTAGGTAAACCATGTGCATCCGCCCCCATCTCGCACCGCAGATGGCTGCCAGCTCTCGCCCCCGTCTCAATCAATCGCTGACAGTAGCAGCGACTGTCATGGCCATTTCCATGACAGTGGAGCCCACCGGGGGGCAAAGCCGGACTGGCCTGAGTTCTGCGGCGAGACCCTACTCGCCGATCGATCGGCCAATCGCCACCGGCCGCATGATCGCCATCGGCGGGATCCTATAGATCCTGCCCAGCAGCTACATCCCGGCGTCGCGCCCGATCACCCATAGCGCGATAATGCCGGTCGGCTCCATCAACCTCTTCGTCGGCTTCACCGACACGATCGACCCCTCGGCGATGATGATTGTTGGCTGATCAACGCCACACCGTGATCTGCTCTCGGAGGAGCAGGTCCACTCTATCAGGAGCCTCGCCACCAAGTACAACTTGGCCGCCAGCAGCGTGGCTGGGACAAACGCCAGCAGCGCGGCTGGGACACGGACAACGCGGCCCTCCATGACAACGCCGACTCCGCAACCCATGCCTCGGTCGACGGATCTATCACCGCAGCATCGCGGGACGACTCCATCACGCGGGTCTCCAACCCTAAGGACTTCAAGGATTCCTCCATCCTTGGGATCTTCGACTCCGACTCTGGCTCGAAGTCCCCCGAGGATTTCCGCGCCAGATCCAATTGCTTCAACGCGATCTACATGGCGGGCAGCACGACCACTCCGCCAGATCCGTTCTCCACACCGATCCCACCGACCGCCTGATACATTGCAACTGTATCTATAATTTTTGATGTTCCATGCTTGGTTTTATCTACTTTCTTGTGTTTTGTCCACACTTTGGAGTACTTTTCATATGATTTCTTAGACTAACCTATTAACAAGAGCCACAGTGCCAGCTGCCTGTTTTCTGCTGTTTTTGGTTCTAGGAAAGTTAGAAAAAGAATATTCTCGGAATTGGACGGGACAAAAGCCAAAGTGCCTATTTTTTCGGAAGACATCTGATGCCACAATACGAGACGGAGAAGGGCTGGGGGCGGCCACACCACCTGGCCGCACGGCTAGGCCTGGCCCGCGCCAGGGGGTGGTCTGGCCGACCCCAGCACCCTCTCGGCCTCTCCTTCCGACTATATACTGCCCACGGGACGAAAACCCTAAGTACCCGATCAAAAATCCACGAAAGAGTCTATAGCCGCCGTCGTCTCCATCCCAAGATCGGGAGGGATCTGAAGCTCTTCCTGGCACCCTTCCGAAGAGGGGAATTCACCCTGGAGGCCTTCTTCATCACCATGCAAGCCTCCGGTGTGATGCGTGAGTAGTTCATCCTTGGACTACGGATCCATGTAGTAGCTAGATGGCTGATTCTCCTCCTTTGTGCTTTCATGTTTAGATCTTGTGAGCTCCGTTCATGATCAAGATCATCTATTTGTAATTCTGCATGTTGTGTTTGCGGGGATCCGATGGATATTGAGATGCTATTTCAGATTGATTATTGATTCTATCATGTCTTTGTTATTTGTGATCTTGCATGCTTTCCGTTGTTAGTAGCTATCTTGGCCAAGTAGATGCTAGCAACTCCAAGAGTTAGTATTTATGCTCGATAGTTGGTTCATGCCTCTGGTAATCTGGGGAAGTGACAGAAATATCTAAGGTACTAGATGTGCTGTTGCTACTAGGGAGAAAACAACAATCCTTTGTTCTTAGAACAATCTTATTGTTGACTTTAACGCAGTTCGTAAAGCAATAATCTATTGCTTGCAACTTAATACTGGAGGGGGTTTGGATGATAACCTGAAGGTGGATTATTAGTCATAGATGCAGTTGGATGACGGTCTATGTATTATGTTGCAATGCCCAATCAAGTCTCAGAGGAGTGAGGATGATTAGTATATGCATGTATTGCTTTCTCGGTGTTTTTCAATTGCCCCGCTATAATTTGTTCACCCAAAATGTTATCTATCCTAAGGAGAGCCACATCTAGTGAACTATGGATCCCGGTCCTTTGTCTTTACATACAATCTACAATCTTTTACTGCTTTGTGTTTACTTTCTGCAAACTTTTACTTCTTTCCATTCGATACGTTTAATCCTTTGTTTTCCGCAAAACACGGTGAGATTGACAACCTCATCGCAAGTTGGGGACAAAGTTATGTGGTTGTGTTGTGCAGGTCTCCACGTTGCTACTAGCACCGGTAGTGCGCCCTGCCAAAGCTCTGCTAGTAACACCTTTGGGGTATTTCCTTGCTCCTACTGGTTCGATTAAACCTTGGTTTCATAACTGAGGGAAAACTTGCTGCTGTGCTCATCATACCTTCCTCTTGGGGTTCCCAACGAGCTTTACGTCGATCGTCAAGTACATCAAAGAATTTTCTGGCGTCGTTGCTGGGGAGTCAAGGACATCTTCACAAGGGGAGTCCCTCATAACCAATCTCTTTACTTTTTTGTTTTGCTTAGTTTCTTTTGCTTTGTTTGCTTGTTTTGTTATTCAAAAATCCAAAAAAATTAGTTCCTATCCTAAGTTGTCACTATGTGTAGCCTTGCTCCAATCACTATGTCACCCGAGGAAATGATTTTCACTTTTAAACAAGGAATTGAGGAAAGTTTTAAGGAAGCTTGGTCTAAAATCTCCGATCTACATGAAAAATCTGAGCCTAAAATGACTCAAAGCTTGTTCCTTAGCAGTTTTTACCTTGGAATTGCTCTTTTCTATAGATATGCTTTAGATGTTGTTGTGGGAGGAGATTTCCTCCATTGTAATGAGGATGATGCTATTAATGCTATAAAGAAATTTATCCTCACTTACAACTTGCCTAGCCAAACTGATACTTCTTTCGCAAAAATATTTGCTAGGTTGGACACTCTTGAGGCTAGCACTGCTAGATTAGAAATTTGCTATAATACGCTTAGGGAGCATCACGATTATGTTCCAAAAAACTCTGAACCATCAAAGTGGTTCCCTACAGTAAAGATTGAGATGAACGCTGAAACTTTTCAAGCTCGCTGTGATATCATGTCTGAATTTTGCCTTATGCCCAAAGATATTTATAAATCTCTGAATACTTGGGGGCTCATTGAGGGAGGAAAAGAAATATCTCTTACTAATAATACTACCATATTACCTCTTGGAATAGCTGAAGGAGTGTTTACAAAGATCCTTGGGAAAACAATTTCTATTGATTATCTTGTTATTGAATGTGTAGGAAAAGGACAAATTACACTTGGAAGGTCCTTATTAGAACTCCATGGAGCGATAATAGATGTGGGAAAGGGGACCATGCACCTTTATTATCCACCAAACAATCATATTTTCCCCACGGTTAAGAATAAAAGTAAGAGAGGTAAGGGCAAGAAAGTTAGTCTTAATGCTTCTTCATTTGAGAACACTTGATTCTTTCTTTGCTTCTTATGCCTAACTTAAAAGCGTTAAAGAAAAGTACTTATTGGGAGATAACCCAAAAGTTTTAGATGAGTGTTGGAAGTTATAACCTCTGTAATAACCTCTCCTTATCGTTTTTATTTGCTTTTTGTGCCAATAGTAACCTCTAATGAGAGTGAAGTAATGATTGGGAAAGTTGCTGTTCCGAAACAGATTTTTGTGCTTCACCGTAAATATTCGTGAGATAGCTGTGTATGTCGGATTGAGCTGTAATTGTTTGTGCTTATGACCCAGGTTGTTATCTAACTTTAGTTAGTTCAACACTTTTTGATTTGAGCAACAGAAGGTCTTCTAAAAAATTCGAATTTACCTGCTGGTCTGTTTTGACAGATTTCTGCCATTTTCTGCATTTCTTCTTGTGGGTTCCTTCTTGAGTTTTTTTGGGGAATTGAGATTTTTGAGAGAAGTGCTACAGTATCTAGTGTTCTAATGAAAGTTTATTTGGTGTTAGAACTGAACCTTTAGACTTATTTATCTTAAGTGCACTAATGTTGCTAATGAGATTGTGTGAAGTTTTGTGTGAAGGAAAAATTTCAGGTGTATGGAAGGAATGAGTAATGATATGAAGGATGGACTAAAGCTCAAGCTTCGGGAGCCATGTGTGTCACCCCAAGAAATATCCAAGAAGTACAAGCATCAAAGCTTGGGGATGCCCAAGGCATCCCCTTCTTCATCAATAAAAATCCCAGGTTTCTTCCAAACGCTTCATTTTTATTGTTTCATGCACAGTTGTGTTTTTCTTGGAGCGTCTTCTTTTTCGTTTTCGTTTTGATTTTTCTTTGCTTTGGTTTGCTTAGTTTTCTGAATAAATTTGTTGGACCCCCTCTTTCATACATTTGGTTTGCAAATAGTTTGGTTTGGTTTGGAAAAGAGTAGGAAAGTTCATACTTATGTGGTAAAAAGAGCTCGTTTTTGACTGTAACCTATGCTTTGTCATGCCATGCTTGATATTGTTTTGGCTTTATGGTTAGTCTTATTTACTGTAGCATAACTTTTTATAAACAATTGAGATTGCTTAATGTTCCTTGGATGAATCATGCATTGTTTTAGCATATTAAAGCATAGTATAGTGGTATTCTCCTTTGATGCTTTATTTGGGTTGACTTGGCGCATGCTCACACCATGTTATGACTATCCAAAGTCACCATAGCCTTTATGATCCTTTAATTTTCAACTTGTAGTATCACTTTATGCTTTGATCAATGATGTTTTGTCGCTCTACATGATTATGACCATTATTGCTCTCTTAGTTTGTTGCTCCCAGTCTTTTGCTAGCCTCCACAACCAAGTATGAGTTCCACTTATGCATCCAACTCCCTAAACCAAGTTATTCCAAAGAGTCCACCATACCTACCTACTCGCTTATGCTATTCCAAGTACATTCATGCTTTTGTTTACCTTCCACTTGTTATGAGAAAACTAGTGATTAAAGCTCTCACGAACTTGATGGCACACTTTACTTTATTTGCCCTTAATAAACTTGAACCATTGTGTCTTCTATGTTGTATATGCTTGCACTTATTTGTTGGGAATTAGCAGAACCATGCTTTCATGGGGAACGCTTTCAACATTGCACTTGGTACTCGTACCTAGTTGATATCATGCTCTTTTGTATATGGATGTCATCGGTGTGAAATGAAAGGGGAGCTTCTAAGTCCATGGAGTTATGTATATGTGTTAGATAAATGCCTGGGCCGCTGGTCTAATCCATGCTGACATGGTAGAAACTTGCAGCGTAACCATAATGAGCTGTCTATGAAGCATTCTTCTTATAAAAAAAGAGTCCTATATTGAGAAAAAAAAGAGAAAAGAAAAAAAGAGATACTATGAAAAGAGGAAAGAGAGAAAAATGCACCGTATTCCCTTGGTAAATAAGAAGAATGCTAAGATGCTCATTGTCTGCTTGCCTTGTCATTTTGATATGGGGATTCTTCCGTATCATCGGGCAAGGGGTACCCTGTTGGTGGTTCTCTATGATACACATGTACTTACGATGACAAGAACTTACCGGTGACTAAACTTGAGTAGCATGAGGAGTGGCCCTCATATACAAGGTACATGAGATTTCTGACTTATACTTCGTCAAGCATGTATACCATAGTTTGTTCACTTTAACATTAATTACTTCAAGATGCTTATGATAGGGGCAATGAGAGCTGAAAGCTATAAGTACCATAATTTTTGGAAGCTCTTTATGAGACTTGAATCCCTACTTCCTTTTACAAAAGGCTTTTCTTCCACCATTATATTGAGTCTCCACCTTCTATCTTTATGCACCTACTTTGAGAGCATAGTGGCCATTCTTAGTTCTATGTGCATTGTCCCAAGACTAGTTGGTTGATGCATAACTTGTTATTGCTTGTTTTAAACTATTGTATCTAGTCACTCTTATGAACTTTGAAGGTGTCTTGTGCATTTATATTTGCTACTCTATTGAGGGACAAGCTGAATACTATTATGCTATGTTTTCTTTATGAGAAACAAACAAACGTCTTGCAAAGCATTGTTATTCATGAATCTTTTGTTTGTGCCTTTTCATGTTGCATCATAGTTTATTTGTCTTATTGCTAGAACTTTGTCTTTCATGTTATGATTGAAGTACTATGATCCCAGCTTTGAATGTTTTGCAAATACTTTGATCAAGTCTTTGATGGTGCATGTCACCTCAAAAATTATTCTTTCTTTTTATCACTTACCTACTCGAGGAAGAGAAGGAGTTAAGCTTGGGGATGTTGATACATTGCAAATGTATCTATAATTTTTGATGTTCCATGCTTGGTTTTATCCACTTTATTGTGTTTTGTTCCAACTTTGGAGTACTTTTCATATGATTTCTTGGACTAACCTATTAATAAGAGCCACAGTGCCAGCTGCATGTTTTCTGCTATTTCTGGTTCCAGGAAAGTCAGAAAATGAATATTCTCGGAATTGGACGGGACAAAAGCCAAAATGCCTATTTTTCCGGAAGACATCTGATGCCAGAATACGAGACGGAGAAGGGCCAGGTGCCGGCCACACCACCTGGCTGCGCGGCCAGGCTAGGCCCGCGCCAGGGGGTGGTGTGGTGGCTCCCGGCACCCCCTCGGCCTCTCCTTCCTACTATATATTGCCCTCGGGACGAAAACCCTAAGTACCCGATCAAAAATCCACGAAAGAGTCTATAGCCGCCGTGTTCTCCATCCCTAGATCGGGAGGGATGTGAAGCTCTTCCCGGCACCCTGCTGGAGAGAGGGGAATTCACCCTGGAGGTCTTCTTCATCACCATGCAAGCCTCCGGTGTGATGCGTGAGTAGTTCATCCTTGGACTACGGATCCATGTAGTAGCTAGATGGCTGGTTCTCCTCATTTGTGCTTTCATGTTTAGATCTTGTGATCTCCGTTCATGATCAAGATCATCTATTTGTAATTCTGCATGTTGTGTTTGCGGGGATCCGATGGATATTGAGATGCTATTTCAGATTGATTATTGATTCTATCATGTCTTTGTTATTTGAGATCTTGCATGCTTTCCGTTGTTAGTAGCTATCTTGGCCAAGTAGATGCTAGCAACTCCAAGAGTTAGTATTTATGCTCGATAGTGGGTTCATGCCTATGGTAATATGGGGAAGTGACCGAAATCTCTAAGGTACTAGATGTGCTGTTGCTACTAGGCAGAAAACAACAATCCTTTGTTCATAGAACAATCGTATTGTTTACTTTACACGCAGTTCGTAAAGCAATAATCTGTTGCTTGCAACTTAATACTAGAGGGGGTTCGGATGATAACCTGAAGGTGGATTATTAGTCATAGATGCAGTTGGATGGCGGTCTATGTATTATGTTATAATGCCCAATCAAGTCTAAGAGGAGTCAAGATGATTAGTATATGCAGGTATTGCTTTCTTGGTGTTTGTCAATTGCCCCGCTGTAATTTGTTCACCCAGCATGTTATCTATCCTAAGGAGAGCCACCTCTAGTGAACTATGGATCCCAGTCCTTTGTCTTTACATACAATCTACAATCTTTTACTGCTTTGTGTTTACTTTCTACAAACTTTTACTTCTTTCCATTCGATACGTTTAATCCTTTGTTTTCCGCAAAACATGGTGAGATTGACAACCTCATCGCAAGTTGGGGACAAAGTTTTGTGGTTGTGTTGTGCAGGTCTCCATGTTGCTACTAGCACCGGTAGTGCGCCCTGCCAAAGCTCAGCTAGTAACACCTTTGGGGTGTTTCCTTGCTCCTACTGGTTCGATTAAACCTTGGTTTCATAACTGAGGGAAAACTTGTTGCTATGCTCATCATACCTTCCTCTTAGGGTTCCCAACGAGCTCTACGTCGATCGTCGAGTACATCACCCAGCAGTGTGGCTGGACACATACCTCATGGCAATAGGAATCTCCGGCCACACCGACATGCTCGCCGCTCGCTACATCCCCCTGATGATGGAGGGTGCGACCCGACAATGGATCAACACCCTCCCCGCCGACAGCATCGACTCTTGGGAGGAAATGCGGGATGCCTTCGTCAGGCACTTTGAGGGCTCCTACACCCGCGCCACCACCATCGAAGACCTAGAGCGGTGCATCCAGGGACAATGCGAGTCGACCCGCCACTGGATTGAAAGGTGGCAAGAATTCTGGATCAATGCCTCCGACATCCACCAGGACAGGCGATACATTGCTTCAAGAACACGTCCTGGTACGAACCCCTGGTCGCTAAGATCAAGAGGGTCTACCAGACGCTCGACAACATCCCCGACCTCCTCGAGATCGCCAAGCGCTACGTGGAGGAGGACCCCAACCAAGACTCCGACGACGAGTCAGAAAGAAGACGCCGCACCAGCGGCCACGACAGCGGGCGATAGCGCGACATGTGCTACAGCAACACCCACATCACCGGCAAGCGCCGCACGTACGGGCGAGTCAACTACGTCTCCAGCACCGGCTACGGCCAACGCGACCCTAGGAGCCACCGCCGCAATGGAGGAAATTACCGTGATAGCGGAAACTACCATGCCACAACGCGGCGAGGCTGAAATTCGACCCCGCTGCCCAGCTCAACCAACCCTGCATCTACCACAGCAGGGAGGGAAAACCCGCCACCCACACCACCGTGGACTGCCATTCTCTCAAAGAGATCGAAAAGGCAAGGCGAGCAAGGGAGGACCCCAACAACAACCCACCAAGGGACAACGGCAAAGCTGGCGGGTTCGGACATGTAGCCGGCTCGCTTCACACCTTCACGGGGCTCGGCACCAAGCGCGAGAAGAAGGTGCTCGCCCGCGTGGTCGCCGTCAATGTGGTGACCCAAGTTGACGTCCCCCGCTTCCTCAACTGGTCCGAGCAAAGCATAACCTGGAGTTGCCAAGATCATGCTCCCAGGATCGAATATCCAGGGCGAGTCGTCCTGGTGGTCAGGCCCAAGGTGGCCGACTACTGGCTGCCCAAGACACTGATGGATGGCGGGAGCTCCATCAACATCATGTACCTGGACACGTTCAAGAGGCGCTAGCTCTCAGAAGCAGCAATCAAGCCAACCCTGACAACCTTCCACGGCATCGTCCCCGGTCGGAAGGCATACCCGATCGGAAAAGTGATGCTACCAGTCACCTTCGGCACACCGGCAAACTACCACATGGAGAGAATCGTGTTCGAGCTGGTGAACTTCTGCAGCCCCTACCACTACGTCCTGGGTCGCCAAGTGTTCACCAAATTCATGGCGACCGCACACTACGCCTACAACATGATGAACCTTCTAGGGCCAAGCGGCATCATCACCGTCCACGGTGACCCCGATATGGCCGTGGAATGCGAGGAAAAAGGCGCCAAGCTCGTTGATGCCATCATCGCCGCGGAGACTGACCACGCGAAGGAGCTCGCGAAATACGCCGGCAACATCAACAAGGAAGATCCCACCATCCTTAAGAAGCCAACCACCGCGAACTCCACATTCGAGGTGACCACGCAGACCCGCACCGTCGAGCTCGTCCCGGGCGACTCCAGCCAGACGGTCACCATCGGGGCACACATGAGCCCTGCATAGGAAAGTGCGCTCATTGGATTCCTCCGTGAGAACCGCAACATCTTCGCATGGAAAACATCTGACATGCCAGGTCTCCCGAGGGAACTCACTGAGCACAAACTAAACGCCGACCCCAAAGTGCGACCAATAAAGCAGTCACTACGGCCCTTCAATGAAGAGCGTCGTCGAGCAATCGCCGAAGAAGTACAATGCCTGCTAGCCGCAGGCTTCATTCGGCCAATAAAATACTCCAAGTGGCTGGCAAACCTAGTCCTGGTTCTAAAAAAGAACAACACGTGGAGAATGTGTATCGACTACACCAACCTCAATAGCGCCTGCCCGAAGGAGGAGTTCGTCCTATCGCGCATCGACTAGATCATCGACACGACCGCGGGATCGGAGTCGCTGTGCTTCCTCGATGCATACTCTGGTTACAACCAGATCAAAATGGCGGTTGAGAATGAGGAGAAGACGATGTTCATCACGCCATTTGGCACCTTCTACTACACGGCCATGACATTCGGCCTCAAGAATGCCGGCGCCACATACCAAAGGTGCATGCAGGAGTGCCTCGCGAGCCAAATTGGCCGCAACATTCACCTCTACATTGATGACGTGGTGGTAAAATCCACACGCTAGGACAACCTGCTCGCCGACCTGGCCGAGACATTCACAAATCTGTGGAGGTACAACATCAAGGTGAACCTAGGAAAATGCACCTTCGGCGTCCCCACCGGATAGCTACTGGGATATGTCGTCTCCAAGCGAGGCATCGAAGCCAACCCCACCAAGATCGACACGATCGCGTGACTCGGGAAACCCGAGGGCCTGCGCGACGTCCAGAAGTTGGCCGGGCGAGTCGCAGCTCTCAGTCGCTCCATCCCCTGACTAGGCGAGAAGGCAATACCCCTCTACCGCCTGATGCGCAAGAACCCACATTCCAATGGTACGCGGAGGCGGACGATGCACTCAAAGCACTCAAAGAGGTGTTGCTGGAGGCTCCACTCCTTGCCTCTCCAATCGACAAAGAGCCAATGCTCGTCTACGTGCCGGCCTCCACTCGGGTCATCAGCACTGTGATGGTCGTCGAACGGCCAAAGGAGGGCAAGGAGCACCCCATACAGCGCCTCGTCTACTACATCAGCGAAGTCCTGACGGACTCATGACAGTCCTACCCGCAGTACCAGAAACTGGTGTACGCGGTATTCCGAGCTCAGCGGCGACTCCCCCATTACTTCCAGGAGCACCCAATCACAGTGGTCTCCTCCACACCTCTGCAGGACATAAGACGCAATCGCGAGGTGACTAGGCGAGTCGCCAAGTGGGCCGTCGAAATCGGCATCCACAATATCAAATACGAGCCCCGCAAAGCAATCAAGTCACATGCCCTAGCTGATTTCCTCGTAGATTGGGAAGAAGCACAGCAGCCAGAGAAGCTACCATACCTATACTACTGGTCGCTCCATTTTGACGGCTCCAAGAATGCCGATGGCGCAGGGGCCGGGGTCATATTGACCTCCCCCAAAGGAGACAAGCTCCGCTACATGCTCCACCTCAACTTCAAGCCCCGCACCAACAACATGGCAGAATACGAGGCCCTCCTCCATGGCATGCGGGCCGCCAAGGAGATGAACATCAACCGCCTACGGTGCTAAAACAACTCCGATCTAGTTGCCGGCCAGGTCGCCGGAACTTGCGACACCGTCTCTCCAACAACGATCGCGTACCACCAAGCGATAGACCAGTTGGGAGGACAATTTGACGGCTACCCCGTCGAGTGGATCGACAGACGAAAGAATGAGGAGGCAGATGCCCTTTCCCGCATCGGGTCGGCTCGGCAGACGCCACCCGCATGCGTCTTCCTCGACATCATCCACAAACCTCCGGTCTGCCCACCGAAGCAGATAGACATCGGGATACCACTACAACCCGAGCTGGTCCTAGTCGCCATGATCATGGAGCCCAACGACTGGACGACACCATATGTCGCCTTCCTCGAGCACAAGATCCTTCCAAGCAATGAGACGGAGGCGTGAATGATCGTGCGCTGCTGCAAGTCCTTCTTCATCATCAACAGCGAGCTCCACAAGCGCAGCGTGACTAGCGTGTTCTAGCACTACGTACAGCCAAAAGAAGGCCGCAAGATTCTCTAGGATATCCACGCTGGCGACTGCGGCCACCACGCCGGCGCCAAGTCGCTAGTCGCCAAGGCCATGCAGCACGGCTTCTACTGGATCACCGTGCACGCCGACGCCACCAACATCGTCCAACGATATGTCGGGTGCCAGAAATACGCCAACTAGACGCATCTCCCTGGTTCGGCACCCAAGATCATTCCCATCACGTGGCCATTCGCTGTTTGGGGCATGGACATGGTTGGCCCATTCAAGAAGGCCCCATCCAGTTTCACCCACCTCCTGGTCGTAGTCGACAAGTTCACCAAATGGGTCGAGGCCAAGCCGATCAAAAAGTGCGACGGCAAGAAGGCCACCAAATTCCTGCGCGAGCTCATCTACCGGTATGGCTACCCGCACAACATCACAACGGACAATGGCACCAACTTTGCCAAGGGCGCCATTGCCGAATTCTGCGAAGAACACGGCATGCGACTCGACCTCGCCTCAGTCGCCCACCCGGAGTCGAACGACCAAGCAGAACGCGCCAATCAGAGCGTCCTCCACGGGCTCAAGCCGCCACTCCAAGTGCCCCTCGAGCGCACCCCAGGATGCTGGGTCGAAGAACTCCCCTCTGTAATATGGGGGATCCGCACCTCCGTCAACCGCTCCACAGGGTTCACACCCTTCTTCATGGTGTACGGCGCCGATGCCGTAATGCCAAGCGACCTGGAGCACGACTCACCTCGAGTCGCCAACTACGTCGAAGCGACAAACGAGATCGCCCGCCAAGACAACATCGACCAGATTGACGAGGCACGCGACCTGGCTCACTCTCGCACCGCCATCTACTAGCAGGGACTCCGCCGCTACCACAGCCGCCGAGTCCGGACCCGCACCTTCCAGGAGGGCGATTTGGTCCTACGACTGGCTCAGGACAAGAAGGGCATGCACAAACTCTCCCCCCATGGGAGGGGCCATTCACCATAGGGCGAGTCCTTGGCAACGACGCCTACTACCTCGTCGACATACGAGGCGACGGCCAGCTCGAGGCCGGGAGGCCATGGAATGTAAACCTTCTCCAAAAGTTCTATACATAGAACTCAAACTTGTACTCAACTGGTATATATAATGAAATTCATTCGGATCACACAAATTGTGGCTACTCACCATATTCTTGTGCCACTCGCACTCGTACAATTAGCAATACGCTACCCACAGAAGTCAACCCTTGGTCGAGCGACCGGCACGGCTAAGTAGTGCGGCCTAAGGGCACCGAAAATATTTGGGCCTTGGGACGTCCACAAATACGCCAACCTGGAGCCACCATCGGAGTCGCCTAGCTCGACTGGCCCACCAGGCCAAGACGACTGATATACGCTTCTCACAACGACCTGTCGCTCCCATCCTCGTGCAAAGCGACTCGAATGGTTAAGTACCCCACACGGGGACTCCGTAAAAATGGAAAACCTCACGCGGCTCGGGAACACACCAAGTAAGAGAGCTTCCTTAGACTCGCCCAACGACTGGTTCTCTGAGCTAGGGGAGGAGACGCGTTACAAACAACGCACCAGTAACTCGCAACAGGCACACGCCCAAAACGGCTAAGTACTACCCTCAGGGACTCGCCTACAAACAATCCCACTCGCGCTCGGGGACTCGCCTCTTCAGAAGATGCAAGGGACAAACAACGCAAAATCAAAAGAAAACACATATGTATACAAACGGGTTATACCCCACTAAAGGGCGGACGCGCTCGGGGACTCGCTCAAACAAATAAGTTAAACACACCACACAATGAAGCTTGAATTGCGAGTCGATTGACTCCTCTTACTCATACAAAATATTGTTCATATTACAAGCAATCGCCACTTGGCATATCTTACAAATCACCCAGGAAAGCTGTCTATTTCGCCGGCCGTGATGATGAAGCAGCCGCACCACCCTTGACACAAATGAACGGCTGCCACGGGTTTATTGGGTAGGTCGACAGCGACTTCGACAGCACCGACCGGAAGGGCTGCTCCGACTTCAGATCACGATGCTCCAGCTCGGGGCCGCCCGGCGCCACCATCATCTCCTGGTACTGCAGAAGGTCCCCCATCACCAACACCCGATCGGTGAAGGGGGCGCCCTTGGTGGTCAGCTTCAGTACCTTCGACATCTCCATCATACCAGTCGCCGAAGGGTAGCTGCTAGTGATGTCGTCAAGGTCGAAGTCGGGAAGTGAGCAAGCCGCAGACTCAACACCGTGGTGGCCCCACGCCTGAAAGCTGAGCGCGCCATCCACTCCACGACACTGGGTACCTCCTCTAGATAGTGCCACACTTCAGTCAGCCTCCCAGGAATAACCTCGGTGGGGGACATCCCTTGAAGAACTTCCTGGACGCACAACGCCGAGGCAGTGGCCGCGTTCACCACGGCAGTCACACACTGCGAGGCGTTGAATGTCTGCACCATTGGGTCACTTTGCCCTATCACCGTTGCAACTTTAGACGTCAGTGACACTACGCATTCCCCCACTCGGGGACTCGCCACACATGTTAAGCAAAAGAACAGAGACTCACCAAGGAGCTTCCGGCAGTTCTCGGTGACGTGCTTCTCCAGGGCGACGTGATCGCTCTGTAGCCCCAGGATGATTGAGTCCGCGGCCTTCCGCTCCTCTTCAGCTGCAGCGACCGCCGCCTTTGCTCTATCCGCAGAAGAAATCGAGGCCGCTTTCGCCTCCTCCAACTCCTTGACCAGCGAGTCGATTTTCCCATTTGCCACGTCCAGCTTGGCAATTGGGACATACCCTTCATGGGCCTTGGCAATCGCAGCCGGAAGACCATCTGAACAGAAAAGAAAAAAATCGTCAACATGCCGGAACACCAACAGTTCACAGCTGAAAAACAAATCAAGTACTCACCAACAATCTCCTGGAGTCGCCGGTTCGCCTCCTGCGCCACGCGCAGATCCTGCTCTAGACGCACCTTTGCGGCCTATCGATCTGTCGACTCCCTCTGCAAGCCCTGCAAGAAGAGCAAAAAGTCAGCACTTACAAAAACAGAAATTCAGTTCCTTGCCGCTGAAATTCAGCGACCAGGAACTCGGGGACTGGAGACTAGAAGAAGTTCAGTTCCTAGCCGCTGAAATTCAGCGACCAGGAACTCGGGGACTAGAGACTAGAAGAAACTCAATGCCTAGCCGCTGAAATTCAGCGACTAGACACTCGGGGACTGGACGTACCTGAATCGCAGCGCCAAGCATCTTGTGAAGTTCGCCGGCGTCCGTCGAAGGGACCATGAAGGAGGTATGCCCACGATGAGGCCCAACATCTTCGTCACCGATCTCTAGGCTCTGTGGAGACTGGTTGTCCACCACGCCCGGAAACCCCTTCACGATGAAGCGAGGAAACGTGGCGGAGGCTCTGGCCGAGGCACTGGTCGTCGGAGCTGACGGTTCCGTCATAGGAGCGCCCGTGGCTGGCTCCGATCGGGTGACCACAACCTCTTCGACGCTTGCAGGAAGATCACTCTCCTTGGCGCTGTCCTTCGCCGCAGCATCGTAGGCACCGCCCCTACGCTTCTTCTCGCCCTCCATAGGTGCGGCGTCTTCAACAGGCTTCCTCTTCTTGGGGAGATTGCCTTCTCCTATGGTGGCGACTGGCGGAATCTTCGCTACCGAAGGGCGACCAATCTTCTTGACCCCAGACCTACCGAACCTCCAAAGTCAGCATAGATATAGCACAAAAATGGAACACGACTTGGAAGGAAGAATTCAAAGCTTACTTGGCGACCGGGAGAATGCACAGCCGGTGCTGATGTGGGCGAGCTTGTTTAATTCTGGCCCCAGCTTGCGTGTGAGACCTCTTTCAAAGACATCTGAAGCCCACGACACCGCGGGCTCCCTTGATGACAAAGCCGCGGTCGCTGGAATTTCCGGCTCCGAAGACGCGGCCGCTATTGAAGAATGCTGCGACTTTGAAGCCACGGCCTCAGCCGCCTCCTATTCGGGCGTCGTCAAAGCCATGGGCATGATTATAGCTAGAGGAACTTCTACCGCCGCTTCGGTGTCCTCAGCCTCCAACCCCATCATCGGAATCGCGCCCTTCGGGATCTTGTGCAAAATTTCGGGGGCGTCATCATCAGATTCGTCATCTAACTCAAACACCATCGCTGACCTGGATGGTGACGCCGCTTTCTTCGCTGGCGATTTTGGCTTGCTTGAGGGTTTTGTCGATGTGGTCGTTCGCCGAGAAGTGTGCTCTTGCAAGACTTCGTCGCCTTCTTCGCATTCCTCGAGACTACAAGTTGCTTCTAGCTCGCGTTGCTTCTACATGCGAGTCTTGCGAGCCGCAGGCGCTGGGAGAGGAGCCTCCGCCTCCTCCTCTTCCTCCTCAGAAGATTCTCCAGAGGGCCCCTATTCGAACTCATGGGGAACCTCCTCATCGAATGGGGGGAGCCAGCCCTCCAAAACCTGAAACAACTAAGAGTGGGCACGAACAAATTTGAGACGATACGGTTGTGAATCACACCATGAAAACCGCGACTAAACATAAAATTCAGAGAGAAGAACTTACTATGGGGGCTTTATTCTTCACAGGCACGTACGGAGCGACCCCGGCTGACGTGGTTGTAAATTCCGCGTCAGTGATCTTCTTCAGGGCCGCCTTGTAATCTTCAGCGTCCCATGATTCCTTGCTGGTCCGGGAAGGATCATTCTTCCCACTGTACTCATACATCCAGTGCGCTCGAGCCTCTAGTGGGACCAATCGCCACCCGAGCCAGTAATTGTACAAGTTGATCAAGGACAAACCTTGGTCCTTCAGCTTCTGGATCTGGTCCATCATCTCCATGACATCCATCCTCTGGTCATCGAGGAGTCTGTCCATCGCCAGCCGGCGGGGTTCGCTTCGCTCCGCGACGAACTCCGGCAGTGCTACCTCGCTAGGGATAGTGGATTCCTTCACATAGAACCCGCTCCTCTTCCACTCGCTCGCGGCCTTCTTCGGCAGCATGAGCTTGATGAAGTTGGCCTTCGGCTTCAGCTGGAAGGTGACGCCTCTGGCCGCCAACATCAGGTTGTCGGACCCTTCTCTCCGATGCGGCCATGGAAAAGCTCCAGCCACAACAGGAAGTATGGCCTGCAGCCAAGATAGCACTCGCAGAAGGCGATGAAGATCGCCAACTGCTCGATGTTGTGTGGTCCGAGATCTGACGGCTTAATCGCATAGTACGCGCAGAATCGACCGAAGAACAGCGAGGTGGGAAATCCCAAGCCCCTCTCCAAATGGCTTGGGAAGCAGATGAATTCGCTGGCGTGTGGCTTCGGCTCGATCTCGGAAGATGCGGGCATCCTCCAATTCCCCTTATGGAGGATCCCGGCATCCTCGAAGGACCTGAGTTGCGCCGCGGTGCACTTTGACTTCCCCCACGAGCCTTTCGGAGGTGCCATCGAGAAGGAAAACAGAGTCGCTTGGCCTGGAAAGGTGTGGACCGAGGGAAGACAGGAGAAATGGATGCGCAAGAATGAAGAATGCAGGGAAGGATCTGCATGATGGATTTGTTACTCCCCTTGTAAGGAGGTACTACCCGCCAAACTTGGGGTAGCCGTTACCCGCGGTAATTACGCCGAAGTTACCATTGGAATATCTACTTTCCCGAACACTTTTGCTATTGTTTCTCCTCTGAACTTGTGTGATTTGGATGCAACTAACGCGGACTAACGCTGTTTTCAGCAGAATTGCATTGGTGTCTACTTTTTATGCAGAAAATCAACTATCAGGAAAAATCCCGGAAAATATGCCAAAAATCCTATTTCACCAGAAGACTCCCGGAGCCAGAATACGAGACGGAGGTGGGCTGGTCCTAGGACACACCACCTAGCCGCGCGGGCAAGCCCAGGCCGCGCCAGGGGGTGGTCGGGCCGCCCCAGACTCCCCCTCGGTCTCTCTCTCTTCGCCTATAAGTTGCCATCTGACCTAAAAACTCAGGGGGTCGATGTTTTTCCAAAAGGAGTTCCGCTCCGCCGCCACCAGATTCCACGAAACAGCACCAGAAACTCTGTTCTGGCACCCTGTCGGGATGGGGAATCGGAGGAGATCATCGCCATCATCATCACCATCGCTTCTCCATCGACCATCCATGTTTCCCCCATCTATGAGTGAGTAATCCCCCGTTGTAGGCTATGGGGATGGTAGGGATTGGATGAGATTGTTCATGGAATGGCATCAGATTGTTAGGGCATGGTGCCTAGTATCTTCTATTAGTGCTTTATGACTTTGTTGCGACTTGTTATGCTTAATGCTTGTCACTAGGGCCCGAGTGCCATGATTTCAGATCTAAACATGTTATTGATTCATTATGATAGTATTGGTTTTGGTCTTATTTGCAAGTTGTATACACACATTGTTGTACGGAACCAATGGCCCCGAAGTGACAGAAATCGGGATAACCGGAAGGAATGGCTTTGATGTGAGGATCACATGTGTTCACCGAGTGTTAATGCTTTGCTCCGGTGCTCTATTAAAAGGAGCACCTTAATTTCCAATAGTTCCCTTGAGGCCCCGCTGCAAACTGGCTGGCAGGACAAAAGATGTTGTGCAAGTTCTCATTACGAGCACGTATGCCTATATATGGAACACATGCCTAGGATTATCTAGTACTTGGATGCTTTATCTTATTTATCTGCAATTGCCCTATGTTCTGATTGCTATGTGAATTGTCTTGTCCATGCAACACTCGTCCATCCATCCCTATGCCTACCGCACTCGAATCCTACTGTTTACTGCTATTGTTACTACTGTCTTTACTTTTACTATTGCTTTATTACTACTGTTACTTTACTATTCCTACTACAAAACTGTTGCTACTGATAAACTGCTGTGAGCAAGATTGTTTCCAGGTGCAGCTGAATTGACAACTCAGTTGTTAAGGCTTATTAATATTCTTTGGCTCCCCTTGTGTCGAATCAATAAATTGGGTTTCACTTCCCTCGAAAATACTGCGATGCACCCCCTATACTTGTGGGTCATCAAGACTATTTTCTAGCGCCGTTGCCGGGGAGCATAGCTTTATTTATCAAGTTCACTTGGATTCTCTATTGTTCGCTACTATCCATCCATCATGGGTAAGTCTTGTGATGGCAAGGTTCCTATTTTACCATCCACTACAAGAAGAGGTACGGTTCTGAACACCTTTATTGCACTTGATTCACCATCTGTTATGAGTAAGCTCGTTACACCACCACATACACATGCTACACACACTGCTACTACTGCTGAATCTGAAACTTCTAATGCTTATGATGCTGCTTCTACTGTGCTTGATAAGAGTGGTTCATTAGGTCCTTTCCTAGATTCTATGATTGCTAGAACTATAGCTGGAAATACTGAAACTCCTAATGAAGACACTACTACACCTGTTAGTTTACCTGAGTCTAGTGAGAGTTATGATATTGAAGATGGTTATGTTGAGATGACCGATGAATTTATTAAATAATGTAAAAACACCCATGATAGGAGCGCTGCTAAGAGTCTCCTTGAGAGGCGTACTATTAGACCCAAATTGTCTCCTATTGCTAAGTTTGCTGCTTCTCCCATAAACATTATAGATAAAGATTATGATTTCTCTCTCGATCTATCTTACATAGATATTGTTGAGAAAGAACCTTTTTGTGGGACTAAGATGAAAGTGCGGTAGCACATATGAATGAACTTTCTACCATGAGTGGCTTGTTTTCTGATGATATTAAGATGCGTACTTACTTTGTTGCTAAGATTTTCCCCTTTTCACTGAAAGGAGAAGCTAAAACTTGGTTTAGTAATTTACCTCCTGGATCTATTGATAGCCCTGATTGCTTGATTAGTACTTTCCTGCAAAAATATTTTCCTCCTAGTGCTAGACATGCTATTTTGCAGGAACTTTTTGATTTTAAACAGGGAAAAAAGAGGTATTACCTGAATCTTGGGCAAGGTTTTGTGCTTTGATTAATGCACAGGCTGGAAGTCCATTACCTAAGAATGAGCGTCTTGATATATTTTATAATGGACTAACCGAGGAATCTAGGACATACCTAGATAGTTGTGCTAATTGTGTTTTTAGGAATATGAGTCCTAAGGAAGCTGAGTAATTAATGGCTAAAATAAGTAAGAATTATGAAGATTGGACTCCTCCTGAACAAGCTATACCTGAAGTAATTGTACCTGAACCTACTACACTAGTGCCTATTCCAACATCAAAGAAGAGGGGAGTTATTGAATTAAATGATGAAGTGATGAAGGAAGCTAAGAAATGAAATAAGGAGAAGGGAATTAAAGTTGCTGATGTCAAGAGTTTACCTCCTATAGAAGAATTATCTAAGCCTATTCCCTACTCATCCACTATCGAGGTACACTCTCTCCAACACTTTGATGAAGGTGATATCCCTTACTCTAAACCTCCTGATCAATGCTTAGAAGAATTCGATATCTTTATTGTTAAGCAAGATAATTTTTATAAAAGGGTGCAAAATCATCTAATGGAAAACACTAGAGCTATTGGTGAGTTGAAAGATATTGTGGAAAGAACCTCTAATGATGTTAAAATGATTGTTAAACACTTTCAAATGGTTCAAACTCAAATAGATCAACTCGTTAAAATGCAAACTGACTTGCTAGTTAATGCTGCTAAAGAAAAACATGCTTATGAAATTAGAACTAGAAGTGGAGCTTCTACCCAGGATCCTCTTTATCCTGAGGGGGCATCCCAAAAGAATTGAGCCGGCTTCTCAACAAGCTGAAAATAGTGGCTCTACTCGTAAGAAAAGGAAAAAGAAACATAAAACTATTGTAGGACCCTCTGAACCTGCTATAGATCCTAATAGTATATCTATCTCTGATGCTGAAACTGAAAGTGGTAATGAAGAAAATAAAGTTCCTAATGAAGAAAAAGTTGAAGAAGAACCTGAAAAGCACAGTAGGAATACTAAATACAATAAAGAAGATTTTGTTGCTAAGAAACATGGTAGTGAAAGAGAGCCTTGGGTCCAAAAACCTATGAATTTCCCTGATAAGAAACACAATTCAAAGGAAGATGAACACTATAATAAGTTTTGTGAGTGGATGAATCCTTTATTCTTGCAAATTCCTTTGACTGATGCTATTAAATTGCCTCCTTACTCAAAGTATATGAAGGATATTGTCTCGAATAAAAGGAAGATCCCTAATGAAGAAATTTCTACTTTGCTTGCTAATTATTCCTTTAATGGTAAGGTTCCTAAGAAACTTGGAGACCCTGGGATTCCAACTATCCCTTGCTCTATTAAGAATAGTTATGTTAGAACTGATTTGTGTGATTTGGGAGCTGGAGTTAGTGTTATGCCTTTCTCTCTCTATTAGAGGCTTCAACTAGAAAAATTAATACCAATTGATATATCTTTGCAAATGGTTGATAAATCTACCACTTGGTATGTGAGGATGTACCTATTCAAGTGGCTCATAATTGCTTGATATTAACTGATTTAATTGAGCTTGAAATGCCTGAAGATGATAATATGTCTATTATTCTTGGGAGACCTTTTCTTAGTACTGCATGAGCTGTTATTAATTGTAATCAAGGAAAGGTAACTTTCAATGTTAATGACAAGGAACATACTGTCTATTTCCCTAAGAAGATTGAAAGGACTTATGGTTTGAATTCAATTCAACATGTTGAGGGTATTCAAGTTAGAGAAATATATTGTCCCATACCAAGAGAAAAATTTGAAACTATTATGATTGGGACCATTGCTATCAAGGTTGAGGTAACATAATCATTAGTGGAATACAAAGTTTTGTCTCATATGAAATTTTTTTGGTGATAAGACCTGATCAATCTTGTTAACAAAAGGATTTCGTTGAACAAAACAATGTTTTCACTATGATTATCTCCGTTTCCTTCTATTGCTATCCATTTTAGTTTTTTTTCTTTCGTTTAGTTTTCTTTGTTGTTAGTTGCTTGCATGTTAGAGTGTCTTAGAACTTCTCTAGTTCTAGCCTAGTTTTGTCATTGCATCATTTTTCCAAAAAAATCTGTCTATCAGAAAATCATTCTTCTATACCTGAAAATTGCCCAAAAAAATAAAGTGTCTCGAAAAATTCCAGAAAATTCATATTAAATTTTTACGTGAAAAAAGGGGCAGAGGAGTGCCTGGGAGGCACCAGGGGGACCCACCAGGTAGGCTCACCACCTGGTGGCGCGGCCTGCCCTGGGTGGCGCCATGCCATGGTGTGGGCCACCCCTGGCCCTCCACTAACTCTCTCACCTGCCACTTTCTTCTCTCTCCCGAGTAAGCTCTAGTTCATTGCTCAAAATCGCGTTCTTGCTGTGCTTGCTCTCGATTTTTTCGATCTCCTTGCTCAACCCATCTTTCTTGCTGAAATTTGGAGCATTTGTTCCTTGGTATGTGACTCCTCTCCTTGTCCAAGTAGATTTGTGTTTAGTGGATTATATCTTGAGTATTTTGCTGCTGTAGGTGACATGTTATGAGAGCTTTTAAGCTTGTTTGATGCTTAGATATATAGTTTTGATGCATTTTTAGGCCTCTTACAAGTCCCTATGAGTAGAATCCTTCATTTTATTCACTTTGCAATCACTTGTTTAATAGGTGTTTAAATTTCAGAATAGAAGATGAATGAGCATCAACTAAACCAACATGAACTATGGGTGCCTGAGGTCATGAAGGTTCACTGGGAGGAGGAAGTTTTTCCTTCCATTTATCCATGTTCTGAGTTCATGAGAGCTACAGGAATTCTCCAAGATTTCCACACTTTGGTTTCTAATGCAGGGTTGGAGCACTTTTTGGAAGATGAACCTTGTCAATTTGTGAAGCTAACCATGTCTGTGGTGCAGGACTTTCGATTTAGACACTCTTTGCCTAACCCCATGGTCCACTACAAAATTAATAATATTGATGTCAACCTTTCTCTCGATGACTTTTGTGCAGCTATTAAGGTACCTCAATGGGGATCATGCAGAAGGACTAATGAGCGACCTGAACCACTTATGGATTTACACACAGAAATTTGCCAAGGGAGCAGCTTCTCGAAGGAGAATGGAAAAATCCGTAACATTCATCTTCCCTCCTTTCGCTACTTTTCTTACTTTATTGCCAAGTGTGTTCTTGCTAGGAAAACAGCCAATAAGTTATTGTTATGATCTAGCATTTATCTCTGCTGCTCTTAAACGAGATAGGTCTTACAACTTAGGTTCTTTGATAGCTTTCCGTCCTGCTGCTAACCGTGAGAAAGGTGGAATTTGTGGAGGCCTCATTGCTTCTCGTTTACTAGCATTGCATGGTTTAGTGCCTCATCATCTAGACCTACAGTTTCCCATAGAAAGGCTTGATCTTAATTCCATGATACAGCATAAATTTGTTTCCTCATGGGCTAGTATGAGTGAGTTGTCTTATGAAATAACCTTCCTTAAAGCTGGTTGGAGAAAGAGCAAGTCCGAGCGTGTTGTTATTTTGCCTGCACCTATTTTGTTTAACCTTGATAATAGGGAAGGATGGTCCCTCACTGAGGAGGAGCTTGACACGTACTTGGGAGAGCTCTCCCAACAGGAGCAGGATACTAGAAGGGAGGTCACCGATGATTCGCTCCAGCCCTCGAATGACGGGGAGTCTTCATATCAGGAGCCTGCTTATGATTGGGGAGCTTCTTCTTCTTCCCACGGGCCCAAACTACGACCATTCTTACCATGATCCTCCTGCTTGGAACCCTTACCCGTATCTAGACTGATACCCACTTAGGCCAAAAGCCTAAGCTTGGGGGGAGGTACGCCGACACCGCAATCATCTCCTTATCATGTTGTGTTGGTACTTTGTATATTCATGTTTCGTTCTCGTTTTAGTTTTTGTTCTTTCTTTGCTTTTGCTTTCTAAAACACAAAAAGACCAAAAATATTTCTGTTGTTTCTCTTTGGTTTGCTTCTTCTTCTTTTTGCCTTGGTTTGTTTTTCCCTTTTTTCTTTTTTTGAATTATTCGAAAAACCCAAAAAGATTTTGCTTTGCTTGTTTTTCCTTTTTGGTCCTTGTTTTAAAAATCGAAAACAACAAAAATGTTTGTCGTTCTTCTTTGGCTTTGTGAGTTTGTTGCAGGGTTCAGCAGTCCTCAGTGGATATTGGTTTCATATTATTATTCAAGCCACACAAGTGAAGAGCAATAATGAGGATTAATGACAACTTGAGGCATGGTAAGAGGCTGGTAATAAACTCTATTTGTTTTCATTTTTGTACATATACTCATCACTGTGGGCATGCTTAGTCTGTTCGTGTAGGGTGTATGTTATCTTTGGATGCTTAGTAGTTCTTGCTTTCGTATGATTAGTTCCAGCTTGCTAATAGTTTGTAGCATGTCTTATGAATGTTTGCTTGCATTACTCTATTCATAACTTGGTATGACACCGTGGCATCCTCCTCTGAATGTTTCATTTGAATTGACTTGGAACATGCTCATGCATGCACATGACTATAATATTCAGTTAAGCCTCGATGAATTATTTTTCCTTGAGGATCTTGAATCATTGTCATGCCATGATTAGTCCTGTTTTGTTGCAAGCATGATTCTGACAGCTATTGCTCTCTCGTTTGCTGCTCCCTTACTATTGCTAGCATTCACTTTCACTGAGTATGTTTTACTCATGTTTCCAACTCCCTAAAACCAAATATTGCCAAAGTGTCCACCATACCTACTTATTAGCATCATTTGCTACTTCCGTGCATATTTAATATACCTTGTTTTCTTCCAAATAAAATGTTTGCTTGTTATGAGAAAGTTAGTTAGTAAAGCTCTCACAAACTTGATGGCACACTTTATTTTCTTGCATTTAATAAACCTAAACCATTATTTGTTGTGTACATGCTTGCGCTTTATAAGTTGAAATTAGCAGAACCATGTATCATGGGGAAAGTTTCAACATTGCATTGGTACTTAGTACCTCGTTGATATCATGTTCTTTTTCTTATGGATCCTAGCGGTGTGAAATAAAAGTGGAACTTGTAAGATCATGGAGTTTGTATGTATGTTAGAGAAACGCCTGGGCCGCTAGCCTAAGCCATGCCTAATCATGGTGGAAACTAGCAGCATAACCATAATGAGCATTCTATGAAGCATCCTAAATAAAAATCTATGCACATAGTAAATAAAAAGATTGCTGAGATGCTCATTGTCTGCTTGCCTTGTCATTTTGATTATGGGATAGCTCCTGTGTCATGTGCAAGGGGTACCCCGGTGGTGGTTCTCTATGATACGTATATACTTACAATGACAAGAGCTTACTTGTGACTGAAGTTGAGTAGCATGAGGATCGGTCTTCGTAAGTAAGGGGCATGAGACTTTGATTTATAACTTGTCAAGCATATCCTCTTAGTTGTGTCACTTTAACCTTAACCATTTAAAGATGCTTATGATAGGGGCAATGAGAGCTCAAAGCTAACAAGTACCATACTTTCAGCATTTGGAAGCCTTTCAAACTATTCAAAACCTTTTCTTTTACTTGTTGAGTCTCCACATATTCTTTGAGCACCTTCTTGAGAGCATAGTTGTCATTCTTTGTGCTTGTCTCAAAACTTGATTATTTTTGTTATGACTTTGATGCTTGTATCTTTGATATCTTTACTTCTAGTCTTCACCTGAACTTCAGAGGTGCCTTAAATCAAAGGCAAGCGAGATACCAGTCTATCATACCTTTTTATGAGCATTGTAATGTCGCTTATGTTTATACTTCATGCTACTTATTATTTTTGAGTTGGAATCTCTTCATAGCCTGCAATGCCTATTAAGTAAACTTAGTTGCATACTCCTTATTATGAATTGTCTAAGTAGTTGATCACATGCTGAGAATATATACATCATATGAAGCAAATGTGTTCGTGAAAGTTCTTTTATCGCAGTCAGTTTTCAACTGAATTGCTTGAGGACAAGCAATAAGCTAAGCTTGGGGGCAGTTGATATGTCCAAAACGTATCTACTTTCCCAAACACTTTTGCTATTGTTTCTACTCTGAACTTGTGTGATTTGGATGCAACTAACACGGACTGACGCTGTTTTCAGCAGAATTGCATTGGTTTCTACTTTTGTGCAGAAAATCAACTATCAGGAAAAATCCTGGAAAATATGCCAAAAATCCTATTTCACCATAAGACTCCCAGAGCCAGAATACGACACGGAGGGGGCTGGGCCCAGGCCACACCACCTGGCTGCACGGGAAAGCCCAGGCCACGCCAGGGGGTGGTCTGGCCGCCCCAGACTCGCCCTCGGTCTCTCTCTTCGCCTATAAGTTGCCTTCTTACCTAAAACCTCAGGGGGGTCGACGTTTTTCTAGAAAGAGTTCCGCTCCGCCGCCACCACCAGATTTCACGAAACAACACCAGAAACTCCGTTCTGGCACCCTAGCGGGACGGGGAATTGGAGGAGATCATCGCCATCATCATCACCATCGCTTCTCCATCGACCATCCATGTTTCCCCCATCTATGAGTGAGTAATCCCCCGTTGTAGGCTATGGGGATGGTAGGGATTGGATGAGATCGTTCATGTAATGGCATCAGATTATTAGGGCATGGTTCCTAGTATCTTCTATTAGGGCTTTATGACTTTGTTGCGACTTGTTATGCTTAATGCTTGTCACTAGGGCCCGAGTGCCGTGATTTCAGATCTGAACTTATTATTGATTCATTATGATAGTATTGTTCTTGGTTTTATCTGCAAGTTGTATACACACGTTGTTGTCCGGAACCTATGGCCCCGAAGTGACAGAAATCGGGATAACCGGAGGGAATGGCTTTGATGTGAGGATCACATGTGTTCACCGAGTGTTAATGATTTGCTCCGGTGCTCTATTAAAAGGAGCACCTTAATTTCCAGTAGTTCCCTTGAGGCCCCGCTGCAAACGGGCTGGCAGGACAAAAGATGTTGTGCAAGTTCTCATTGCGAGCACGTATGACTATATATGGAACACATGCCTAGGATTATCTAGTACTTGGATCCTTTATGTTATTTATCTGCAATTGCCCTATGTTCTGATTGCTATGTGAATTGTCTTGTCCATGCAACGCCCGTCCATCCATCCCTATGCGTACCGCACTCGAATCCTACTGTTTACTGCTACTGTTACTACTGTCTTTACTTTTACTATTGCTTTACTACTATTGTTACTTTACTATTCCTACTACAAAACTGTTGTTACTGATAAACTGTTGTGAGCAAGATTGTTTCCAGGTGTAGCTGAATTGACAACTCAGTTGTTAATTCTTATAAATATTCTTTGGATCCCCTTGTGTCCAATCAATAAATAGGGTTTCACTTCCCTCAAAAATATTGCGATACACCCCTATACTTGTGGGACATCACCAGGTTGACGGTCCAACTCCTCCATTCGAATCACTTGCAACTGGCCCATGTCCACTCGCCGAAGCAGCGACTTGACAGCGGTGGCATTCGCCGAAGCAGCGACTGGGAACCTAGGAAAAATTTCCTTGGTCTCGGTGGAGTCCATCGCCGATTCGACTGGGCGTCCAAATTGGACTCGCCTACTCCGACTGCCAAAATGACACCTGCATCTGAATCAATGATGGCCTCGGGAACTACTGATGGGGATATGCCAAATGGGGTATGCCAAGCAGGACGTTCCGATTGGGCCAAAGGTCTTATGAGTGGGCCTGCAGGACGGCGACTGGAATGCGACTAAGGAGTAGGCCTGGCGACTGGAGACTGGAGGCCCAAAAGCATATTCGAAGCCCCGTCGGATTAGGTCAAAGCCTCTGAATCCATATTTTGTTCGGTTGTAAACTGTAAACTCTAGCGAGGTGCCCCATATATAAACCTCCCTAGGATATTCTGAGGAATTACGTTCCATCATACCCCCCTTCAACCGACTCGCTACTTACACGCTGACCTCACCACCCCTGTAACTCGCTATCCATCAATCTAATCTAGAAGGAGTAGGTCTTTACCCTCCGAGGGGCCTGATACATTGCAAATGTATCTATAAGTTTTGATGTTCCATGCTTGGTTTTATCTACTTGTGTTTTGTCCACACTTTGGAGTACTTTTCATATGATTTCTTGGACTAACCTATGAACAAGAGCCACAATGTGAGCTGCCTGTTTTCTGCTGTTTTGGGTTCCAGGAAGTCAGAAAATGAATATTCTCGGAATTGGACGGGACAAAAGCCAAAGTCGCTATTTTTCTGGAAGACATCTAGAGCCAGAATACGAGACGGAGAGGGGCTAGGGCCTGGCCACACCACCTGGCCGCGCGGCCAAGCCTGGCCCGCGCCAGGGGGTGGTCTGGCCGACCCCAGCACCCCCTCGGCCTCTCCTTTCGCCCATATATTGCCTCTGATATGGAAACCCTAAGGACCTAATCAAAAATCCACGAAAGAGTCTGTAGCCGCCGTCGTCTCAATCCCTAGATCGGGAGGGATCTGAAGCTCTTGCCGGCACCCTGCTGGAGAGGGGAGTTCACCCTGGAGGCCTTCTTCATCATCATGCAAGCCTTTCGTGTGATGTGTGAGTAGTTCATCTCGGGACTACGGGTCCATGTATGTCAGCTTTGTTCATGATCAAGATCATCTATTTGTAATTATGCATGTTGTGTTTGCGGGGATCCGATGGATATTGAGATGCTATTTCAGATTCATTATTGATTCTATCATGTCTTTGTTATTTGTGATCTTGCATGCTTTCCGTTGTTAGTAGCTATCTTCGCCAAGTAGATGCTAGCAACTCCAAGAGTTAGTATTTATGCTCGATAGTGGGTTCATGCCTCTGTAATCTGGGGAAGTGACATAAATCTCTAAGGTACTAGATGTGTTGTTGCTACTACGGAGAAAACAACAATCCTTTGTTCATAGTACAATCGTATTGTTTACTTTACACGCAATTTGTAAAGCAATAATCTATTGCTTGCAACTTAATACTAGAGGTGGTTCGGATGATAACCTGAAGGTGGATTATTAGTCATAGATGCAGTTGGATGACGGTCTATGTATAATGTTGTAATGCCCAATCAAGTCTCAAAGGAGTCAAGATGATTAGTATATGCTTGTATGCTTTCTCGGTGTTTGTCAATTGCCCCGCTGTAATTTTTTCACCAGCATGTTATTTATCTTAAGGAGAGCCACCTCTAGTGAACTATGGATCCTGGTCCTTTCTTTTACATTTAATCTACAATCAACTGTTTACTGCTTTGTGTTTACTTTCTGCAAACTATTACTTCCTTCCATTCGATACATTTAATCCTTTGTTTTCAGCAAAACCGGTGAGATTGACAACCTCATCGCAAGTTGGGGGAAAAGTTCTGTGGTTGTGTTGTGCAGGTCTCCACATTGCTGCTGGCACCGGTAGTGCGCCCTGCCAACGTTCAGCTAGTTATACCTTTGGGGTGTTTCCTTCTCCTACTAGATTGATAACCTTGGTTTCATACTGAGGGAAAACTTGCTGATGTGCTCATCATACCTTCCTCTTGGGGTTCCCCAACGAGCTCGATATATTTTGGGCCATCAACAACTTTTTCTAGCACCGTTGCCGGGGAGTCAAGGACATCTTCACAAGGGGAGTCCCTCATAACCAATCTCTTTACTTTGTTATTTTTGTTTTGCTTAGTTTCTTTTTC
This sequence comes from Avena eriantha, assembly GCA_910589775.1. Lineage (NCBI taxonomy): Eukaryota > Viridiplantae > Streptophyta > Magnoliopsida > Poales > Poaceae > Avena > Avena eriantha. Next base: position 312,736,560 of record OU342745.1, on the reverse strand, counting down.
TTTTGTTTGCTTGTTTCTTTATAAAAACACACAAAAATAGTTTTACTAGTTTGCTTTCTTATTTAAAAACACAAAAAATGACTACTCTTGAAAACACTAAGTTGTGTGACTTCACTAGCACCAACAACAATGATTTTATGAGCACACCTATTGCTCCACCGGTTCCCGAAGCTACTTTCTTTGAGATAAAACCTGCTTTACTCAATCTTGTTATGAGAGAACAATTTTCTGGTATTGGTAATGAAGATGCTGCTGCCCATCTAAATAACTTTGTTGAACTTTGTGAGATGCAAAAGCATAGGGATATAGATGGTGATATTATTAAGCTTAAATTGTTTCCTTTCTCTTTGAGAGGAAAAGCTAAAGAATGGTTGAATTCCTTAACTAGGAATAGTATTGATTCTTGGACTAAATGCAAAGATGCTTTCATTGGAAAATACTATCCTCCTGCTAAGATTATATCTATGGGAAGTGAAATAATGAAGTTTAAACAATCTGATAATGAACATGTTGCTCAAGCTTGGGAAAGAATGAAATCTTTGGTAAAGAATTGTCCCACCCATGGACTGACTGCTTGGATGATCATCCAAACTTTTTATGCAAGATTGAACTATTCTTCAAGGAACCTATTGGATTCTGCTACTGGAGGTACCTTTATGACCATTACTTTGGGTGCTGCAACAGAGATTTTGGATAATATGATGGTTAATTACTCTGAATGGCATACTGAGAGAGCTCCACAAGGTAAGAAGGTAAATTCTGTTGAGGAAACCTCCTCTTTGAGTGATAAGATTGATATTATTATGTCTATGCTTGTTAATGGGAAAGCCCATATTGATCCAAATAATGTTCCTTTGGCCTCTTTGGTTGCTCAAGAAGAGCAAGTTGATCTGAACTTCATAAGAGATAATAATTTTAGCAACAATGCTTATAGGAATAATTTTGGTAACAACAATTATAAGCCATATCCTCCCAACAATGGTAATGCTTATGGAAATTCTTACAACAATAATAGGAGTGCTCCCTCTAAACTTCAAGTTATTCTTAAAGACTTTATTAGTAAACAAACTGCTCTCAATAAAACTATTGAGGAAAAACTCTCTAATGCTGAAAGAAATATAACATCTTTGGCAGAAGCTCAGTCTTCTTTGAATAAAATGGCTGCTAAACCTGAAACTAATGATAATCCCTTTGCAGCTACTAATGCCATACAAGTAAGAATTGATGAAAATGTTAGACTATTAGCTGAATCATGCTAAGTGGGAAAGAGAAGATGAAGTTGCTAGAAACATTAGTGTTTCTACTATCACCACCACTAGTGTTGAGGCTAGTAATAGTTCTACTACTTTAGACGATAATTTTTATTTTGATCTTGATGGTTACAATATCTATAAAGTTATTAAGTTCCTACAAAAGCTTGCTAAAAGTCCTAATGCTAGCGCTATGAACATGGTCTTTACAAAACACATTACTGATGATCTCATAAAGATTAAAGAAGAAAATATGAAACATAAAGCTTCTATTCCTATAAAACAATAAGATGGTTGGGAACCCATCATTAATATGAAAGTGAATGATTTTGATTTCAAAGCTTTATGTGATCTAGATAGTAGTGTTTCTATTATGCCTAGAAAGATTTATGATATGCTTGATTTGCCACCACTTGAAGATTGTTATTTGAATGTCCCACTTGATGATAATGCTAAAAATAAACTCATGGGGAGTCTTAATGATGTTCTTATTATGGTTAACAATGCCTACGTCCGCATTGATTTCTATGTTTTGTATGTTGAATACAATGCTTCTTGTCCTATTACTTTGGGAAGACCTTTTCTTAGAACTGTTGGTGCCATTATTGATATGAAAGAAGGCACCATTAAATATCAACTCCCACTCAAGAAACGTATAGAACATTTCCCTAAGAAGAGAGAGAAGATTTATTTTGCCTCTCCTATGAAAACAAAATTTGCTCTTAATGCTTCTTCATTTGAGAAAACTTGATTCTTTTTATCACTTCTTATGCCTAACTTAAAGGCGTTAAAGAAAAGTACTTATTGGGAGATAACCCAAAAGTTTTAGATGAGTCTTGAAGTTATTACTTCAGTAATAACCGTTCCTTATCCTTTTTATTTGCTTTTTGTGCCAAGAGTAACCTCTAATGAGAGAGAAGTAATTATTGGGAAAGTTGTTGTTCCAAAACAGATTTCTGTGCTTCACCATAAAAATTCGTGTAAAATCTCTGTACGTGGCATGAATTTTTGTGCTTTTGTCCTAGGTTGTTATCGAACTTTCGTTAGTTCAACACTTTTTGATTTGAGCAACAGAAGGTCTTCATAAAAATCGTCTTTACCTGCTGGTCTGTTTTGACAGATTTCTGCCATTTTCTGCATTTGCTTCTTGTTGGTTCCGTTTTGAGTTCTTTTGGGGAATTGAGCTTTTTGAGGGAAGTACTACAGTATCTAGTGTTTTAATGGAAGTTTATTGGTGTTATAACTGAACCTAAATACTTATTATCTTGAGTGCACTAATGTTGCTAATAAAAATTGTGTGAACTTTTGTATGAAGGAAACATTTCAGGTGTATGAAAGGAATGAGTAATGAGATGAAGGATGGACTAAAGCTCAAGCTTGGGGATGCCATGCGTGTCACCCCAAGAAATATCCAACAAGTACAAGCGTCAAAGCTTGGGGATGCCCAAGGCATCCCCTTCTTCATCAATAAAAATCCCAGGTTTCTTCCAAACGCTTCATTTTTATTGTTTCATGCACAGTTGTGTTGTTCTTGGAGCGTCTTCTTTTTCATTTTTGTTTTGGTTTTTTGTTTGCTTTGTTTGCTGAATAAATTTGGTTGGACCCCCTCTTTCATACATTGGTTTTCAAATAGTTTGGTTTGGTTTGGAAAAGAGTAGGAAAGTTCATGCTTAAGTGGTAAAGAGAGCTTGTTTTTGACTGTGGCCTATGCTTTGTCATGCCATGCTTGATATTGTTTTGACTTTATGCTTAGTATTATTTGTTGTAGCATGACTTGTTATAAACAATTGATATTGCTTAATGTGCCTTGGATGAATCATGTGTTGTTTAGCACATTAAAGCATAGTATAGTGGTATTCTCCTTTGATGCTTTATTTGGGTTGACTTAGCGCATGCTCACACCATGTTATGACTATCCCAAGTCACCATAGCCTTTATGATCCGTTAGTTTTCAACTTGTTGTATCACTTTATGCTTTGATCAATGATGTTTTGTCGCTCTGCATGATTATGGCCGTTATTGCTCTCTTAGTTTGTCGCGCCTAGTCTTTTGCTAGCCTCCACAACCAAGTATGAGTTCCACTCACGCATCCAACTCCTTAAGCCAAGTTATTCTAAAGAGTCCGCCATACCTACCTAGTAGCATATGCTATTCCAAGTATATTCATGTTTTTGTTTACCTTCCAAATTAAACTTGATATGAGAAAACTAGTGATTAAAGCTCTCACGAACTTGATGGCACACTTTACTTTTCTTGCCCTTAATAAATTTGAACCATTGGCTCCTTATTTGTTGCGTATATGCTTTCACTTTATAAGTTGAAGTTAGCAGAACCATGTATCATGGGGAACGCTTTCAACATTGCACTTGTACTTTTGCTTATGATCCCGGCGATGTGAAATAAAAGTGGAACTTGTAAGATCATGGAGTTTGTATGTGTGTTAGAGAAACGCCTAGGCCGCTAGCCTAAGCCATGCCTAATCATGGTGGAAACTTGCAGCATCACCATAATGAGCACCCTATGAAGCATCCTCAATAAAAACCTATGCAAATAGCAAATAAAAAGATTGCTGAGATGCTCATTGTCTGCTTGCCTTGTCATTTTGATTATGGGATAGCTCCTATATCATGTGGAAGGGGTACCCTGTTGGCGGTTCTTTATAATACATATGTACTTACAATGATAAGAGCTTACTCGTGACTAAAGTTGAGTAGCATGAGGTTTGGTCTTCGTAAATAAGGGGCATGAGTTTCAGTTTATAACTTGTCAAGCATATCCTCTTAGTTGTGTCACTTTAACCTTAATCACCTTCAAGATGCTTATGATAGGGGCAATGAGAGATGAAAGCTATAAGTACCATAATTTTTTTAAGCTCTTTATGAGACTTGAATCCCTAATTCCTTTTATGAAGGCCTTTCTTCCACCATTATATTGAGTCTTCAACTTCTATCTTTATGCACTTACTTTGAGAGCATAGTGGCCATTCTTAGTTCTATGTGCATTGTCCCAAGACTTGTTGATTGATGCCTACTTTGATATTGCTTGTTTTAAACTATTTGTATCTAGTCACTCTTATGAACTTTGAAGGTGTCCTATGCATTTATATTTGCTACTCTATGAGGGACAAGTTGAATACTATTATGCTATGTTTTCTTTATCTGAAACAAACAAACGTCTTGCAAAGCATTGTTATTCATGAATCTTTTGTTTGTGCCTTTTTTATGTTGCAACATAGTTTCTTTGTCTTATTGCTAGAACTTTGTCTTTCATGTTATGATTGAAGTACTATGATCCCAGCTTTGAATGTTTTACAAATACTTTGATCAAGTTTATGATGGTGCATGTCACCTCAAAAATTATTCTTTCTTTTTATCACTTATCTACTCGAGGACGAGCAGGAGTTAAGCTTGGGGATGTTGATACATTGCAAATGTATCTATAATTTCTGATGTTCCATGCTTGGTTTTATCTACTTTCTTGTGTTTTGTCCACACTTTGGAGTATTTTTCATATGATTTCTTGGACTAACCTATTAACAAGAGCCATAGTGCTAGCTACATGTTTTCTGCTGTTTTTGGTTCCAGGAAGTCAGAAAATGAATATTCTCGGAATTGGACGGGACAAAAGCCAAACTTGCTATTTTTCCGGAAGACATCTGGATCCAGAATACGAGTCGGAGAGGGGCTAGGGGCTACCACACCACTTGGCCGGGGCCAGGCCTGGCCCGCGCCAGGGGGTTGTCTGGCCGACCCCAGCACCTCCTCGGCCTCTCCTTCCGCCTATATATTGCCTCTGATACGGAAACCCTAAGGACCCGATCAAAAATCCACGAAAGAGTATGTAGCCGCCATCGTCTCCATCCCTAGATCGGGAGGGATCTGAAGCTCTTCCCGACACCCTACCGGAGAGGGGAGTTCACCCTGGAGGCCTTCTTCATCATCATGCAAGCCTCCTGTGTGATGCGTGAGTAGTTCATATCGGGACTACGGGTCCATTTAGTAGCTATATGGCTGGTTCTCCTCTTTGAGGATTCATGTTTAGATCTTGTGAGCTCCGTTCATGATCAGGATCATCTATTTGTAATTCTGCATGTTGTGTTTGCGGGGATCCGATGGATATTGAGATGCTATTTTAGATTGATTATTGATTCTATCATGTGTTTGTTATTTGTGATCTTGCATGCTTTCCATTGTTAGTAGCTATCTTGGCCAAGTATATGCTAGCAACTCCAAGAGTTAGTATTTATGCTCGATAGTCGGTTCATGCCTCTTGTAATCTCGGGAAGTGACATAAATCTCTAAGGTACTAGATGTGTTGTTGCTACTAGGGAGAAAACAACAATCCTTTGTTCATAGAAAAATCGTATTGTTTACTTTACACACAATTCGTAAATCAATAATATGTTGCTTGCAACTTAATACTGGAGGGGCTTCGGATGATATGTTGTTAATGTCTACAAAGTACTGTCCTTTCGTGACTGGATTATTTACCTTTGGTGTCTGTTATCAGTTGTTACAGACCTTTATGCTGTTATGCATGTTTATGAACTCAGTACCCTATGATATGTTCAATCTTGTTTCTGTGACTAGAAACCTTGTGTTACCACAATACTCACTCAACCTGTTTATCAATGAGTAACAACAGAAATTGGAAGATTCTGAATTGGAACCTCAGAGGAATTAACTCTAAGAAAAAATGGTTGGCATTAAAAAGCAAAATCATGGAATCTGAATGTGATATCATTTGTCTACAAGAAACCAAGAGAGAAAACTTTGATATCAATTATTTAAAGAAATTCTATCCAAATAAGTTTGACAACTTTGACTTCTTACCCTCAATTGGTGCTTCTGGAGGGATCATCATCATTTGGTGTAGTTCATTATTTAATGGCATCAGAGCTTTCCAAAATGAATTCTCCACTTCTGTCACTTTCACCTCACAATTATCCAATGACTCCTGGACTCTTACAAATATCTATTGTCCATGTCAAGGTGATAGGAAAATTGATTTTTTGGACTAGTTTTCCAACATCACTATGACTGATAGTGTAGACTGGCTTGTCTTAGGGGATTTTAATCTTATCAGAAGTCTTACTGATAGAAATAAAAGTGGGGGAGATGTTAATGAAACTATGCTTTTCAATGATGTTATCAGTAACCTGGGACTTATTGAGCTACCACTGAAAGGAAGGAAATTCACCTGGAGTAACATGCAAAAAGATCCACTTCTGGAAAGACTTGATTGGTTCTTTACTTCTAGCTCATGGACAATCAAATACCCTTACACTTTGGTTACACCCTTATCCAAGCCTACTTTTGATCATCTTCCTTGTGTCATCTCTATTGGAACTAACATTCCCAAGGCACAAATATTTAGATTTGAAAACTACTGGCTTCACCATTCTGATTTTAAGATGATTGTGCAAAATGCGTGGAATATACCAGTGAATTATCAGGACTTGGCAAAAAGAATATGTGCCAAGTTGAAAAATGTGAGGAGAGGCATCAAGATATGGGCCAAACAGTTACCATGCTTAAGGGACCAAATTGCTAAGGTGAATGACACCATTGATCTTCTGGATCTACTTGAAGAATCTACAACATTAACCATCAATGAATGGCACCTCAGAGATATCCTGAAATCCCATATTATCTCTCTTCTCCAGAACCAAAACACCTATTGGAAACAAAGAGGAAAAATTAAATGGGTGAAACTTGGGGATGAAAACACAAAGTTTTTTCACTCCAAAGCTACCATCACTTTTAGACACAATTATATCTCAATGATAAAGAATGAAAGTGGACAGGAATTTATCAATCACTATGACAAGGCTGATATTCTTTGGAATGACTTCAGAGCAAGAATGGGTACATCAATCAAAACTGAGATGCATTACAACCTAGCAAATTTTTATGGAAATGGAATGACTGATGAGATGAAGAATTCACTTGAAAAACCTTTTCTTGACAAGGAAATTGAGGAGGTTATTTCTGAATTACCAAATGACAAGTCACCGAGGCCTGATGGTTTTAATAATGAATTTATCAAAAGCTGCTGGTCAATCATTGGAAATGATATCAAATTACTGATTCATGATTTCTTCAATGAGAAAGTTTCCCTTGAGAGCATCAACTCTTCATACATTACTCTAATTCCTAAAGTCACATGCCCTTCTACCTCTGCTGATTTCAGGCCAATTTCCTTATTGAACTGTGTATTCAAAATAATTACCAAACTTCTTGCAAATAGACTACAATCTGTTATTCTAGAATTGGTGCATAAAATTCAATATGGTTTCCTCAATAATAGGTCTATTCAAGATTGCATTGGATGGGCATTTGAATACCTATTCCAATGCCACAAGTCAAAGGAGGAAATTCTAATTCTAAAACTTGATTTTGAGAAGGCATTTGATACAATTGACCACTCTGCCATCATAAATATCCTTAAAGCTAGAGGATTTGGGAGGAAATGGATCAAATGGATAGAAATGATCTTTGAATATGGAACTTCTGAAATCCTTCTAAATGGTGTGCCTGGTAAAAAGTTCTATTGCAGAAGAGGTGTGAGACAAGGAGACCCCCTTTCTCCATTACTATTTGTTCTTGCTGCTGACCTTCTTTAATCTGTCCTGAATAAGGCCATGCATATGAACCTTCTAATACCACCTATTGAGGGACCACCCAACAGTGATTTCCCTGTTATTCAATATGCTGATGATACATTGGTGGTACTTAAGGCAGATGCTGCTCAACTATTGTGCTTGAAAGCACTTCTTCAAACATTTGCAAGTTCCACTGGGCTCAAAGTCAACTATTTGAAATCTAGCATGATGCCAATAAACATATGTAATGATAGGCTAATGCATTTTGCTATGACAATCAACTGTCAAACTGGTTGCCTCCCTTTCACCTACCTTGGTTTACCACTAAGCATTACAAAACCTTCTATGTAGCACTTTCTACCCATTGTTCAAAGAGTGGAAAGAAGATTATGTGGTATAGCTGATTTCTTGAATTATGGAGGAAAATTGCAACTGGTAAAATCTGTTCTGTCCTCACTTCCTCTATTTTTCATGAGCTATTTGGAGGTACCAATTGCCATCAAGGATCAAATTATAAAATAAATGAGATATTGTGTATGGAGAAAGAGGACTGAAGATGTACAAGCAAAAGGACAAGCTCTAGTGTCTTGGGATAAAATCTGCCGTCCTAAAGATCAGGGGGGTCTAGGGGTGCTAAACCTACAGATCCAAAATACTTCCCTCCTTCTAAAAAACTTGGACAAATTCTACAATCCCCATGACATCCCTTGGGTTCATCTCATATGGGAAACTTACAACAAAAATGGAAAACTACCTGGAAGAAGCATGGAAGGATCATTCTGGTGGAAATCTCATATCAAATTAATTGACAACTTTAAAGGCATGGCTAAGTGCAATCTGAATTCAGGAAAGTCTGCTTATTTTCTGGTTAGACCTTTGGCAATATGAGTGCTTGATGAATAAATTCCCTCACCTTCTGTCCTATGCTAAATTTTCAAATATCAGTGTACATGATGATTACTTAGAGGATAACTTTCACCTACCACTCTCTCAACAAGCATACTCTGAGTTTTTAGTCATGGAAGAAAGATGTCAGGAATTCATGCATACCACTTAGGGGGATACCCATGATAATTGGAACTATATTTGGGGGTCAGATAAATTTGAAGTAAAAAAGTCCTACTCAGCCATGATTGGATATTCACCATCACCACCACACTTTTCTTGGTTTTGGGCAACCTCCTGCCAAAATAAACACAAGTTCTTCTTCTGGCTTCTACTTCTAGGCAGATTGAATACAAGGAATCTTCTGAAAAGAAAACAGTTCATCCTGCCAGACTTCAATTGTGTAACTTCCAACTATTACTTGGAAGAATCAGTTAATCATCTTTTCTGGGAATGTCCATTTGCAAACAAATGCTGGGACCATATTTACAGAAACAGAGCTACAAACCTAACAGGATTGGAAGCTATTTCAGACATCAAAGAAAAGTTACACCTACCATTTGCAATGGAGATCATTATCATGTCTACCTGGGGTATCTGGATATGCAGAAATGAGAAGATTTTTAATGACAAAAGGCCCACAATTGAAATATGGAAAGCAATATTCTATCAAGAAATGAGATGGTTACAATTCAGAATCAAAGGAAAATAAAAGGAAAAATTCAAAGCCTGGCTTAACCAGAAATTAGATCAGGGATAGGGTAGAAGTTACCCATCTTAGAATGATGTTACTTTAATGTTTTCATCTACCTTAGATCATTTTTTCCATTGTAACATACTCATATACTATAATAAAAAAATTGCAGTGGGGATTTTTTCCCTACTGTTTCACCTCAAAAAAGATAACCTGAAGCTGGATTATTAGTCATAGATGCAGTTGGATGGCGGTCTATGTATAATGTTGTAATGCCCAATCAAGTCTCAAAGGAGTCAAGATGATTAGTATATGCTTGTATGCTTTCTCGATGTTTGTCAATTGACCCGCTGTAATTTGTTCACCCAACATGTTATTTATCTTAAGGAGAGCCACCTCTAGTGAACTATGGACCCCAGTCCTTTCTTTTACATTCAATCTACAATCAACTGTTTACTGCTTTGTGTTTACTTTCTGCAAACTATTACTTCCTTCCATTCGGTATGTTTGATCCTTTGTTTTCAGCAAAACTAGTGAGATTGACAACCTCATCGTAAGTTGAGGGCAAAGTTCTGTGGTTGTGTCGTGCAGGTCTCCACGCTGCTGCTGGCACCGGTAGTGCGCCCTGCCAACGTTCAGCTAGCTACACCTTTGGGGCGTTTCCTTGCTCCTACTGGATTGATAACCTTGGTTTCATACTGAGGGAAAACTTCCTGCTGTGCTCATCATACCTTCCTCTTGGGGTTCCCCAACGACCTCAATATATTTTGGGCCATCAGGGCCAAACCTGGGTAAACCATGTGCATCCGCCCCCATCTCACACCGCAGATGGCCGCCAACTCTCGCCCCTATCTCAATCAATCGCTGCCAGTAGCAGCGACTGCCGTGGACAATTCCACGACACAACTTCATGTGTTTTCTTATCACACAGGGTGACATATGGTTAGAGTACTCATAGAGGAAGTACTGTACTAGAGTTGTGATGGGAATCATTTCTTTTCGAGCAGCCAACCTCTACAAGAACTCCTAATAATTTCCTCTTTTTTCACACGATTCCATGATAAATCTGAAAACTATTTTCTTCCAATGCAGGAAACAGAGTCAGAACAAGGTCTTAGACTCTACTTAATCTAGTTGAAAATGACAACCTGGCCAAAAAGACAATAATGCAAAACATCAGCATAAAAAGTTTCGTCCTAATCCCGCACCAGCTGGTCCAGTTGCACTAGCGGCTGCAAATAGAAAAATACACATCCCACAACCACCAGTAGCCCATCCGGTTACCCAGGAAGAATTGGTAGTGGAACCAGTTTCAACAGCAGGTTCTCATCAACGAACTAGTTATGATCTCCCAACGACCTTTAGTACTGACAGAGACATATACTCCCTTGCAAATGAGCTTGACACCAAATTTGTTATATGTTAAGAGACTAGTTGACATGGGTATACCCTATAGGTACTCGAGCTTGGTATATACGGTCTAAATACGTAAAGGCCCACGGTGTCGCCAAGGTCAAAATGAAGGACTCGGGTAACCTACGGACTCTCGATTGCTTGAAGAACAAGAAGAAGCTAAAGATAGAAAGTTTGAAGGGGAAAACCCTAACTTGTAACCGACTCGACCTTCTACCCGAGACCTAGCCTATCTATATAAAGGCTAGGAGGGGGCAGCGAGGAGGACACACGCAACCCTAGTTTCCACAACCCTCGCCAGATTGCATCTGCGCACCATTGTAACCTTCGGTTCCTTCGATAATTCCACGAGCAGACAAGTAGGAGTAGGGACCTCTACGAGGCCTGAACCTGGGTAAATCTTTGTCCCCTGTGTGCTTGTTTGCTAGCCGATAGATGTCTCCAGCGCTCCCTCCTTCTCGAAAACCCAAGTCCATAACAATGGGCATTGATGAGTTAAACCCTCGTCAATTGGCGCCGTTTGTGGGAATTGGGGGTGCTGATGTTGCGGCTTCTTCCGCCCCATCAACCGCGATCTACAACTCCGCAACAGCAGAGATCCACCAACTCTTCGGCGCGTTCGACTTCACCGTCCACACGCCGACCACTCGCCCGGCCTTCGAGTCCGTAGGTGACAGAATCAGCCTGGCGATAGGGAGCTTCCGCTTCCAAGTCGGCCAGATGGGCACGCTTCGCATGCCTGATCAGCCGACGGCACCATCGATCGCCCCAACATCATTTTTCCCTCCATCGATCGGCACCCTCAGTGAGATCAACGACCCGACAACAATCAAGAACACGGTCAGCAACAGCAGTCGCGACTCCGATCTGAGCGATCTGGCCACTGAAGATGGAACCTATGGTTCTGGATCTGAGAGTTGCAGAAGTAGCAGCTTCCCCAATCACTTCATGTGTGCCGTCATCAACGCATGCGATACCTCTGCCAACCGCGACAATGGTGACAATCGTGGCAACGAAACCGACCCGCCCAACACCGGCAACAGTGGCAATCGCGGTAACGGAACCGACCCGCCCAACGCTGGAAACGATAGCAATGGCGGCAATGGTGGCAATCGCACCCCCGTTGATAATGGAGGAGCATTCGAACCTCCAACCATAATAAATGAGCAAACCGGCGAACGCGTCGTGATCAGGCTCAACGAGCAGGAATGGGCTCGCTGCCGCGAGGCCCTACGAGGCGCTCCTCTACCCTTCGGATCCCTGCAAGAACTGCTGATGGGCTATCACTGGCTCCTGAAGGAAGAATTCAATCGCCAACTACAAACAATCGTGCAACTCGAAGCGCGTAAAAAGGCAGCAGACGAATCGATCCTTCGTCGTGCTGGGCTCTCCTCCCATGGAGGATCCTCCTCAAGGGGCAACGAGTACCTCGCCAAGAAGAGGCAATCTCGGATGGCCCATCTCACCGAGCAAGAACGCATAGAAGCTGCAAAAGTCCTCGACTTCAGCTCTATGACAGTCGATACATGGGGCAACGTGGTACCAAAGATGCCACAGGCTGCGGTGACAGCGGCTACCATGTACCTCCTTAACAACCAGCCGCCAGTTGGAGATCCCCGAGCCGCCATGCACCGATCTACGATCGCGGGCTTGCGATTAATCGAGGCCACCCTCGACAAGGAGCCAACACCAAACCCGAAGAAGGGCAAAGCGCTAGCAAAGCGCTACTCCTCGCCCTCATCTAGCGACGATAGTCACGACCTGTCTCGACGCCGCCGCTCACGGCGACACGACCGTGACTATGATGCGCGCGACGACCTCATGCAGCACAAGATCGACAAATCAAGGGCACGACATGCTCGGTCGACTGACACAGAAGAAGAAGATGTGGAGCTCTACAGCGCCAGACGCTTCAGCAGATCCATCAGGCAGAAGTGAATGCCCAAAGGGTTTAAACTCCCGTCGGAGAACCCGAAGTTTGATGGCCTACAAGACCCAAAGATCTGGCTGGAGGACCACATCTCCTCCGTCAGGCTCCACGGAGGCAGTTGAAGCATGGCCATGCAATGCTTGCAGCTACAGCTGCAGGGCGCTGCCTGAGCATGGCTCAACAACTTTCCATGCAGATCTATTCGCAGTTGGGATGAGCTGGTTTACATCTTTGTGCACAACTTTAAGGGCACATACAAGCGGCCCGCATCAATCGAAGAGCTGAGATGCTGCCAGCAAAGATCTAGCGAATCGCTGCGCTCCTACATCCAAAGGTGGTCCATCATCAAGAACTCCGCAGAGAAAGTCTCGGAGGATCGCGCGATTGACGCATTCAACGGTGGCGTCCACCACCTAGAACTCAGGGAGGAGCTAGGCCGCTCAAAGCCCCAGACCATCGACCACCTGATGGAGATCGCGAATCGGTGGGCCGACGGAGAAGATTCGGTGAAGAATCGCGTTCACTCCGACAAGGAGGCGGAACTTGAACATAGACGCGACCGTCGAGGCAAGCGCCGCATGCGCATCTACGATGACCGCGACGACGTCAACATGGTCGCGGCTGGCTACGTCGACAGACGTGACGATAACCGCAACAGTGGATACCGTAGCGGAGGATACCGTGAGTCCGAGAAAACCACGCAAGTGTGGCAACGCCGCACTTGCGATGAGGCACCCGCAAACTCCATTGAGGACAAACTGTCCGGGCCATGCACGGTACACTTCTACATCGACAAGCATGATGGCAAGAAGAAGTCCAGCCACCTCCTCAAGGATTGCCACGAGTTCCTCAAGCTACATGTGGGATTGGTTCGGATGAACCACAATGCAGTCGAAAGAGGCTACAGAGCCGCTCCAGGTGATGTGGCACATGGCGCGCCGCCACCACCACCTGGGCCACCCCCGAATGCAGCTGCACCAGACCAGCACCATGGAGGCGAACCGTACCCACAAGCCATGAGCACCATAATGATCCAAAAGGTACGCCCCTCCAATAGGGTGCAGAAGGCCATCACTCGCCAAGTCAACTTTGACACACACTCGCCACCATCTACCACCGAGTACCTCAGTGGAAGCGAGTCCTGCATCACCTTCGACAAACGCGACCATCCGCCTCAGGTACCCCGTCCAGGCCATTGCCCCCTCATACTCGAGGCGCAAATCGGAGGTTTCGACATGAGCCGCGTCTTCATGGACGGTGGGAGCGGCATCAACCTTATATTCGCAAGTACCTTACGAGCAATGAGAATCCCTCTAACCTTCCTGGAGGCCCCGGACACAACGTCCCACGACATCGTCATAGGGAAAGGCGTATACCCCCTGGGCAAAATCAACCTCGACGTCATCTTCGGCACGCCGAAGAACTTCTGGCACGAGCGCATCGACTTTGAGGTCGTCGACTGGCCCTCACAGTACCACTGCATCCTCGGGCGCGTTGCGTTCGCTAGGTTCATGGCAGTACCCCACTACGCCTACCTGCAGATGAAAATGCTAGGTCCCAATGGCGTCATCATGATCAATGGGAGCTTCGAGAGATCTGACAGTTGCGACAGGGAATTCAACAGAATTTCCCAGTCCTTTGGCATGCAGGAGGAACTCGCGAGACTAAAGGAGTCGACAGACAACAGTCTGCCTCCACTGAGCCGGCCAAGCTCACCTGATCTCTCCTTCGACTCATCGGTGCACACAAAGAAAGTGCAGGTCCACCCATCGGATCCCGCCAAGACAGCCCTCATCGCCAATACCTTGATTCCCGCATAGGAACTCGCGCTCGTCGAATCCCTCTCGAGCACTTGGAAATTTTCACCTGGTGTCCTGTGGACATGCCAGGAGTTCCCAGGGAATTCGCCGAGCACGCACTCAACGTCAACCCCGATGCAAGGCCAGTCAAGCAAACAATTCGGCGATTGTCTAAGCCACGAGCGCAGGCAGTTGGAATGGAGATCAACAGACTCCTTGAAGCCAAGTTCATACGCGAGATCAAGGAAAGCACTTGGCTCGCCAACACGGTGCTGGTAATAAAAAAGGACACGGATATCCTGCGGATGTGCGTGGACTTCACCTCTCTGAACAAGCACTGCCCCAAGGATCACTTCCCGTTGCCGCGCATCGACCAGATCATCGACTCCACTGCAGGATGCGAGCGCCTCTACTTTCTCGACGCCTACTTAGGCTACAATCAAATTCGAATGAAGGAGGAATATCAAGAGAAAATAGCGTTTACAACGCCCTTTGGTGTGTTCTGCTGCAACACAATGCCCTTCGGGCTAAAGAACGCAGGAACCACCTACCAGCGGTGCATGCAGGCTTGTCTCAAGGAACAACTGGGTCGCAACATTCAAGTCTATGTCGACGACATAGTAATCAAGACCAAGGAGGAAGCCTCCCTAATTGACGATTTGTGCGAAACCTTCGCCAACCTCGATCGCTACGGATCAAGCTCAATCCGGACAAATGCGCCTTCGGCGTACCATCTGGGCAGCTACTCGGGTATCTCATCTCCGCGAGGGGAATCGAGGCAAACCCGAAGAAAATAAAAGCCATACTGGCCAGGGAGAAGCCGAAAAACATAAGGGGCATCTAGCAGCTGGTTGGGCGAATCGCGGCCCTCAGCCGATTCATTAGTCCGATGGGTGAAAAAGTGTTGCCCTTCTACCAGCTCCTCCACAAAGCTGAAAAATTCGAGTGGACCAACGAAGCGCAAGAAGCATTCGAAGATCCCAAGCGCCTGTTATCCACTTCGCCAGTGCTGGTGACCCCACGAGAAACGGATCCACTATTGTTGTATATCTCCGCCACCAACCAGGTGGTCAACACAATGCTCGTCGTCGAGCGAGCTGAGGAAAACAAGGACCACGGCATGCAACGCCCAGTATACTACCTCGGCGAGGTCCTCACGCCAACAAAACCGCGGTACCCGCACTACCAGAAGCTGGCTTACGGTGTCTTCATGACCGCCCGGCGACTGCGCCATTACTTCCAGGAACACCCAATCGTGGTGGTCAACGACGCCCCGTTGGGGCATATCCTCAATAATCCTGATGCCACGGGATGAGTCGCGCTTTGGGGAATAGAATTGTCTCCACGAGACATCACATACGAAAAGCGCGACGCAATCAAGTCGCAAGTTCTCCCTGACTTCCTCGTGCACTGGATGGAGAACCAGCTCCCTGACAAACTAGATATGTCCTACCTATGGACAATGCACTTCGATGGGTCCAAGCGGAAGGACGGAGCAGGCGCAGGTGTCATACTGAGATCACCACAAGGGGACAAGCTGAAGTATATCATGCGCATGCAGTTCACAGCCTCCAACAACGAGGCTGAATACGAGGCCCTGTTGCACGGGATGAGGATGGCAAAAGCCCGCGGCGCCAAGAGGCTCATCATATATGGCGACTCCAAGTTGGTCGTCAACCAAACGATGCATGAGTGCGACGCACTGAACGACAACATGATCGCATACCGCGACCTCTACGACACACTCGAAGGAGACTTTGACGGTTGCGAGCTGCGGCACGTAGGTTGCGAAAGCAATGAAGAGGCGGACGCACTCGCCAACATAGGCTCCACCTATGCCCCCATACCACCTGGGGTATTTCACGAGCACATCTGCGAGCCCTCCATCAAGCCAAAGGCCGCAGAGAAGAAAACAAGCGCATCAACGGACTCGGGGGGATACGCTGCCCAATGAGTCAATGGCACTCGATGACTTGGAGTTGGGCACAGGACTTGAGGGACCAATGAGCGCCATGATGATTGAGCAATCCTAGATGCAGCCGTACATCATGTACCTCCTTAGCAAAAGGCTCCCAGACGATCCAACTGATGCACGGCACATCGCACGGTGATCCAAGGCATTCGCTGTTATCAACGGCGAACTGTATAAACGCAGCATCACAGGAGTACTCCAACGATGCGTATCCACGGCCGATGGAAGAGTTGTTCTCCTCGACATCCATGAAGGGACCTGCGGGCACCACCCCGGCAATCGCGCCCTCGTTGCCAAAGCTATACGAGCTGGATTCTACTGGCCTAAGGCCATGCGCGATGCCAAGGACATCGTCCAAAAATGCAACGCTTGCCAGCGATTGGCGGACAAGCCGCACGCACCTGGCGCAGAGCTACGGCCAATCCCATTGGCTGGCCCTTCGTGCAATGGGGACTCGACATGGTTGCCAAACTTCCAAGGTCCTCAAGAGGAGGCTACGTCTACCTCTTGGTCGCAGTCGACAAATTCACTAAGTGGATTGAGGCCATGCCAGTGACCAACCAATCATCGCACAACGCAGTAAAGTTCTTCGAGTCCATCGTCCACCGCTTCGGAGTACCGCACAACATCATCACCGACAACGGGACAAACTTCACATCCAAGGAGTTCCAAGAATTCTGCGAGAACCTGGGGATCAACATCAGCTACGCCTCGGTAGCGCACCCACAGACCAACGGTCAGGTGGAAAAAGGAAACAAGCTCGTCTACAGCAGCATCAAGAAGCGACTCCTCCGGCCACTCGAACAAGCCGCGGGTTGCTGGTCGGACGAACTGCAATCCGTACTCTGGAGCCTACGCACAACTCCAAATAGTGCCACAGGCTACACGCCATTCTTTATGGTGCATGGAGCCGAGGCAGTACTACCCGCCGAAGTACGATACAAGGCGCCACGTGTGGTCGCTTACAGCGAACAAGAGTCATCCCTCACACTCGAAGACTCCGTCGACCTCCTTAATGAAGCAAGGGAAATCGCCGCAAAAAGATCAATGATCTACCAATAGAACCTGCGCAACTACCACAGTAGGAGGCTACGCCCCAGATCCTTCGTCGAAGGCGACCTGGTCCTGCGACTAAAGCAGCAGGGGCATCTCAAGCTCGAGTCCCCTTGGGAAGGACCGTACATGATTACAGAAGTAATCCCAGGTGGCGCCTATCGCCTTCAAGATTTAGAGACAAGAGTCGCATACTCCAACCCCTGGAACGTCGCGTAGCTGTGACGCTTCTACCCTTAGTCGCTCTTTACTTTTTTACATTGCAAATAAGGCTACTCAGCCAAGGCTACTGAGCCACACATTGTACCTCGCACTATTCTTCGAATACATAAAGCTAAGTGCCCCAAAACTCTGTGTTTTCCTTTACTTTTCCAATTCTATCTACTTGGGGGCTGCGCCGTCCTATATACATCTGTTCTACGAACCAAAACACGATATCCTGAGTATCTGGCACATCAATCGAAACCCTTGACACAAACATCAACCCTGTTGCAACGCACCTGACAGGTTGACAAGGAACTGAGATAAAAGCATGACCAGGCTAACGAAAGGGACTCGCATAGTGCAATGCACTTCATGCTAACAAAGCTCTTTATACATATTCGACAATAAATTATTCACAACATTTATATGAACTTTACAACACAAGTACACTTATGTGTAGGTTACAAACTAGGCTACTACTACAGCAGAAGAACGTTGGTTTGTTCCTCAAAGAAGTCGACAATCTCTTCCAATAGGCGATCCACCGCCTGGTAGTGCGGCACCATATTCCAGGCAGAACCTGCTGGCGGTGCAGGCGGCCTAGCCGCAATTGCTGCAACATCTACATCAGGCCTATGCAACCGCACCATTGATAGAGCAGCCTTGGCACCAGCCACCAACTGTTTCCTCACGCACTCGTGAACCACGGTCAGATCTTGAAACTTGGCAAGGAGGGCCAGCAAGCTTGATGGAGTATCATCCAGCGGAAACATCACCCCATAAATGTTCTTCAAGCATGACTGCGACTTCTTCAGAAAGTGCAGTACTCGCGACGCACGATCCTGCAGGATCGCCAGCACAGTCGCACGATCATGATCTACCCAGAAGTATCCACTCTCTTGAAGTTGCTCCTGGGTAAGATCATGCATGCGAATGGCAATTATATCCTTCTCCTCCTGCGGATGACGCGTGCTGACAACTACACGAAGCAGCAACAGCAGCATAAGTACAACGTACCATTATGAGTGACTACAAGGAAAAGATGAGAGCAAGCGAACTAACACTTGAATTGGTCGCCCAGCTGCGTCACCTTGCCAAGCAGATACTTCTCTCAGGCGGCGGCTTTCTCCGCCTTCGACTTCCATATATCCGCATTACCGTGGAGCACGGGCAACTCACGCTCCAGCTGCTTCACGCGGTCACGCAGTCGCGAAAGCAGCGACACCTCATCTACCTTGGAGCACGGCGGTACCACAGTATCATCAAGAGTCGGCGAGTCCTGAGTTTCCCTCAAAGGATCACTTGATGTACCCTACCACAAGCAAGATAGAAGCAAATAAGACGACCAAATCAACACAAAGACAAAGGATTCAAGTGCATTCAAGACTAGCAAAAGTATCAGCAGATGCACTCGCCAGCAGGCATGTTCTTAAACAAAAGGACATAAACTAATTAACTATTACAAAGCTAACTAAGGAGCAACTGGCTTCTTCGACTTCGATGGCTTTGGGGGCTTCATCGAGTCCGTGGTAGTGTCAGATGTCACTGACTTTCCGCCAGCCCCTCATGCCGCTGTTTTCGCCGCCTTCTTGGCGTGGTGCAGCTCCTCAGAATACTTTGCAACAGTATTTATCAACTGAGGCCCATACTTGCCATAGGCAGTCGCGAAAGGAGCGAAGACTATCTGCTGGCCGTCCGCGCTAACAGGCATCGCCTTCGACACCACGGCAGGATCAACCTCAACTCCGTGGGCCTGCACCATGGCAAGCGACATGGAAGCGCCAGCTGCACGAAGTGAGTTCTTGTAGCTGGAAGGCACACCCCCGGCGAGTGACTCCACCAGCTCGTCTATATTCTCGATTAGCTCCACCTTGGGCATCAGCTCCTCCCGAAGACGACTGAGGGCGCCCATGGCCTTGGAGAGCGTATCCTGGACGGTGGCGCTACGGTCCTCGACTGCCGACAGGGCCCCCGCCAGAGCATCATCGCGACGAAGGGCCTATGGGTCGAAAATCAAGTCGCCAGCATCTGCACATTAAATCCACACATGGACAAAGCATCAGTGCCAACGGCAAAAAGTCCAGCAGAGAAGGACAACGATATCCAAAATAAAATACCTGAGAGGGCCTTGGCGATTGAGAAAAGTTGTTCCTCAAACAACTTCTCCCTGGCTGCGAAGGAGGCATGCAGCTCCTCTTCGCGCCTTTGCGCCTCATCACGTGCCGCGATTGCCTCATCGCGACCCTTCACAGCCGCGGCGAGGGTTTTCTCCATGGTGGCAGCATTGCGCAGGAGGGCGTTATGTTCAGCTATAAACAGAAAGGGATTGACTATCAGTCGACCATATCAAAAAGGAGACGAAGAAGAAGAAGAAGTGCAGGACACTCACTTTCAACCACGCGATGACGCGTCTCTAGCATTGCATGCTGGCGGCCCATCGCAAGCACTTGCTCCGCCAAGTGCGCGGCTTCCTTCACAAGGAGCTATCGCACCACAAGAAATCAGCAGAAGCAATAGATAACATCGACTGCAACACTAAAAAGGAGAAAAACCACACTTACATGGTCCTCCAATGACTCCGAAGATGTCTGCTGTACCGTCATCCGGGCAACCATTTGATGCTCCCCTGCATGAGGAGAACTGGAAGAGTTGTGCCCGGAGTGGGCCGCCAATGGAGATGAAGGAGCACGCTCGACCTCTTCCTTGGCCTTTGAGGTCGCGACTCCTGATTCTTTAAAAAATTGGACGTCGCCAGAAGACGACGATGCCCCTTGACTGCAAGACAAAATTCACATCAAGAAAGGGCAAACCCAGAGACGAGCCAACAAGGGAAAAACACAGAGAAGAACAAGTAAACTAGAAAACTTACCAGTCAAAGTCAAAAGTAGCCTCCCCCGACCCCGACGAGGACTCCTTGGGCAGTCGCATCTTCTTCCGAGAAGATGGTGCCACGGCGCTCATCGGAATAGCAGGTATCGACGACTCCGCACCAACACCTATGGCTTCCGGAGTCGAAGGAGACGACGCATCGGAATCCTTGCTGCGTGAACGCTTGCGATTATCTGGATTACCGGACTCGGGGGCTTCCTCCTCCACATGAGAAGGGACGGTCGACTCTGACTTGTCGTCTTCCAAAGTTTCGCGAGGGATAATCCCCTCAGGTAGAGGGGGCATACAAGGTGACACCGCCCAATCCTGTACACAGACAACACATTCAGCACAAAGCAAGTAAACAACAGAGAAGCAATCGACAAATTTAGCTACTGCGTAGCACAACTATACCTCAGGAGGAGGGTTCGACGCATCAAATGGAGGAACAACTAGCTCACTGGGGAGCACATCCTTGACGGTGTACTTGGTGACCAGTCAAACCCTCTTGTCCACCTCACTCGTGGACATGCCATCGGCAGACACGCGAGTCGAATCATCAGCGCCAGCCCACTGAAACATGGGGTGGACTCTGGCCTGCAGGGGCTGGACACGACGGCGCAGCCAAGTGCGAATGAGAGCACAACCTCCCTCCTCTTTGCCTATGCGACTCTCGAGGTCGCAGACGCGCCTGTACAGCACATCTGTCTCCGCAAAATCGCCAGGCATGACTACATTCTTCCAGGAGCGCATCCTCTTGCACGGCGTCGCGGGATCGAAGGCGGCGAGTCCGGAGTGCTCACCGTTAGCCTTCTCATCCTGGATGTAGAACCATTTGTCCCTCCACCCTTGGACGGACGCCGTGAGCTTGATGTCGAAGTAGGTGGCGGATGGGTCGACGTGGATTCCGCAACCACCTACATCGTAGACTAAAGAGCCAGATGCAGATTGGCGCTTCAATTTGAAGAGGCGCTTGAAGAGGCCGAAGTGCGGCTCGATTCAGAGCCAGCACTCGCAGAGAGTGATGAAGCAAGAGATGTGGCAGATAGAGTTCGAGGACAACTGATGGAGCTGAAGCCCGTAGAAACAAAGGAGGCCCCTAAAGAAGGGGTGAAGAGGCAAGGAGAGACCGCGAATGATGAATGCTAAAAACATCACTCGAAAACCAGCGGGAGGAGCAGGAATTGTCTCACCGCCAGGGACGCGCGCGTCGGCGACTGCGGCGGACAGTACTCTGTCTTGGCGAAGAAGACGGAGATCAGATGACTTGATGATGGAGGGGTGTCATGCACCATTCGTGACGCGGGTGCCTGCGGCCTTCTTCTTCCCGCCGGCGGCGGTGCTGGTGCCCGCAGCGGCGGAGCCGCCTTTCTTCTTCGCCGCAGCAGCAGTGGCCGCATAATCAGCCGCAGCGCCTCCCTTCTTCTTCTTCCCCATTGCATGCCGGCGATGCGAGCGAAGGAAGTAGCTCGGAAACGAGCGGAGCTAGTCCAGCATCGTGGAAGAAACAAGCGCAGAGAAAAGCAGAGGAACAACGACAATGGCAATGGAAGCAAAGGATGAATGAGAGCAGATGAGAAAATTACCGTCACAGTGCCGCTACTTAACCCCTGGAAGATGCAATCCAACGGTTCAGAAAAACCCTACTGGACGCGTGGCAAACATCATGGTGGACACGTGGAGAAGTGGAAGCGCGAACCGTCCCTCCACTACTCCCATTACGCACGGAAATCGAGGAGGCGCAGTAAAAATAAAAGATTATGCACGCCTAGTCAAATCAAAGTCAGAAAGTGGGACCCACTGCTCGTCACGTCCCGTCCAACTCGCTCACACGGGCAACTAAGGTCACGAAATCGTCAGCACTGACGTCATCAAAGCTACACAGCAGAAAACTTTGACTACTTTAGTCCTTGCTCGAGTCTTCGACTCCACCAAGCACTCGGGGGCTACTCCCATAGGGAGCGCTGGTCGCGCACCCTATGATTTTTTCTTCTTTTCTTTTTACAGGAACATGGAAAATCACAAGCAAACCCAACCACTTGAAATACGATTTGACTATGGACATGGGTTACTCCCATAGGGAGCGCCGGAAGAAAATTCGACTGAAAACAAGCAAACAAAAGACGACAGCAGTCGTAAAAGTTCCTTAGTCCCTCCCTGAGTCTTCGACTCAACCAGGCACTCGGGGGCTACTCCCGTAGGGAGCGCTGGTCGCGCACCCTATGATTACTTATACAAAAACTCTATGTCGATAACATCCACACTCGAAGCTCATGGCGACACCGCCTCATAATTTTTCCCTACAAAGAGACTGTGTCTCCTGGGTCACCCGAATCGTCTCCGCGATGATAAAATTCGGATGCCGCGCTTACATCGTGAAGGTAAGACCTGAATAAGGCCTGGCAATGCATTAGCTGCGCACTACCAGAAATGTATCCGTGCCTACAGGTACGATGAATATGCCTTGACGGACGCGTCGAGTGCTCACACCCGTATAATTGGAATTCGACTCATGGAAGACCTCCGCGGCTTGAGTCGAATTACACCAGCACTTTTCCCGATTCGAGTCCGGGGACTCGAGTTTGAGTAGATTGCGTTGTTTCACCCTAAGGTGCTTAACTGGTACCGATACTTCGGTTATATCAGGCACGTACATCAACAATACCTATGACACAAATAAAGCAGTCGAAATATACTCATTCATGCACTTGAAAGACTTCAAAAGTCCCCTGTCGAATCTGCGATTCCACTGGACACTCGGGGGCTACTGACATGGGTATACCCTACAGGTACTCGAGCTTGGTATATACGGTCTAAATACGTAAAGGCCCACGGTGTCGCCAAGGCCTACATGAAGGACTCGGGTAACCTACGGACTCTCGATTGCTTGAAGAACAAGAAGAAGCTAAAGATAGAAAGTTTGAAGGGGAAAACCCTAACTTGTAACCGACTCGACCTGCTACCCGAGACCTAGCCTATCTATATAAAGGCTAGGAGGGGGCGGCGAGGAGGACACACGCAACCCTAGTTTCCACAACCCTCGCCAGATTGCATCTGCGCACCATTGTAACCTTCGGTTCCTTCGATAATTCCACGAGCAGACAAGTAGGAGTAGGGACCTCTACGAGGCCTGAACCTAGGTAAATCTGTGTCCCATGTGTGCTTGTTTGCTAGCCGATAGATGTCTCCAGCGCTCCCTCCTTCTCCAAAACCCAAGTCCATAACAATGGGCATTGATGAGTTAAACCCTCGTCACTAGTAGTAGCGTGCCCTTTTATATGTAATATGTATACATTGATATTTTGATGTAATTGTTTTAGTTGCACTACGACGAAGATTAACAAGGGGGCCAACAATGGGAAAAATCTTGAGTAGATGCTTGAAATAACTAAATCAAGACTTTCGGTCACATCTATAGCAGGATTCAGAAGGCCACTAGATCCACATGAATCTTCTTATATTGCATCAATCACATGCATTTTTGTGAGAAATGATATTCCCATCTTGCCCTCATGGAAACACCACCGAAATACTCCTAAGCATTTTGAAGGTTTATTGAAGAAGTTACATATAAGTCCTATGTCTCTTGGACATACTCCATTGCTCTGTCCCTTGTCATCTTAGCTTGTCGTTTGGTATATATGCTCCTCATTGTTGTCTATAGAGATTTTTCATGTTCGATGAGAATAGCGAGGAAGTGAAGGTTGTTCTCAAAAGCATATTCTCCGCATGTTTGCGCTAGCAGCACCACAGGCTAAAGAAGCAACACTTCTCTGGCAACTATTTTAAGGATGTTACAAGAACGTCTCCCGTGGGTCACATGACTAATGATCAGTGGGGTGATCTTCTCCACCAATGGCTTGGTCAAAATAATGAGGTATGCTTTGAGAAGACTAAGACTAGATCGCATTGTCAATTCGTATTTATGCATGTGTTTTACAAATCTCATTTTGCAGGCCATCGCTCAAAGGAACTATTCCAGCCGTAATAAAGTACGAGTACTAAGTCGTACAGGATCTCGCAGCATAATTGGGCACCTCTACCAATTGGTAAGGACCTGTTGTCCTGTACTGTATATTTCAAATAAGTATGTAATTGATGTTGTGGAATCTATCTGCATCTTATCTTTCAACCTCCGTTTCCACCATGTGATGCAATTTATTTTCACCCGTCCAAATGCAGACGGAGTCTAATGGAGATCCAAAAAAAATAGTTGATTGTAAAGAAAGTTCCAATGGGGATCCAAATGCAGACGGAGTCTAATTTTAGGGATGCAAGATGAATAGATATGGTATCATTGTAAAGAAAGTTGTTGTAATTCTTCTCTACATTTTGTGATGTTGCACTTGCAGTGATTTGTACGTATAAGTTTGATACGCAACCTCGCTTGGATTGCTTCTTAGTTTTGTTTTCATTTTCCTTCATAATTTGCAACTAAAGTCAGTTTTAGTTATGAATTGTACAAACAGTTGGCATATCATGCACCTCAAAGTCTTTACACAGGAAGCCACATTTTTAGTCTTGTTAGTAAATGACATAAAAAATATATACACGACAAAATGATCTTTTTACTGAAGTGTATAAGATGCGTTGTCAATACTGCCAATTATAGCAGTTCATGCATATGTTAAACTTGTTTGCATGTTTCTCTGTAGTAACTTCACTTCTCTTACACATGTCTATCCACTGAAAACTTTCCAGGCTAAATTGAAAGAGGAGCTGGCAAATCCTGGGAAAGATTGTTTAGTAAAAACTCCAAAAGAATGTGTGGATTTATTTTCCAAGGTACTACAACGTGGTGCTATAGCCAAGAATATGTTGCTGTATAATGCTGGGTTCCCAGTGAGCTTGTCAAAGTCCAAGTTCAAGTTCAAGTCCAACTCTAAGGCCATTTCTTTGCATATTCAAGTTCTAGAGGAACAACTCCAAGCTGAACAATCGTTATCATCTGCCCTAAGTGTATACAATGAACGTTTGATCGCAAAGTTAGAAGAAATTTTAATTCGGCTAGAGCACTCCATAGAAAATAAGGAGAAAGTCATGAAGATTCTCAATATTTGTGGTTGAGTACTAACAGCTGAGGTCAGTCCCTTTGTCGTGAAATGGAACCTGAAGCTGAAAGTATTTGTTAGTGCACTAGTCTGCACTTGTTATGAACTTGGGTTGTTCCCTTGTTGCGACATGTCTTTAATTTGTATGGTACCTTATAATGTACTTCCTCTATTTCAAAATATATCCCTTTTTAGCAAACCTGTTTTAGCTTGCTAAAGATCCTTATAGTATCAATGGAGATACTATTGGGGAACAGAATGCACCAATATGGAAGTAGTATGATTCCTGAATGCATGATCTCTAGATTGCTAGCCTGCTTAATATTGGTGCTTTATATGCTGCAAGGTTGGATTGTTGTGTACTAATATGTGTGGATGAAGAAAATTGCATCTAACACTAGTCTTTGTGGCATTTGTTGCACAAAACATAGAAACATGAACTTTTTGCACCTAGCCCAAATAAACATCTTAACCTGATGGGTTAGAACATCTCTAACCCATCTCCAAAACGACAATGGAGGAGTAAATTTACTCCTCTAACGGCTGAGGCCGCACTGAACCTAGCCCTAACCCCTATCGCCGTTTAGAGGAGAATAAATATAGGATTTGCCACCGCGACCTCGACTCCTTTATTTTTTCTCCCCCACCCGCACATTCGCTGTTGGCCCACTGCCCTTCGCCATCTATGCTCTGCTGATGGCAAGCTACCCTTTGTGCTTCTTGTGGTATCCTACATCGCCAGAATCAGCCCCCATGAGCCATTTCCCCGGCCACAAATGCGCCGCCGAGCTTCGCCGTATTCGACGCACCGTGGCCAGGATTTCCCGCGATACGATCGGATCCCGGAGGCCAATCACCCTCCGGCAGGACTACACACCATTGTAACTCCCCGACCGAGCTCACAGGAGCGGCGCCCCGAGCACCCGCACCGCCACTAGCTCCGGATCCGACACCAGCAGCCGCACCGGCACCAACCCTTGGACCCACACCGGCACCTTCCCATACCGGCGCCGCCGGAACAAGGTGAGGAAGAGATAATCTCCAGGGTTCTTTGTAGCATTTTTGGTTAAAGCTCGTGAATTTTCTAATCTAGATGATTCTTTGTAGCAAGGTGAAGAAAAGAGAAGCTCCATGGTCTGAGGACGACAAGAATGATTTGTACTTTTCTTGGTATAATCAAACAATTGTTGGAGTCGACCAGCCTTTCCAACAATTTTGGGAACAAATACATGCCAATTTCAATGAAATAACTAGTGGAGATGCAAGGTCATTAGTATCGATTATGAATAGGTGGACTTTGCTAGTAATTTACTCCAATACGAGAAATCTATGAATAAATGGATCTTGCATGTATGAATAATGGTGTATGAACATTGAGCTTCTCTCCTATTCATCTTGTTAAGTATGAGCTGACGTGTGATTTTAGCAAATTAGGATGATGCTATTACTATGTATGACTAATTTATTGATATTAGGATGATACTACTCCCTCCGACCCATATTAGTTGACTTGGATTTGTCTAGATTCGGATGTAACTAGGCATGTTTCAGTGCTAGATACATCCGAATCTAGACAAATTTGAGTCAACTAATATGGGTCGGAGGGAGTATTACTATATATATGACCTATGTATCTTTATGTTACACAAAAGAAACTGTGCTAGATGCAAAAAAAGAAATTCTTTCTGTGCTTTGTGCAACAAATGCCACAAACTGGTTATGTGTGCATGCACCAATATGTACTTGTGTGATACAGTACATTATGTTACAAGTGTTACTGTCCTAGATCATTGATCATAAGGTTCAGGTTCTCAAAAAAACTCCTTAGCCCTTTGTTGCACACCATATTCATACGCGTCATGTGATAAATGGAACTACATTTTTTAATCGGAGCTCAACATTTTCGTTCACGTCTGATTGGACTGATGAACAGATGGTGTACAACCTGCAAAAAAAGACCTTATACATTTTTTTGTTCTATTAATTGACTAGTAACATTCAAAACCGTACTGGAGCCGCAAATCCTCCCGCTGTCCCCCAGAATATTTTAGAATCTGAGATCATGGTATCCAATTTTCTACCCCTGCGTCTAGCAAAAGACTACTTTGAGCAAGGTCCTAGATGATTAGTTAATGTGACCAGGCCTTGGATTCGTGAATAGAGGGAAGTACGGTCTACTAGCAGTTATTACTTGGACTGTCACAAAATTCAAAATCTGAATCAAGAGGCAAAAGCTCCCGCCTACACGAAATATTTGGCCCCATGTTTAATCTTTCATATACTATGAAATTCTGTTTGGCCTATCATACTGATGACCCATGGTGATTGTGAAATTTCTGGTTTGGGTGGTGGGGTTCGCTCATAATTTTTGTTACTAGGACTATAGCCAAATTCAAAATCTTAATCAAGGGTAAAAACCTACAGCCCAAACAATTCCGTAGATGGAGTCAACATTATTTTTTCTATGGGAATATTTTTTTATTCCTAAACATAGGGAGTAGCACTTTTTCAAATTATTACTTGTACTCTAGCCAAATTCAAAATCTCAGTTGAGCAGCAAAATTTACCAATGTTCTGCGCAGTTATGTAATGGATGGTCACTTGATGTGACTTTCGGCCTTCAATTCCTGACTAGATAGCTTACTAGTCTACAACTATCTTTTTCACCGCTAGCCAAATTCCTGACTAGATAGCGTACTAGTCTACAGCAAAATTTACCAATGTTCTGCGCAGTTATTACTTCACCGCTAGCCAAATTCAAAATCGTAAAATCGAGCAGAAAAATCCCAACCGACTCATATGCATTTCGCGCCCCTCCGTTTCAAACATTTTCAGGCAAAATGTCCCACCAATGGAGTACCATTTTTCTAGTATTACTTGGACACTTGCCAAATTCAAAATCTCAATCGAGCGGCAAAATCACACACCGTCCTTGAAGCATTTCCCGCCCCACCGTTTCAAAAACTTTGAACAAAATCTCCGACCGGGGAGTACCATTTTTCTATTATTATTATTTATCATATAGCCAAATTAAAAATCTCTATCGAGCGGCAAAATCACACACCGACCTTGAGAATTTCCTGCCCCACCATTTCAAAAACTTTGAGGCAAAATATCCCATCATGGAGTACCATTTTTATACTACAATATTATTATTTGTCTGGTAGCCAAATTCAAAATCTCAATCGGATGGCAAATTCACACACCGACCTTGAAGCATTTCCTCCCCGCGTTTCAAAAACTTTGAGGCAAAATCTCCCACCGTGGTTCTTCTATTATTATTATTTGTCCGGTAGCCAAATTCAAAATCTTGGTCGAGCGGCAAAATCACAGACCGACCTTGAAGCATTTCCCGCCCCACCGTTTCAAAAACTTTGAGGCAAAATCTCCCATCGGAGAATTACCATTTTTCTATTATTAGCCAAATTCAAAATCTCAATCGAGCGAAAAAACTAGAGACCGATTTTGAAGCATTTCGTGCCCCTCCATTTCAAAAACATTTGACGTTAAAATTCCTTTTCTACCTGTTGTTTCGATGCCCTATGAGCACGCTAAAGTCGGTAGCTTGGGGGCACGATCGTAATTATTTTTTGTTCACCTCCATAGTCCCAGTTCGTGCAGTTTTTCCAGCTAGCCCTCCCAAAATACCAGGCTTCTCTCCCATGCCCTCACCTCCACGACCACCCCATCGGCAGCAATTCCACGGCGGCAATTCCACGGCTGTCGGAGCCGCTTCATCGACGCCCACCCCATCGGACCTAGTTCACCGAGTCTCTCTTCCACTCCACCAAAGCTGTGGTCTCGTTGACCGCGCCTATGGTGTTGTCGACCGCCCACGCTCTGCTTCCCTGCCGCTGAAAGCTACCCAACCGTACCAGAGCATCTTCACCATTGTCCACAAGACGAGATCTAATTCAACAAGTTCCATGTCCACTGCTCTAGACCAGCTACACGGTCATCGCTGTTGACTGCACCAGCATCGACCGCCCAAGATCTGCTTCCCCGACGCCAACAGCCACCACAACTGCAGCACCCTCGGTGACCTGGACGTCACTCGCACGCTACCGATGATGCTTAGACGCCTCTCCGACAAAGGTAACAAAATCTCCAACCCGTTTTTGTTTTGTCAGCGGTATAGTAGGTTCAAGCCTATCGCAGTGAACTACATTTTTGTAATCATGCTAGTACATACAAGTCACTAGGCACGTCTGTTCTTCGTGCTAGTACCTACAAGGTCATTAGACTTGTTGGTTTGCATTCGGTACTCTACAAATATCAAGTCATGCACATGTCTGTTATTTTGTCGTGTACATGTTCTTATCTTAGCTTATCCATACACCAGTAAATGCCTGCTATCGTGTAGTTCTTACAAAATGCAATGATAGTGGAAAATATTAGTGTGGATTCCCTGCTACATAGTTACTGACTCTATCTGGTTATTCCTGAGCTAAGTTCCTGCTATTATTTCCTCTCTCGCATCATGCTGCTATCCTGTGGTACCCGTTCAAACTCTTCATTCTAGTTTGATTATAATTTTGTTGTTTCCATCCGGTTCTTCAAAAGCTGCAACTCTGACTATTTTTGTTTTCTTTGCGTAGAGCTCAAAAAGGCAACACTGAACATGTTGGTTTGCACAGCCTACAGGTCCACCAGCGATGCCATTATATATTTTATGTATCTGGTGCTGGTTCGTCCTAATCAGTGGCATAATTATTCTTTACTGTATAGTTCATTCATGTTTTCCATTCCTGCTCGACAAGTTCTGGTATGATGCGGTTATAATTTCTATGTGGTTCATTCTTAGCTATGACAGCAACTGCATGCCATTGTGTAGCTCACCGCAATTTCCCATTCACCCAACGTCTCTTGCATTCCAGGAGATACCACTGCTTCCATATATATTTGCTAAAATGACCTAGCTAGTTTATACTGAAATTCTAAGAAACACTTTGTTTGATTGCTAATTTCATTGTTGGCATACTTGTCTAATGCTTGTTTGTCCTATTCTACAGGTTCAAAACCCACACCATTATATCTTGTATCTGGTTCTGGTTCGTCCTAGGTAATGACATAACTATCCTCTACTATATAGTTCATTCATGGTATGCATTCCTTCTCTACATGTTCGTATTATGCAGTTATAATTCCTATCTGGTTCATTCTTAGCTATGAATAGTTTGTCTTCTTTGCTGACTTGTTATTAGTTAGTTTTAGAATACAATTATTGCTATCGCCACCAAAGAGGGGACTGCAAGATCATATCTCAAGGTAGTTTTCCAATGTAGCTGTCACACTCAAAGGGAGATGCCATTGATGGACTGAGAAAGCAAATTCAGGACTCTGCTATCAACTTGATTTGCAGCTGAAATCCTGAATTTTCTTTCCCTTTTGTTCATATTTTGTAATATTTTTAAGAAGTTTGCAGCTAATGTAATATCTAGAAAACTCGTATAGGCCATGTAGGCATTTAGTTGACGTCGTCCACGCATGGCGGTACCGTACTGCACCAGCCAGGTCGATCAGGTAACAGTATAGGGTTTTGTTATTTGCCCTTCTTGTATTGCGCCTTCCATGAACAGTAAAACATGCTCGCTAATTATACTCCTTTTATGATATTTGCGTGGGCTTCAGAATTACCGAAACAGTAACCGTAACTGGCCAAAATAGTAACTATCCAAAACAGTAATAGGCCAAAACAATAATAGACCAAAATAGTAATAGGCCAAAACTGTAGCAGGCCAAAACACCAACAGACCAGAACAGTGGCAATCCAACACAGTAACAGGCCAGAACAGTAACAGACCAGAAAAGCAACATGCCAGAAAAGTAACATGCCTGAATAGTAGTAGTCCAGAAAAAGGGCAACCAGCACAGTAACGGGCCAGAACAGTAAAGGATCACAATAGTAATGGACATGAATAGTAGACGACCAGAACAATAACGAACCAGAATAGTAAAAGGCCAGAACAGTATCAGAACTTCACAAAAGTGGTCCGTTCATAGGTGGCCCAGGACAAGCTATGAGAACAGTGACAGGCTAACCATGGGCCTTAATAGTATCGAGCCTACTTGATGCAGCCTGTTAACGGGCCGCATAGTATTCGAACAGTGTGGGCTTCTGTAGGCCGAAATAGTAACGGGTCTGACATTCACGGGCCGCTGCTGGCCATATCTTTGGGCCCATTTTAAACAGTGCCAGATGAAATAGTAATGGGCCATAATCTTATTGGGTTCTCCTAATGGGCCGACCCACTTAACTATGAGCATGCCTTGGCTGGGCCTGGCTTCTACCACGGTTTCCATGGTTGTTAACAGTGGTAACTGGGCGTTAACGGTGTTTGCCACATGGCATTTTGCATGACGTCAGCAGTCAACGCGGCTGGCGAACATATCTACGATGGAACAAGTTTTTGTGGCTGAAGGGTGCGATCCGCCACGGTCAGAAAAAAACCGTGGTAGATTCTTTTGTGACGGGGCTTTTACCACGAGGGGCATCCATCGTAGAAGACTTTTTAGGCACGAAAAACGGGCCTTCGACCACGAAAATCGTCCGTTGTAAAAGGCAACTTTTCTTGTAGTGTCTATGTGTGAGTAATTCTCCTTGGGCTAAGGGCTTTGGCCTAGCCATGTAGCTTTTGTGCATGTTATTTATCATAGATGGGATCATGTATTAGTTTGTATGAAATGATGATTATTGTATCCTCTCTTGCCTCAATCTAAGGACTTGTCAGGTACCCAAGACCCCGAGGATTGAGCCAGGTATAAGGAGTATGTGTAATGACTAATCTGCAGGTTGGGAACCCCAGTGATAGAAGGGGTAGTACAGTTATATGTGCGGGATTTACTTGGGATTAACAGTGACGTCACTATGCATATCATTAGTTCTCTTTCTTCTATGGATGAGATTAGTAGGTTATTGCTATAAGCGGTTGCGGAGGCAATAGCAATTATGGATGCACTTCCCACATATAATTTATGTTGCTCTAACAATTACATGCATACTTTATTTTTATCTTTTATTCCCGTCAGATGTTTTGCACATCTACTGGTGAAACCAAACCCCCTAGTCCCTCTCTCTCCATCATCGACAACAACAAAAAGACGCAAACTATTGGTCCGGTAAATACACAAAAGGAATTCTAAAACTACCGAAGGTCCGTTAAAGTAACTTCACTACGCTTCTACTTCCTAAGGATTCGATAAACCTAGGTCTACTAGGGAAAAAGAGCTATACTACATCCGTAATTCGGATCATAGGTATCAATCCTTTTTCTGGCGCCGTTGCCGGGGAAGCAATAGCTACCCTGGTGAGGCTAGTAGGAACCTTGCTAGTTTTAATTCTTGTTTTTTAATTTTGTTAGTTTGCTTTCAGTCTTTGTTTGAAAACCAAAAAAATTAGTTAGTCTTTAAATTCTTGTTTTTATTACTATCATAAGTCTCTATTTAAGAAAACCCCAAAAAACATAGGAAATATGGCTGAAAAGAAGCTTGGGGAGTTTTCAACTCCCAATAATGATTATTTGCGTACTCATATTACTCAGCCAGCAATTACTGCTGATGACTATGAAATTAAGCCCCATTATTTAAGTTTGGTTAACAGAATCAATTTGGAGGCTCTGCTGTTGAGGACGTATGTATGCACTTGAATACTTTCACTAAAATATGTGATATGATGCGCATAAAAGATGTTGACCCCGATGCGGTCAAATTGCGCTTATTTCCTTTCTCTCTTAGAGGAAGAGCAAAAGAATGGTTGCTAGCTTTGCCTAAATATACTATTACATCATGGGTGGGATGTACTTCTTTATTTATGACAAAACATTTCACACCTACAAAGACTTTGCAACTAAGATCTAATATTACTGGTTTTAGACAGGAAGAGCGTGAGCCACTAGC
This sequence comes from Avena eriantha, assembly GCA_910589775.1. Classification (NCBI taxonomy): domain Eukaryota; kingdom Viridiplantae; phylum Streptophyta; class Magnoliopsida; order Poales; family Poaceae; genus Avena; species Avena eriantha. The sequence goes on along the minus strand of OU342745.1, from coordinate 312,702,941 downwards.
GCTTGCATGGGAGAGGATGAAAGAATGCTTGAGAAACTACCCTAGCCATGGGATGGAAGATTGGTTAATCCTCCATTTAGTTTATAATGCTCTTAATCATGTGTCTGAGTCTATGCTTGATACTGCAGCTGGAGGAACATTTATGGGTAAACATATTACTGAAGCAAAGCAGATGCTAGACAATATGCAAGACAACCATGCCCAATGGCATGTGAAAGATCAAACATGAAGAAGGTGAACTCCATCTCGCCACAAGAAAATGAATAACTCAATGCTAAGCTCGATGAGCTCATATTAGCCGTAAAAGGTAAGGAAACCCATGTAAGAGCTATCCTAGAAACTAATATTGAAGAAGCAGACTTCATAGCTCGTAATTATTATAACCCTGCTCGGAAGAAAAATTATAATCCTAATTTTTTCAGAAACACTATTCTAATTATGTAGGTAACTCTAATAATAATATGGGACCCAGTAATGGTAGTCTCCAAGAAACACTAAAATCTTTCATAGATTCACAAAATGAGCAAAACAATATTCTTGTTAAAATAACGGAGAACCATGATGCTATGCTTGGTAAATTATCTAACCAAGCTGTAAATTTGAGGAATGATTTGTAGGCCCTCCAAGGAAGGACGAGGATTGTTGAGGCACAACTAGGTAAGATAACCAAGAGTCAAACTCTCATTCTAGATAAATTTGTAGGCAAAGCTGAGACCAATCTTGTTGAAGACCTCAAAATGATGAGAATCCAAAGGGAGGAGCCTGAAGAACTTGATTATAGTAAAGCTCCCTCACCAAGCTACACCGTTGAAGATATTGTAAAAAGTATCAACATTAATATTCCGGTGAGTGAAGGAAATGATGAAGCCATGTATCAACACTTTGTTAATCAGGTAGCAATAAAGGTACGTGAGCTTGAAGAATAATATAAGAAAATTGCTAAAAAATTACCTGTTAAGCTTGATGATATATTTGAGTCTACTATTAAGATTAAAATTGGGACCAATGAGATAGCTGCACTTTGTGATTAAGGTGCAAGCGTTTCAACAATTCCAAAGAGTCTTTTAATAAGTTAAATCTTGGTTCTTTTGAAATGATCGAGTTAAAATGACATATTGCAAATTCTACCTATAAACAAAATGTAGGAATTAAGGAGAATACTTTCGTTTACATTATAGGTTGTCCTTCTCTTATTGATTTCGTTATTGTTGACATGCCTGAAGATGTTACTACTCCTATTATATTAGGTCATACTTTCTTAAGAACTATTACGGCTTTGATTAATCTCCATGATGGGAACATGAAGCTTCAATTGCCTTCACGGGATCCTTTTGTTATTCATTTCCCCAGGAAGAAGAAAGTCAAGCATGATGAAAAGGAGGCCATCGCTTTGAAGGCCAACTATTTTGCAGTGGGTGTTCCACTCAGCTGGCCTAAGTGAGCAACATCAAGGTCAAGCTATTAACCATAAAAGAGCGATGCATGGGAGGCAACCCATGTGAAATAAAGGTTTGAGTAAAAAATTTAAGTTTTAGTTTAAGTTTATGTTTAATAAAGAGTGCTAAAAAACTCCAGTTGAGGAGAAGAAGTTTGGTAGTACTAAAAATCGTGTTATATACATGCTATTGTTGGTCGATAATTTTAACTATCAACTTTCTGTCAAAAACAAGGTATTTCGCTAAGTTTCAGTTTTAGAAGTAATTCTCGAAGAAATGGAAATTTTTTGATGGGTACAGAGAGTTTAATGACCAACTAAACGACGGGAATAAAAATTCCAGCCATATAGATACTTGTGCCATCGACAATTTTTCTTTCAAAAGTACTGATGGTTTAACGACCAACTATACGGTGGGAATTAAAATTCTGGCCATATAGCTCCGGTCATATAGATATCCATGCTTTCGTACAAATTATTTCCCAGGTACAGATGGTTTGACGACCAACTACATGGCGGGAACAAATTGTTTCGGTCGTATAGTTTCGGCCGTATAGCTGCGCCACCAGGTTGAAACCCTAAAATTTTGATTGCGGGCCAACTATACGGCGGGAACACAATGTTTCGGCTGTATAGTTCCGCTTGTATAGTTACATTCGACCACAAAAACGCCACAAGAGGTACTTCCAACCCCAAAACTTCAATCCTTTTTCTTTGTTCTACCTCCAAACTCTCTCAAAACCTCAAGAGATCTTCATCTCTACTCAATTTCGTTTGATTTCCTTGCACACAAGTGATCTACGGTATGTTTCTCCTTCGATCCTCCAATTATTTTTTGCAAATTCATCTTTGATCTATTGTCATTATCAATCTAGGGTGAGACCTACTATGAACTGATTGCCATGATTCTCTTGCCTAGATTATTATTTTGAGGGGATTCTTTAGTGTGCTATAATGAGGAATATGTTATGCCTATTATTGTTGGATCAAAAAGTTTAACTATTCCTTGTTATTTTTAGATGATGAACACAAGGAGCCAAACTCGTGCTCGCGCCGCCGCTAGCGCTTCTCGGGCTATCACTCAAGAACGCATGGGGATACGGTTCAAGAATGAACTCCAACATGATTGCTTCGACATGATCAAGAACCGAGAGGTGAAGGAAACCAAGTGGGCTTGCCCCATTATATTGAACCAACTCGATATTTCCAATGACTTCCATTTACTTTGCAATAGGGTTGGCTTGCAAAACTTTGTGTTCAATGATGTTCCTACCTATCGCCGGTTAACCATTGAATTCCTAAGCTCCTTGCAAAGCATAGTTAAATTATGGCATGGAGAGGACCGGATTTCTTTCCGGCTCATGAACAACAACTACATTTTAACACTAGATGAATGGTGCGCATGTTTTAATTTTCCAAACAATAATGATAGTGATTTGCACGCATCCTATACTAGCTTAGACCCCTCCCCTGAACAATATAACAATAGAATGAGCTTCACTTCTAGAGTGAGCAAGGCGAAGAACATTCAACATCCTGCAATTTGCTACTTGTTCTATGTTATTGCTAACAACTTGCAGGCACGTAATGAGTTCACGAGACTCAATGAGGAGGACATTGTAGTCCTCACAAAGGCTACTTTCAACAACTGCAACTTGTCGCTCAACTTGGGCACAATCCTTGTGCGCTACCTAGAGCACCAATCCTCGCAAAGCCAAGGACCAATCACAGGTGGATGCGTCATCACCATTCTTGCCAATGCCCTAGGCATCAACCTAGGTGGGTTGCAACCTGTGCTAGGTGAGCGACGTGTCGGTTTCTCTACTTTAAAAGCTTGTGGAATTCTCACTAGGTGAGGTGGTGTTTATTACCTGCATATTGCTGGAGCTGGGCGTATCTACCCCGCTCCTTTGCCTAATGGTCTTTTCTCTATCGAGGAAGGACGTTTGCTATATGACTTGGAGGTTGACCAACACCAACCCAAGGCGGAGATTCCGGACAAGGATGAGGACCAAGAAGAGGAGCAAGAAGTTCCTTATCAAGAGGAGCAACCATCAACCCGGTTCGCTACATACCAAGACTTCCAAGAACCTGGAGGGACTGTGGATAGGATGCATAGCTTCTCTTTGAACCTCCGAGAAGCCACTAGTAATTTATCAACTCAATTCGCGAACTGGAGTTTTGACTTTTCCCGCCACCACAATGATTTGAAGGGCTTGCAAAAGCCTAAGCTTGGGGAAGTTTCCTCATTTATTTTTATTTGGTGTTTATTTTCGTTTATTTATTTTGACATTATGTTTTTAATTTGAGTTTATAAGCACTCGTGTTGGTTTCCCCAACACTTTATCTTATGATTTTCTAGCTGAGCTTTGCCGCCAATTTTCTATTCTTTGATTCGCTCTCTTAAAAACAACAAAAAGATTTCTCCATTTATCTTTATTTTCCCTCTTTCTTTTCTTTCTGCCTCAAGGTTCTCATGTATTTGCAGGAAGAGTGATTGACTTTGAGTTTCCAAGAAACGAATCAAAAAGGAAGAGAGATGTGGAACCAAACATGGGAGGTATGCCTTATGACTCCCCACTTTTGAAGTTTGAAAGACCCATGCTAGTTAGTTGTAAATGCTAAGATATTATATTGGTGGAGTAAGTCTTTGTATTGTAGTAAAATTTTGTTTGCATGGGTATTTAATTGGGTACTTTTGTTCCAGCTCTTGTAGTTAACCAAGTCTTGCCTCAAAATTTGCTAAACAATTTTAATAAGAAAAATTCTCACAATTGAAGGCTCTGGTGTTGTAGTGTTTACTCTTGAAGGCTTATTTCTAGAGACACTGAACACCACAGAATATAATGATTTACTTGATAGCTCTCTTTAAAAAGGAATTGTTCGATTGAATTAATGTTTAGCGGTTTTTATGAGCATGCCAAAGTCTGACTTGTGAATCATAAGAATGATATAGCTTTACGCGTGTAAAACTTCATGGGATGACAACAACTCCACTAGCCTACGAACGATCTTCATAGAGGAAACTCCTAGATTTCGGCTATGAGTTGATTAAACATATGTAGCAGCAATGCTATAATTGGTAAGATTCTTGGCACTCACGGGTAGTTGTGTTCTTGATGGAATCACTCCTCTAGCTATTATGAGAAATCATTGTACAAAAGGAGCAAAAACCTTGCTAATGCCACGAGTGTCCATCACAGCCCGACAAACTAAAACAAAATCTTTGGCATGCTCTCAATTACTTAAGAACTGAAATTCTTGAAGGATAATGAATAGAAAAGTAGTGCTTAAAAAGTCTTGATTTATTGATGTGGGAGAACTGAGATACTCTAGTATATATCATTTTCATGACAACTCTCACACTCTCAATTTTACATGATTATACTATATTGTTCAAAGGCAAGCCTATGAGTTGATTACATGACATGGAATAAAGTTTACTCATTTGAATCATCCATGGTAACAATAATTTTGCTGCGCTATAAGGATGCACGGAACCCGTATGATATGCTTGCCATTACTCTATCTATGCTGAAGTTTTTTAGATTTATAAAGTGGAGGAAACATGAGACTATCAATCATGAGTAAGATCATCATCTCGTTATTTCAATTTAAATGTTGAGCTCCTTTTTGGTTTTGGTTTTCTTGCTCGAGGACGATCAAGTTTAAGCGTGGGGAGGTTGATGGCTCTGAAATATAGCCATCTACGTCCACATTTAAACTGGATATTATTCATATTTTTGATGAAATATCTCTCTAAACCCTGCCACTAATATGATCAAAGGGGTATGCAATCCTTTCTTTCTATTTTTTCCTGCGCAGATAATGATGTTTGATGATGGGAATCACTACATTAAAGTCAAAGATACGAGATTTCCAACAACCAGAAGAAACCAGGAGTCGTGGGTCGGAGGCAGGTGCTTTAACAACCAACTATACGACCAAAATAAAATCCTGGCTGTATAGTTCTGGTTGTATAGTTGCCATTGACACCGCTAGGTCAAACAGAACAACTTTTGTGAAGGGACCCCTATATAAAGAGACCTCGGGCGACGAGAAAAGAGCGCTCACAGAAACCATCAGCCACCCTCAGATCTCCATCCACAACACCGAAAGCTATCAGAGGAATAGACTTAGATCTAATGTCTCCACCACCATAGCAATATTCCACCACTTGTAATAGTAGATCTGTTCTTCGATTGGCGACATTGTAAGACTATTCCTATCAATCTCATGATTTCCACTACAATGTTTATGATCTTTGATCTCATCTCTATGTGATTAATTCTCCTTGGGCTAAGGGCTTCGGCCTAGCCATGTAGCTTTTGTGCATGTTATTTATCATAGATGGGATTATGTATTAGATTGTATGACATGATGATTATTGTATCCTCTCTTGCCTCAATCTAAGGACTTGTCAGGTACCCAAGACCCCGAGAATTGAGCTAGGTATAGGGAGTATGAGTAATGACTAATCTGTAGGTTGGGAACCCCAGTGATAGATGGGGTAGTATGGTTGTAAGTGCGGGATTTACTTGGGATCAACGGTGACGTCACTATGCATATCATTAGTTCTCTTTATTCTATGGATGAGACTAGTAGGTTATTGCTATAAGCGGTTGCGGTGGCAATAGCAATTATGGATGCACTGCCCACATATAATTTATGTTGCTCTAACAATTACATGCATACTTTATTTTATCTTTTATTCCCATCAAATGTTTTGCATAGCTACTGGTGAAACCGAACGCCCTAGGCCCTCTCTCTCCATCATCTATAACAACAAAAAGACGCAAACTATTGGTCCTGTAAAATCACAAAAGGAATTCTAAAACTCCCGAAGGCCGTTAAAGTAACTTCACTACGCTTCTTCTTCTCGAGGATTCGATAAACCTAGGTCTACTCGGGAAAAAGAGCTATATTACATCCGTAATCTGGATCGAGTGTATCAGGAGTACACGATCAAACTGCTATGGTCGCCTTCATCGACGGTCTTGAACGAGGGTCCCTTCTCCGGCATATGCAGAAGCGCACTCAGGACAAGGGCAAGCTTGACCTCAACACAATGATTGCCAAGGCTAGCAAATTTGCTGCTATGATGACGACGCTTGTGGGTCCTTACCTGCAGTGCCTATCCCCAACCAGGCCAAGAAGAACAATAATAACAAGCGGAAGAATCCTCTAGAAGACAAGCAAGCAACCGACATGGTCACCATGGCTTTCGCTGGTAGAGGCGAGGGCGGATAGCATCGTCGTGGTAGGGGGGCTGGTCGTGGTTAGCAGCGGAGTGACTCTACACCCGCAGCACCCCACGTTCCCCAAACGTACGAGGAGTACTGTCATATGTCGTGTTTCGTCCATCTTGACGCAAACGGTAAAGCCACTTATACCAACCGCCAATGCAAGTTTGTCAACGACCTCAAGGAAGACCCTAAGTCCAGGTACAAGCGAAGTCGGAGGAATGGACCCTGCGAAAAAGGCAAGGGGAAGAAGAAGGACGAAGAGTCCAAGGATTCAGATGATATGGACGAAAAGGGGGATGGAAAGGTTAACAACCAAGGCGGTCAGTCCCTTGGCTACATCACCCTTCTGATCGCCTTTGGCAATGTCAACAATTACCGCCAAGAGCTCATGACCTTTGAAGTGGTGCCCTTCAAGAGCATGTATCACGTCATATTTGGAGGCGACATTTTCCACTCCTTCCTCGCCAGGCCATGTTTCGTCTACAATAAGCTCAAGATACCCAGACCAAACGGCATCATCATGGTTGACGGAAGCTTCACCAAGGGGAGAGAGTGTGAGCTGAGTGAAGCCGCCTACGTCGAAGCAGTCCTATATGGTGAAGAGTTCAAGGAGATCTAGTGCCAGGTCGATGCCTCGGAGATGCTGGCTTCGAAGAAGCAGATTCCTGACTCCGAACCCGCCTTCAAGGCCTCCATCAAGACCAGGCAGGTGGAATTCGTGGAAGGAGATTCCTCCAAGACCCCCTCCATTAGCAGGGACCTGATCCCAAATAGGAAAGCGCGCTCATCGAGTTCCTCCATGAGAACAGGGACATCTTTGCCTGGCAACCTACCGACATGAAGGGTGTACCTAGGGAACTTGCCAAGCACAGCTTAAACATCGATCTTAAAGCAAAACTAGTGAAACAACCTCTATGATGCTTAAATGATGAAAAACGATGAGCCATAGGATAGGATCTGGCTAGGTTACTTAAGACTAGTTTTATCCGAGAAGTTATTCACACCCAGTGGGTGGCCAATCATGTACTTGTCCCCAAAAAGGGAACCAAAGAATTAAGAATGTGTGTTGATTACAACAGTTTGAACAAATCATGCTTGCTTTGCCTCGCATTGACCAAGTCATTGACTCGACGACTGGCTCGGAACTTCTGTGGTTTCTAAATGCATACTCAGGATACCGCCAACTCAAGATGCGAAATTCAGACCAATTGGCCACTTCGTTCATCACACCTTACGGCATGTACTGCTACGTCACGATGCCCTTTGGGTTGAAAACGTTGGTGCTAGATACCAGCGGACGATGCAACATCGCCTACATGACCAAATAGGTCGCAACATACACGCTTATGTAGACGATGTCGCGGTGATGTGAAAGAAATCAAACAATCTGATCTCTGACTTGCAGGAAACCTTCGACAACCCCCGAAAGTTCAACCTGGTGCTTAACCCCAAGAAGTGTGTCTTCAGGGTCCCTGCCGGCAAATTGTTGGGCTTCATCGTTTCGCATCGTGGAATCAAGGTTAACCCGAAGAAGATCAAGGCCATCATTGACATCAAATGCCCAACATGCTTGAAGGACATCTAGCGGCTCACATGCTGTGTCGCAGCAGTAAGCCGGTTCATCAGTCGACTTGGAGAGAAGGCAATGTCGCTCTACAAGTTGCTCAAGAAGGTGAACAAATTCGTATGGACGGACGAGGCAGATGCAGCACTTTAGGAGTTCAAGAAAATACTCTCCTCCGCACCGATACTTGCAGCTCTGGAGTCAATGGAGCCAATGTTAGTATACATGGCAGCAACCAACTGGGTTATCAACATCGTCGTCATGGTGGAGCGCAAGGAGCCAACACACGAGCACGAAGTTTAGCCACCGGTTTTATGTTAGTGAAGTCTTGACGGAATCCAAGAAGCTTTACCCGCACTACCAAAAGCTAGCTTATGGAGTTTTCCTTTGTTCACGCAAGCTAAGGCATTACTTCCAGGAGCACCACATCACAGTGATGAGAAAATCTCCACTGTCCGACATTATCAACAATAACGATGCTAGGAAGGGTGGCGAAGTGGGGGCATCGAGCTTGCCACTTTTGAAATCACCTACAAGAGGCGTGACACTATAAAATCACAAGCATTGGCGGATTTCATTGTAGATTGGACAGAACTGCCAGAAGACACTCATGTGCTAGAACTAGAGTTTTGGCTCATGCAGTTTGACAGATCCAAGTTACTCAATGCCTTGGGGGCTGGTGTATTACGACAATCACCAACATGGTAGAAGTTATAGTATGTCCTGAAGATCCACTTCAACGCTACCAACAACATGGCAGAATATGAAGCTCTCATTCGCGGACTTCGTTGGCCAAGGATATTGGCATCAAGTGCATAGTTTGTTGTGGAGATTCCGACTTGGTTGCCCAGCAGGTGGTTGGCACCTGGCACGCGCGGAATCCTATGATGGAGGCATATCGGGACGAAGTAGACGAGATAGCCAAGTGCTTCGACGACTACGAAGTGAAGTACGTAAAAAGGGAGGACAATGAGGTGGCAAATCTACTATCTAAGCTTGGATCGGCCCACAAACCAATTCCGCCTGGCGATATCCTAGAGAATTTATGGACTCCATCGATGATAGGAGTAGATCCCGAAAACCCGGATCGAGTGGATTCATTTGTCAACTCAGTTACAGTGACCTCTCAGGCTTAGATGAAACAATTCATGGACTTACTTCAAGACAGAACACTACCCACCAACAAAGTCGAAAGCCGGTAGATAGTACGCATGGGAAAAGGCTATGTCATAATTGACAGCTAGCTATACAAAATAAGTACCATAGGAGTATTCCTACGGTGCGTCTCCCAGTAGCAAGGTATGGACATCCTTAGAGAGATACATCTTGGACATTGGGGGCATCACGCCGCTCCCAAATCATTGGTCTCAGAAGCCTTCCGGCAAGGATTCTACTAGCTGACCGCCAAGGCAGACACCGACAAGCAGGTGTAGACTTGTGTTGGATATCAGTTCTACGCAAGGCAACTACATGTTCCAGCTGAAGAATTACAAACGATTCCAATTACTTGGCCATTTGAAGTCTAGGGGCTTGACATGGTTGGTCCCTTGAAGACGACACCTTGTGGATTTACACATCTGCTAGTTGGAGTGGATAAATTCACTAAATGTATTGAAACTAAACCCATTAAAAAGCTCGATGGGGAAACAAACCTGAAGTTTGTCCGGGATCTAGTGGTCAGCTTTGTTATCCCGCATACACTACAAGAAATGTTTCCTTCTGCGACGACTTGGCCCGAAGGTCGTCGTACAAGGCGTGTCTTCCGCGATGAACTCCTCGGCTTGACCGTGGCTGATGGAAAACTTTTTTTCCAGTTCCGTGGCCCTCTACTATGACGGAACCACTAAAAATGTGGAGGAAGCTCGGCAGACGTGTGGCAGAAGCAAGATTTTCGGTTTCTCGTGTGATGTAGACTCACCGAAGTCTTTCGAGGCGTGTGGGTCCCGGACGTCAGTGTGTCTAGCGAACCATACTTTTAGGTCACACCTCCCTGATTTGAACTCGATAACATTGATCGATGCGTTTGCCATTTAGTCAGGCTGTTGGGTCCCATATGTCAGCCTCTCATTAGAAGAATCATCTGTATGATGGAATTTTGTTCCTTCGCTCGCGCTGGCTTGTTCCGAACTTGATAGCGTTACTTGATGCATCTATCGTTTGATTAGGCTACTGGGTCCCACATGTCATTCTCTCATTAGAAGAAATATGTGCATGGTGGAATTTTTTTCCTTGGCTATTATAACATCCCAAAACTTAATCCAAAGTTAATCAAGATCAAATCTACCCAATTTAAGGTTAAAAAAACTTTTCCATTTAAAATCATTAAGCATTCATATGTGTGCATTTAAATTAGGAGTTGTTTTGAATTGCCATGTTTGAGTGATCCATTGGTTGTAAAATGATTCTAACGTGAATTAAACATCATCTAGATCATCCCCAAGCAAATGCCAAAGAAACACAAATCAAAAAGAATAAAATAAGAAAATGGTCACTTTTGCCATTTTAATCACCTAGCTTACTTTGGCCATTCCTAGAACTCAAATCTTAATAGAAACAAGTGGTTCTTTGCACCCCTTGCTAGTACAAGTAGTGATGTACCAAGGCCCACTTTGTTTCATCCCAAAAACTTTCAAACACTAAATTTAAATGACATTTGAAAATTTAATCTAGTGTAGGTATCAATATCACACTTATTCAAAAACCACTCAAATGAACTCCATTTTTAAATCCCAAGCAAACCTAGATGCTTAAGCATGAGATGAATCACTCCACCAAAAATCAGCCCAAAATTCAAAACTTTTTCTCTTGTGGCCAGTTGATTGAACACCTTGTTAGCAGAATCATTATGGCCAAACTATTATTGTTTTGGAGCTAATCGTGTCGAGCCATTTGGTTGCGTTGATCATCCTTGTCTCCCCCAGGCCTAACCAGACCAAAACCCACCCTATCTCTAACCCCTGGCGCCAGTGCCATGCCGCCTCGACGCCATGCTCGCCGGCCAAGTGTGCACATGGCGTAGGAGACCGCTAGCCCCTCTCCGCCGCTCCAAGAAGTTAGGCGCCACCCTACCGCCGCCCATGGTCCACCCCTCAATCAACCCCAGCCCCTGGACCACTCCCCAGCCTCGCCGCCCTTTCTCTCTATGCGCAGCCAGAGCGCGCCAAAGTGCGATCGCCGCCAGCACGCAGCAGACCGCGCCTCGGCACCAAATCCCGCACGCTGCTCCGCCTCGACCCTAGAACCCCGCCAGACACGGCCATGCGACCCACAGTCGCCGTGATCACCGTCGAGCACCGCCCCTATCTCCTAGAGCGCGCGATGCTCCCGACCAAATGCCACCGCCCCTAGCTGCGCCATAAAGCCATAGAGCATCGCCAGGAGGCAAGCCACCGTCCGCCCATGCCGATAGCGTCCTGTATCGTCGTCACTGACGAGCTCGTCGTCGCCCCCTCGGTCCCCTCCTCGAGCCTATATAAGGAGGCATTCCCCAGCCTCAATCTCCACACCATTCAACTCCCCTCTCTCCACCAGTACTTCCCCACCTCTCGCCGGAGCAGCTCGAGCAGTAGGCCGCCGGAATTTCACCGGAGGCAGCCGCTGCAGAGGAGGAGACGCTGCCATCGATTCCGTCCACCTCAGCCCCTGCCGCTACCTCGCCTGAGTCCGGCGTCGTCGTCCAGTTCAATCGCCCGCCTCACCGCACTAGTTGGAGCCCTAGTACGTCCCCAGTAGACCCCCACCGTCCGTTTAGGGTTCGATCTCGCCGGCGACGAGTCCGTTGTCGACGACGACTGTGAGCCGTTGATCCACGTTCTAATCGTGTGGCCCAGATCGCTTGATACTGCTTCGGGTTTTAAGTCTCGCTCACAAGCAAGACAATCATGTCAGCCGCCCTCTGCGCCGCTGAGCGTCACTGGGCCGGCCCATTTCATTTCCCACGCTGACCTAGTAATTCAAATTAGGATTTTTCTATTTAGGTTTAAACTCAATTCTATCCCTTAGTTTAAAAATCAACTCAGGACGATTTACTGAACCAAATTGAGTGATTCTAGTTTTTTTGGAAAGCTTCTGAAAAGATCTATCCAAGCCTGTTGGAATTAATTCATTTAGAGTTAGAGATCTCTCCTAGTAAAAATAACAAGACATAAGCATTTGCACATTCAACCATTTTTATAAAATCAACCATAATAGCTTTTGAGTTGATTCCAACTCTCAAAAATCACATTTAACCATACCTATCCGAATATGTAATAATATTAAGATTTACATGTAGTGACTCTCGACTAGTACCAAAATAATGCTATATAGGCATTTCTAGTCACTTTAAATCATTAAATATTAAACTTAGACTTATTAAAATGTGATCCAACCTTTAAATCACATTCCCATATGTTAGAATATGTGGTGATGACATGTGTCCATATGATCCCATATTTTAATTGGAGAATATTAAATCTTAGTTAATTTCAATGAGTAGAAATTACTTTTCTCAAATAAAAAGAATGAAGCTAGTTAATAAAACCTTGTGATGCTTGTGATGATAATAGATCATCAAATGTGTGACTTTGTGTGTTAAGTAGACTAGTTAAGTATTGTTTGGTGATTGTGTATCCCGTATGTATTTATAGAAGATAGTACCAACCAAGCTTTCGAGGACGAGTTCTACCAAGAGGAGGAGGAAGAAAACCTCAACCACTGCACTACCCAAGGCAAGCCTAACACTTCAAGTAAACTGAGCAAGCTAACAATTGCAAGTATTATACTAGCAAGCCACCATTAAGAATGCAAGCTAACCCTTGCAAGCTAGATAACCTAAGCAAAGGCATTAGGCATGCTTTGGTTATACCATTTTGAACTTATACCTACTCCAAGTGTTATTTTCAAGATTTTACTTTCTTTACTTTACCAAAGTCCCTTACTTGTTTGAAGGTAGCATAAAAAGTATAAAACTTGACCTATCTAGATAACCTTAGATGTCATTCTATGGCATGAGATTGAGATTATCATCCCACCTTAGTGAACACTCTTAACTTAGTAGCTTCGAGCTAAATCAAAACTTGAGTCACTTTAGATGGGAACACTTGGTGAAAATGAATTGTAAAAACCTTGGAATGATGAGTCATTCTATTGAGATGTTTTGACATGTTTTGAGAAACACAAATGGTTTATGATGATGAAAATGTTGAGGCATGAGCCTTTGCCCTTTTACAAAACTGATGGTTGGATTCGGATGCGATACCATTCCGATTTTTACCGTAAAACCACAATACCTGAATTGGGTAAGGCTTAGCCGGAAGTTGATATGCATTAGTATTAGTTCCCTCGCGGGAGAGGTTTGACCAGAGGCTACCTCTTAATGTTGTCCACCTATGTAGTGCCCAAGATGACAGATGGTCATGGTTGGGAGGCCATACTCATAGGAGAGGTGCTTATACTAGGGTGTGTAAAGGAAAGGTTATGTTTGATTATCTGCATACTAAGTATGATGATTCAGGGTTATCCCTGGTAGATGTATCGAATCTTTTGGTGAAAGTGTACCACCTCTGCAGAGTGTCAAACTATTCGAATAGCCGCGTCCGCGGTTATGGACAGTTGGAGTGGCCATACTGTTTCGTTGTCAGATGTTTTCAAAATGACTTATGAAATAAATGATGAATCTTGACTTGACCACAACATGGTTGTGACTAGGACACTAGCTTCCAAACATAAGTGATTATAGATCTTTATTTTATCTTTCTTTGTTTCTGAACTCAGCTTAGGTTTCAAACTTAACTTTACAAATAAACATAGAGTTAGCTTTTGCCCCTGAGTCCAACCGGACCCTCACCGGCCTACCCCTTAGCCACAGCAGCAGTGGAGCGCCACCACATTTTGGTCACCGCCGGCCGAACGTGGGCAAAGCTCCACATACAGCGCCACGCCGTTCCAGCACCACCACTAGCTCCGCCTAAATTGGGTAACACCATTCTATTTGACGAATATAAGCATAAATTCTGAGCATTATCAAAAATTCCCTAAATATTAAACACTAAAACCCTTAGCCCAAAAACTCTAACCAAGAAGGTGTCATGCACTCATAGATCAAAATTTGAGATACTTTCATTAAATCAGGTAACACCATTCTATTAGACGAATATAAGCATAAATCCTGAGCATTACCAAAAATTCGCTAAACCCTAAACCGGAAACAACCCATAAAACTAAACTATAAAACCCTAAACCCTAAACCCTCGACCCACAAACCCTAACCAAGCAGGTACCATGGACTTATAGATCAAAATTTGATATACTTTCATTAAATTGCGGTTATGCCATTATGTTCCATGAATATAAGCATAAAGCTTGAACATATTGAAAATTCCCGAAACCCTAAATCCCTAAAACCCAAACCCTAAACCCTTACCAAACACGTATCATGCACTTATAGATCAAAAATTGATATACTTTGGTTAAATTGGTAACGCCATTCTATTGGACAAATATAAGCATAAATCTTGAGCATTATTGAAAATTCCGTAAACCCAAAACAACCCCTAAAACCTAAATCCTAATAAACCCTCAAACCCCAAACCCTCAACCCATAAACCCTAACCAAGCAGGTATCATGCACTTATAGATCAAAATTTGAGATACTTTCAATGAATTAGGTAACGCCATTCTATTTGACGAATCTAACCATAAAGCTTGAGCATTATTGAAAATTCACTAAACCCCCTAAACCCTATACAATCCATAAAACCTAAACGTAAAACCCTAAACACTCGACGCATAAACCCTAACCAAGGAGGTACCATGCACTTATAGATCAAAATCTGAGATTCTTTCATTAAATTGCGGTAACGCCATTCTATTCCACGAATATAACCATAAAGCTTGAACATTATTGAAAATGCCCTAAACCCTAAACCCTAAAGCCAAAAACGCTCAGCCCCGCCTAAACGACCCTGCCAAATGAGGTATCATGCACTTGTAGATAAAAATTTCATATATACTTTCATCAAATTGTGCTAACGCCATTCCATTCCACGAATATAAGCATAAAGCAGCTTGAACTTTATCAAAAATTCCCCAAAAACCTAAACCATAAACCCTAAACCCCCATCCCCTGAACTCATTACCAAGCAGGTATCATGCACTTATAGATCAAAATCTGAGATACTTTCATTAAATTGCGATAACACCAGTCTATTCCACAAATATATATAAGCATATATATAAAGCTTGAACATTATTATTGAAAAATCCCTCATAAACCCTAAAACCTAGAAAACCCTAAACCCAAAAACCCTAAACCCTTAATCTTGAACCCTAAACCCTAAATACCAACCTTGAAATCCTCAACCATATACCATAAACTCTAAACCCCTAAACCCCCAACCTAAAAAACACGAACCCTAAACCCTGGGCTATATATATCTTGTTTGAAAACTCGGGCAGTGGGATTTTGAGCCATACTTATTTGTAGTTTCTTCACGACAAAAGCCACTGCAATCACTTGAAAAATTGAAAATAACTTCAAATTCAGAAGCTTCCTTTGTAAATAATATTTTAAATGCCAATAATACGCACAAATCTACCAAATACGGACATGTTGTTATAAACTATAACAAAGATATGGCCATGACCTTGGTCATCTGGTTTGAAAGCCATGCACATTCATACATGGTACACCATATATCGTATGACAAAATTAAAGCCATTATAATCGATTGGGACTTTTAAAATAACTTCAATTATGGAAGCCCTTTTTGTGAATAATGTTGAAATGCCAATATGCACCAGTCTACCAAACATGGTTACATTATCATAAAGTATGGTAACACATATGGACTTGACATTGGTCATCTAGTTTTTGAAATCCATGAATGTGCAAACATGGTACGCCATATTGTGAAACGAGTTTTTCAAGAGTTATCAAATTTTATATATTTTTCATGGAAATTAGCTAATGCACATAGTGAGACACCAACACAGAAACGAATGGTTGTATTTCGTTTTATATTTTGTTTCTTAATTTTTTAAATGGCCCAAATTTGTTGTCATTACCATTCATATCAAAAAGTTGAAATCTTGCAAAACTCTCGGTGGTTCTCCAACATTTGACTGATTCGGTACCTTTAAATTATTTTTAAAAAGTCAAGATCAAGATATATCACACACTTTGTAGTTCGTAATTAGACATACTTACTTTAAATTATCAAAAGGTCACTTTTATGCACATCTTCCTTTTGTAAACAATTGCTTGAAATGCCAAGATGCACCGATCTACCAAATATGGACACGTTTGTAAGCTTGATTGGCAAATATGCTTCAATGTACGGAGTAGTACAAAACATGAAAAGGGTACAGAAACTATGGTCGTGACATTCCTCCTCTTGGTTGAAAGCCTTGAATTAATGTTCATAAATTTTGACAAATGTCTATCAAGTCATTAAATGCTAGAAAGCATACAGGCTTGTGGGTCTATCTGACGGGGATAGCATCCCAAGTGGTAGTAGCGTACCTTAGAAGCTTCACATCAAAATTTTGGCAGAGCCACCGAAATATCCCGCCCAGCCATTCCAATATCCCGCCCATCCATTCAAACATCCAGCCCCAAAAATTATTTTATTGCACAAATTTAGCCTAGAAGCTTGAAAGGACGTTATATATTGTGTGAAAAATGGAGCGGTGGCATTTTGAGCCACCATCTTTGTAGTTTATCCACAACAAAACACATTGTTGTTACTTGGAAATTCGAAAACAAACTTCAAATTTGGAACCAGACATATTAGTTGATTTGCCAATATGCACCGATCTACCAAATGCGGAGACGTCATCATAAACTATTTCCATGATCTTGGTCACCTTTTTTTAGATGATGGTCATCTTCTTGAAAGCCTTAAATTTTTCGAAAATTTCACCAAATTCCTAGAAACTCGTTTAATGCTCGAAAGCAACTCTCGCTGGCGTGTGGGTCTAGACGGTGATAGCGCATCTGATAGGCCCCACGCCGGAGTAGCGTATGCTAGAAGCTTCAACCTTAAAATTTGTGTACGACACCCAAACATCGCACCCATCCATTAAAATATCCCGCGCATCCATTCAAACATGCTTCACCTCTTTCAAGAATGCAACATTCCTCTTCTATCCCTGCTTCGTAGACAAGAATCCGAGGAGCACCGTAATAACAGAGGGATATAGGTATTAAATATGCGTTCTCCAAAGTGCATCACCCCATTGATGTTTCCCTTGCCCTTCTACAATATTTACCTTCCCACCCACTACGACCTACACTAGCTTTTTGGACCCACCATGAAAGTGACCCACATGTCAGTGAGCCAGAATTACAGGAAGTAGAGATTCCCATCGTCTGTTGTTCAAAATTCGAACATTTTTTCTAAATAGAGATGAAATAATTAAAATCATCGTAACTGGCTCAGAATCTTGAAAATTCATGAAACTTGGATATTATCCGTCAAAAAATTTATACTTTGTGAGAAAATTGGTGCGGTGAGATTTTCAACCACATATAGTCTTTGTACTTGCTTCACAACGGAAGCCGTTGTTGTCACTTGGACAATTTAAATTAGCTTCGAATTTGGATGCACCTTTTTTGTAAATATTGTTTGAAATGCCAATATGCAGTTATGCACCAATCTACCAAACATGGAAACGTTATCATAAACTATGGTAAAAATAATGCCATGACCTTGGTCATCTCGCTTGAAAGCCATGAATGTTCATACATCGTACGCCATATTGTGAAATAGGTTCCTTCGAAAGTTGTCAAATTTTAGTATACTTTTTCATGGAAACTAGGCAGTGCACATAACAAAATACTCTATGAAAGCAAGACATTGCTTCAATTTATATATTCTTTATTTGGATTTTTCTTTCAAAAGGTCCCAAATTAGGCTGCATTATTACCATTCATATCAAGAAGTTCAGGGGTATTTTGGTTAAGCTTATCTGTCGCTTTTAGCTTTATTTTATAAGCCACTTTAGATTTTTGCTTTTTGCTTATACCATCATTGAACCATGTCAGAGTAAAAGCTAAAAAACAAAGCCAAAAACATGTTCCTGGCTTTATAAGCCAAAAATCAAAAGACGGAATTAGATCCTAACCAAATAGCGCCTAAATCTCACGGAACTCTTGGTGTTTCTCCCTTGTTTTAGTACTTGGGTACCTTCAATTGTATTTAACAAAAAATATGACCAAGCAGGGTATCATTAAATTGTAGTAACACAATTTTATTCCACGAATATATATAACCATAAAGTCTGAACATATTATTGGTAATTCACGGAATATTGAACCATAAACTCTAAACCCCTAAACCCTGACCAAGTAGGTATCATGCACTTATAGATCAAAATTTGAGATACTTTCATTAAATTAGGTAATACCATTCTATTCTGAGAATATAAGCATAAAGCATGAACATTATTAAAAATTCCCAAAACTCTAAACCCTAAACCCCTAAAACCCAAAACCTAAACCCTATAACCCTAAACCCTCACCAAGCACGTAGCGTGTACTAATAGATCAAAATTTAAGATAATTTTATTAAATTGGGTAACGCCATTCTATTTGACCAATATAAGCATAAATCCAGAGCAATATCAAAAATTTCCTAAACCCTAAACAACCTCTAAAACGTAAACCCTAAAGCCCTAAACCCTTAGACGTAAACCCTAACCAAGCAGGTGTCATGCACTCATTGATCAAAATTTGAGATACTTTCATTAAATCAGCTAACACCACTCTATTCTACGAATATAAGCATAAATCTTGAGCATTATTGAAAATTCGCTAAACCCTAAACCCTAAACAACCCATAAAACTAAATCGTAAAACCCTAAAACCCTAAACCCTCGACTCATAAACCCTAACCAAGAAGGTACCATGCACTTATAGATCAAAAATTGAGATACTTTCAATAAATTGATGTAAACCCATTCTATTCCACAAATATAAGTTGTAAAATCCCAAAACTCTAATCCCAAGGTTATTAAGATCAAAATCCTCAAAATTAGGGTTAACAAAAACTTTTCCATTTAAAAATATTAAAGCATTCATATGTGTGTGCATATAAATTAGGAGTTATTTTGTATTGCCATGTTTGAGTGATCCATTGATTGTAAAATGATTCTAAGGTGAATTAAACATCATCTAGATCATTCCCAAAGAAATACCAAAGAAAAACAAATCAAAATGAATAAAAGAAGCAAATGGTCATTTGTGCCATTTTAATTACCATGCCTACTTTGGCTATTCCTAGAACTCAAATCTTAACAGAAACAAATGTGGATCTTTGCACCCCTTGCTAGTAGAAGTAGTGATGTACCAAGGCCCACTTTGTGATCTACCAAAAACTTTCAAACATTAAATTTAAATGGCATTTGAAAATTGAATCTAGTGTAGGTATCAAGATCAGACTTATTCAAAAAACACTCAAATGAACTCCATTTTCAAATCCCAAGCAACCAGAGATGCTCAAGCATGTGATCACCAACTCCACGAAAATTCAGCCCAAAATTCAAATATTTCGTTCATGCGGCCATTGTGTCGAACACCCTGTTAGCAGAATCAAATTAGCAAACTAATTTTGTCGAGCAAATTGAGTTGCATTGACATCCTTGTCCCTCCTGAGTCCAACCAGACCCTCACTGGCCTACCCCTTAGCCACAGCAGCAGTGGAGCGCCACCACATTTTGGTCACCACCGGCCGAACATGGGCAAAGCTCCACACACAGCGCCGCGCCGTTCCAGCACCACCACTAGCTCCGCCTAACCCTACCGCCGCCCATTGTCCACCCCTCTATCACCCACAGCCCCTGCACCACTCCCCAGCCTCGCTGCCCTTTCTCTCTGCGTGCATCCAGAGCGCGCTAGAGCGCCCTCACCGCTAGCACGCCACAGACCGTGCCTTGACGCCATCCCACGCACGCCGCACTGCCTCGACCCCAGCACCCCGCCAAATACGGCCGTGTGCCGCCGCGCGACCCACAGTCACCAAGCGTCGCATCGAGCACCGCCTCTGTCTCCTAGAGCGCGAGACACTCCCGACCAAATGCCACCGCCCCTAGCCACGCCATTGCGCCGTAGCTGACCGCCAGGAGGCAACCCATCGTGCGCCTACCCAGCCCATGCCTCTAGTAGCCTGTATCAACGTCACCGACGAGCTCGCCGCCGTGCTGCACGGTCCCCTTGTCGACCTATATAAGGAGCCCTCCCCAGCACCCATTCTCCACACTCCAACACTCCCCTCTCTCCCCTGAGCATTTCCCCTCTCTCGCTGGAGCCACTCGAGCCTTAGTTCGCCGGAATTTTCATCGGAGCCGCCGCAGCAGAGGAGGAAGTGCCCTGTCGATTTCGTCCACCCCAGGAGCCGCCGTGACCATGCCTGAGTCCGCCGTCGACCGCACGTTCGATCGCCCCCATCGCCGCGCTAGCAGGAACCCTGGTATGCCCCCATTGCACCCTCATCGAGCCGCTAGGGTTTCGTCTCGTCGGCGACAAGTTCGTCGTCGACGATGAACCACCACCGTCGATCTAGGTTCTAATCGCACGGTCCACATCTCCCTGTACCGCTTCGCGCTGAGTTGTGCCACTAACATGTGGACCACCCATGTCAGTGTTCCCGCGCGACCCATTTAATTCAAATTTAGATTTATCTATTTTAGCTGAAACTCAGTTCTGTCCCTTAGTTTAAAAATCAATTCAAGAAGATTTACTGAACCAAATTGAGTGATTCCAATTTTTTTGGAAAGCTTTAAAAACATCTATCCAAGCCCGTTGGAATTAATTCATTTAGAGTTAGAGATCTCTCCTAGTAAAAATAACAAGACAGAAGCTTTTACACATTCAAACATTTTTATAAAATCAACCATAATATCTTTTGATTTGATTCCAACTCTCAAAAATCACATTTAACCATACCGATCTGAATACGTAATAATATTAAGGTTTGCATGTAGTGACTTTGGACTAGTACCAAAATAATGCTATATAGGCATTTCTAGTCACTTGAAATCATTAAATAATAAACTTAAACTTAACTAAATGTGATCCAACCTTTGAATCACATTCTCTTATGTTAGAATATGTGGTGATGACATGTGTCCACATGATCCCATATTTTAAGTGGAGAATATTAAATCTTAGATATTTTCAATGAGTAGAAATTACTTTTCTTAAATAAAAAGAATGAAGCTAGTTAATAAAACCTTGTGCTGCTTGTGATGATAATAGATCATTAAAAGTATGCCTTAGTGTGCTAAGTAGCCTAGTTAAGTATTGTTTGGTTATTGTGTACTCCGTATGTATTTATAAACGATAGTACCGACCAAGCTTTCAAGGAGGAGGAGTTCTACCAAGAAGAAGAGGAAGAAAACTTCAACCACTTCACCAACCAAGGCAAGCTATTGTTAGCAAGCTAGAATTAAGTTAGATAACCTAAGCAAGATGCACTAGGCATGCTTTGGTTATACCCCTTTGACTATTACCTACTCCAAGTTTTTACTTTCAAGCTTTTACTTTCTTTACTTTACCAAAGTCCCTTACTGGTTTGAAGTTAGCATAAAAAGTATAAAACTTGACCTATCTAGATAACCTTAGATGTCATTCTATGGCATGAGATTGAGATTAGTACCCCAACTTAGTGAACACTCTTAACTTAGTAGCGTAGAGCTAAATCAAAACTTGAGTCACTTTAGATGGGAACACTTGGTGAAAATGAATTGTGAAAACCTTGGAATGGTGAGTCATTCTATTGAGATGTTTTGACATGTGTTGAGAAACACAAATGGTTGATGATGATGAAAATGTTGAGGCATGAGTCTTAACCCTTTTAGAAAACTGATGGTTGGATTCGGATGCGATACCATTCCAATTTTATCGTACAACCACAATACCTAAATTGGGTAATGCTTAGCCGGAAATTTATATGCATTAGTATTAGTTCCCTCGTAGGAGAGGTTTGAGCTGAGCCTACCTCTCAATGTTGTCCACCTATGCAGTGCCCAAGATGACAGATGGTCATGGTTGGGAGGCCATACTCACAGGAGAGGTGCTTATACTAGGGTGTGTAAAGGAAAGGTTTTGTTTGATTATTTGCATACTAAGTATGATGATTCAGGGTTATCCCTGACAGATGTATCGAATCTTGTGGTGAAAGTGTACCACCTCTGTAGAGTGTCAAACTATTCGAATAGCCGCGTCCACGGTTATGGATAGTTGGAGTGGCCATACTGTTTTGTTGTCAGATGTTTTCAAAATGTCTTATGAAATGAATGATGAATCTTGACTTGACCACAACAGGGTTGTGACTATGACACTAACTTCCCAACTTAAGTGATTCTAGAACTTTCTTTTATCTTTCTTTGTTTCTGAACTCAGCTTAGGTTTCAAACTTAACTTTACAAATAAACATAGAGTTAGCTTTTCCCACTAGCACTATCTTACTTGTTAGTGGTAGTTTGCGAGTACTTAAAGAGTACTCATGGCTTTTGTCCCTGGCTATTCTCATGGCCAGACTATGAAGGTGACTACCAATATGACAGACAGCAGGACGGCTATGATAACTAGGACTATCTTCCATCTTCAGCATTGCCTGTGCCCCTGAAGATGGACCCCACCGCTATGCTTATTATTTATTCTGCTGCTTGTTGTATTAAGACTGGATCATGAGATCATCTATTCGTGTAAGACCTTATATTGGTTTGTAATGGATGATGTACTGTGATATCCAATCTGTTATGCCTCGCAAAAATGGTAATCCTGGGATTGCAATGTATGACATAACAGGCATCTGGGATTAAAAATCCGGGTGTTGACAAGTTGGTATCAGAGCCATCCTTACCATAGGAGACCCTAGTTAGAATGGATGTCCGGACAAAAACTTAATTTCAAAACCAAAGTGAGTATTTATGAAAAACTATTTCCTCTCTTACCCTTGGAAATTCATTCTTTCTCAAAAAATTCATGTTCCTCAAATTCTTACATTACTACATAAAATTTGACACACTTGATCACTTCACTAACTTCCTCATCCTAAATTCTTGTAGATGGAGACTCAGTTCAGCAAGTTCTACCAGTTGGGCAATGGAGGTCAGCTGATCTTCGAGAGGGATCTAGATTCACTATCTGAGTTATTGGGACGCCCACATCCGGAGTTTCTGGGAGCTCAACTTCCTGGACCCCCAGGAGGAGATTTACAGTGGCTAGTCACCGCATATCTTCGAGGAAGCATAGAAGCACCAACGTCCAGGAGAATCTAGTTCTCCGTAAGAGAGAACAAGTGGCTAGATGGATTAGCCAGGGCAATGCATGAAGCTCTCGCACGTCTATGTGCCCTCAGTGTCAACCAAATCCAAGGAACCCGCTTTGCGCACTGTGCAAGGCGTGACTTCATGGGAATGCCAATGGAGATGCCAGGTCACCTGGAGTTGAAGCGTCAAGTGGAGAACCTTGACTTCCAGCTGTACGACCTCCAGAAGGAATTGGACAATGCTAGGTAGTTTGCCAACCACAACTGTGCCATTGCCGCCCAGAAAGCCCAGACTTTCTCACTGCTTGTCAAGGACCGCCAGTCTCTTCGCCTCCAGCGCGAAAAGAAGGATAGCACCATCGCCCGTCTTTGCAAGAAGGTGGCCGACCTCAAGAAGCCCGTCAAGGAGCAAGAAGCTTAGCTTGCAGCAAAGGAGGAAGAAGAGGAGGGTGAAGCCATCTAGGGAGACATGGATTCTTACCTCAGCAATTATAATGACTTTCTAGAGGAGGATGCTGTGGACTTCTACACTGACGATGAGGACTCCGACTTCATCGACGATGAGTAGATGCACTAGAGCACTATTGTAGCATGAGATGTATCGGTCCCACTATATCGTAGCTTGCAAAATTGTTCTTAAAACCATCTGTTTTCCTTTGTTGTTGTGGTGTGTGTGTGTGTGTTTGTATCGTGTGCTTGTTTTAAGGAATGAAATGGAGTTAGTTGCAAAACTTGAGTCAAACTCAAAGTTTTAACTTTGAAACCAAAACCATGAACCTTAGAACTTTCCCTCTTACCCCTTTATCTATCTCAATCTTCAGATGACTCGTGGAAACCCAGGAGGGAGCAGCTCATCGTAGGACCCAATGCTGCAGATCATGCAGATGTTAGTTGCAGACCATGAAGCAAGCAGGGCAGAGCACCAGGCCAACTTAGCAACACTGCAGTAGATAGCTCAGATGGCCCAAAACAACCAAGGGCATGGAAATCAGGATCATCAAGGATCCAAGCTGAAGAACTTCCAGAATACCAATCCCCTAATCTTTAGCACTTCAGAGAACCCATTAGATGCTAATGATTGGTTGCAGACGATGGAGAACAATTTGGAGGTAGCCAGAGTTGATGACAACGAGAAAGTTCTCTTTGCCACCCACTACTTGGCAGGAGACGCAATTGCCTGGTGGAACAACATCCGCCTGATGAACCATGGTCAAGTGATGACATGGGAAGCCTTCAAAATCAAGTTCAGCCGCACGCATGTGCCGCAGGGCCTAGTCACCAGAATGAGGGATGAATTCAGAGAGTTGAAGCGAGGCAGAATGACTGTGGTGGAGTACCGTGACAGATTCATGTCGCTTGCAAGGTACGCACCTGATGAGATCAACACGAAGGCAAAGAAGAAGGAGAGATTCCTATACTTACTGCATGACGAGATGTAGACAGTCCTCGTCAACATCCGCTTCGAGGATCTCGAAGAGCTAGTCGACTCTACCATTCAGATGGAAGGGAAGATTAACCAGGGAAACGACAACTGCAAACGTCGTATGATGCACCAAGCTGGATCCAACAATCACCAGAAGTACCATCCCAACCCGTCTGTAGGGTATGCACCGAGAAACAACCGACCCCCAATGTGTCTCCCAAGCTACCCAAACCGTAGCGGAGGCAATGTGAAGACCAGGAACAACAAGCACTCCGGCAACACCAACAATTTCAACCGTGCACCTCCCAAGAGCAACAACAACAACCACAACAGCAACACTACACCTAGAACTGGAAGCAATGGTGTGCCTGTCGCAACAAAAGACAAGTCCCAGATAACCTGTTTCGAGTGTGGAGTGAAGGGCCAGTATTCCAATGAGTGCCCCAAGAAGACTACCGCCACTGCCAATGTGAATGCCCCAGCTCAACAGCAGCGTCGTGTTCAACCAGGGAGAAGGTTTGCCCCAGGGAACCCTCACAACCGCAACGGCCGTCTCTTCCACATGAACACTGAGGAAGCCCAAGAAGCGCCAGTCGTAGTGCTGGGTATGTTTTTTTGTCAACTCAGTTTTAGCAAGAGTGTTGTTTGATTCTAGAGCATCGCATTCATTTGTCACCGAAGAATTTGCATGCACTAGTAAGATTCACCCAACCAACTTGAAGCATGTCATGATAGTTCAAATCCCCGGTTCAACTACAAAAGCTAGAAAAATTTGCAAAGTTGTGCCTATCAGAATACATGGGTTATATTTTTATGCCAACCTAATCATACTCGGAACCAAAGGATTGGAAGTAGTACTAGGTATGGACTGGATGTACAGGCATAAAGGACTGATATACTGTGCTAAGAAATCCATCACCATGACCAGTAGCTCTGGAATAATAGTAGAGCATGTATCTGAAACCTTACCTCGTCAATTCAAGTGCAACAAGAGTCTAGCCTTACCCACCATAGACCAAGTCAGAGTAGTATGTGAATACCCCGACGTATTCCCAGATGAATTGTCAGGTATGCCCCCGGATAGGGATATTGAGTTCATTATCGAACTAATCCCGGGAACCGGACACATAGCCCAGAGACCCTATAGCATGAATGTGGGCTCCCCGGATTACTCATCCGAGAAATCCATGTTATGCATATTTCCACGTTCTCATGACCAGTGAGCCGTGGAACATAACCGACAGGTACCATTACAACATCCGAAACATAACGAGTTACAAGACTTACATAAATGTCATTATGGCGACATCATCATTAGCAGCGGAACATCACCAAGCGCAGAGCCCAATCGTGCCTCAACCTACAGGCAGCTGACTGGGAAGACGGCCTAGCTCGCTAGACGTCAACGGATTCCTCCCGAAGTCGAAACTCTGAAAATCTGGCCAAGTAAATAGCCAGGGACAAAGCCGTGAGTACTCTTGAATGTACTCGCAAAGCACCAGGAAAATTGAACAAAGGAAATGCAATTCTGGCTGTGTGAGATAGCTCTATCTGGGGTTTCTTTTGAAAAGCCTAACTTAACAATGAAGTTATGGCATCTCCATATCTTTGTTGAAAAAGAGTTTTGAAAGCATGCTTCTGTTTTATAAATCAAGACACCTCCATATCTTTGTTGAAAAAGAGTTTTGGAAATAGTTTTGTAGTAAAAAACCCTTTTTGAACATCTTCGACCACCTAGGGTCAAAACAAAGCCTTTGAACTCGGTTCCCCTGGAACCTTCGTCCTCAAGGTACTTGTTTCCCAAACAAGCACAGTTTGGGTACTCCTAGCCAACACCTATACAACTGTCCTTGACCGTGGACACGGCTATTCGAATAGGTTATACTCTGTAGAGTTTGCACACTTTACCCACAAGAATCAATACATCCGCCGGGATACAACCTCGGCCCACTACCACATTAGATGGGGGTCCGGATAATCAAACCTAACATTTCGCTTGTCTACCCTAGCAAAGGCATGCTTTTCCTCTTGGGTTTGTTCTCCCTGGCAACGAGTATGTGGCTCCCAGCCATAGTCCTTCCTTTCGTACACGCGCATACCCAAGCCACAGCTTGGCGTATACCTTAAATCTGGAGACTCCACTTCCTTCTATACTAACTAAGTCATACCGTCCGCGGGAGACCCAATTGTTGCACCGGCCTTCTGCCAGTTCAGGCTCACTCTTGCCGATGCAAGCGACAGGCTTCAGATCCTTGATCTAGTGGCGCCTGCTCGGAATTCCAGGGATTTCTCCCTATAAGCATGGTAGAAGTGCCTCGGATAAAGCGGACAAACTACGAGTTAAGCCCCAGCACCTGGCGTAATGTGGTTGCGCGGATAAAAATTGTTCCAGTAAAGGCGTAGAACATCCCAGCATCTTCTCATTTCTCCTCATCACCATTTCTTTTGTTAAAACTTTCACTCGGAATGATGCCTCTTCCCAGGGTTTTACAAAGCCTTTTTGAAAACCATTGTAGTGGGGAAAATCCCAGAACAGTTTATTTTCTCAAAACCGGGGTTTCCAACGGGGTGGGATGCTAATCATCATACTCTCGGTCTAAAGGGATAAAATGGTAGGTACATCAGGGTGGTTCCTTGAAGGACACGAAATCATAACTTGGAGGAGCAAAGTTACTACTGTAGTATTTGTAAAACGAAACATGCAGGTAGATTATGCAATTTGTAAAGGAGATATAAAACAGGTAAAATAGAATAGGATATATAACAGAGTTCAGGAATGGTGGCTTGCCTGTGATCAGCAATAAGTCCCTGGACTTCTTCAGATGACCAGGAATACCCCAAATATAATAATAAGAAATCATGTTCTTCTCGTCGTCGGACACTCACACTATCGTCGTCATCGGGTATACATGCAAATTGACAATACCACAATCAATACAAGACATACAAGCATCAAACCATACAGCACACACACATGAGAAATACTACTGGACTTGGGAGGTGTTGGAGAAGTGGGATTCAAATGGTGGAATTTGCAAGATTGCCACTATAGTGGTTTCTATTTGGAAGATAGTTGTTAAGGTTAGATATGATGCATTTGGATTTGGGTTCTTAGGTCTGTAGGTTATCAATGGATGACCATGATATCCTCTGATAGGTCCTGACAAGACAAAACCATCACAAGTGGTTTTACTTGATTATCCAATTCCTAGATTTAGATATGCTTTTTATAGTGGGTTAAACTCTAGTTTGAGGAAATAATTCACCAGGGAAGTTCTGGAGCTCCAAAAATTATTTCCTTGGATGGTTTAATAGTACTTGATGTAATGAACCAGCTTGAGTTGGAATCATGTCCAAATATTTACCAGAATGCCCTCAGGAAATTCCCAAAGGCAGTTCTGTATGAATCTTCTCTTATTCACCAGATTAATTCTACAGGAGCTATTGAGTTTGTTCCAAGGGAAGGTGTTAGGTATGTCCAGTACCTTTCTGTAGGAATTGGATTCACCCTTTTTGGAGTTGCCAAACTCCTAGAGGGATTTAATTAGTGAAAGTACCCATCACAGAGGTATTTAAATCACTAAAATTCAACTAGAGCTTAATAAATTCTGAGCTGCTGGGATTGGGTAGATATGGCTTTTGGTGTGTACTGGGAGGTGGAATCAGGTCAATACCACATTTGATTAGACCTGGGGAATTTATCTAAGACAGAAAGTCGCTAGTTTTGTCATTTTTGCTAAAGGCCACATACTATTCAACTTGACCTAAGGTTTGTGCTGGATGATAGGTATTTCAAATACCTTCCAGTAGGTCTTTGGTTCATCCCAAATGGAGACGTGGAACTTTCTGTAGATTTTAATTAGTGTTCTAGACTCATTTTAGCAGAATAATTACTAACCAATATTGGGATTTATTTTGGACATGGGATTACCTCTGCATGTTTGAGAAAACATCAGAGAACTACCAGGAATTTAGATATGGGCATTTGGACTTGGCTTACCATTTTAGTTGGATTTAAAACAACTGGAGCTTCTCTGGATTGATAGGTTAGCTAAAAAGAAAAAGAAAAAGAAAAAGGGTGCAGCGGGCCGGATCTGGGGAGACTTTGGGCTGCAGGGGAGGATTTGGCCCACGACAGGGCAACGCGACACGTGGGAGCCGACGCTTGAACTGGCAAGCGGGCCCCGGCGGTCGGCGGGGGAAAACGCCGACGTGGTACCGGCGGATCTCACTCGTCCGATCAAGTGGTTATGGACGGCCCGCACTCGTCATCGTCGCAGCGACAAAGCGCCGGGTACAGAACCCTAACTCGCCGGAGAGAGAGAAGGGGAGCTCACTAGAGGGATCGGGAGGTGGCGCGGAGGGTGCAGGGCGACGCGGTCGACGCCGCTGAGCAGATCGGTGGGCGGCACGATGCAGTTTGACGCCGGGAAGTAGCTCGTGCAACGGCGGCCGAGGATGATCTCGTCGGAGCTCAACGGCGCCGGCGGAGGAGAGGGTCCTAGGAATAAAAGAGAGCACCATTAGATGCAGGAGAGCAAGGGGATCACATGGGCTGACATGCAGAATGAATAGAGCAGAGAGGGAAGAGCCTTGCTCGATTTTTTGGAGGAGGCCGAGAGCTCCTCCTCCTCTTCCTTCGGACAACACAGAGCAGGGGAGGGGGTGTGGTGCTCGGGGGAGGTGAGTGGGGTGGAGAGGGAGCAAATGAGGGCAGGGGAGAGCTGGGGGAAGGCCTCTAGCCATATATACCAAGAGGGAGGAGTAGATGGGGTAAATTACCATCTTGGACAAGGGGGAGGGCAAGGCTGGCTAGTGATTGGTTTAGAGGGAGGTGGGGAGGGGTATTTTTGGTACTTGGTCGTGTTCGATCAGGGGTGGCATCAGTGGTAATTAAATTAGGTTGATCCTTGTAAGAATTGGGGTTATTTCTCCTTCTTTCTACTATGGTAGGGGGAAATGGGGATTTTTTGGGGTGGATCTTGCAATGGTGGTCGACCAGGGATGTGTCTGATGCTGAGGGGGTACATTGAGCAAGATTGAAGGGAATTTGGAAGCGAATTGAGGAATGGATTTGCTTAGTTTACAATTTTGATCCAATATATATTGTGAAGCAAGTCCAAAAAGTTACATTGGACCAGAGTAGAAAATGGTACTGGTAGATAGATGAGGTCAAGGTAGACTCCTAGAAATTATTTGGGATTTTTATGTGGGGTTTAAGTCCACTTAAATCCATTTACTCAAAAAGGACAGAAATGATTTTTAGACAAGCAATTGATATTTTTACATTGGAAAAGGGTGGATTTTGATGTGGAAGGGTCCCAAATGTGAATACACACTTAGGAAAATTTTCCCAAGATTTATTGGAGCTTAAAAGTATTTAAAACAATTATTATTCCAACTTAGCCATTTAAGAAAATGGACAAAAAGAAATAATAAAGCTTCTCAAAAATATTTATATTTGAGATTGAAAGATAGGGTATGATATGTGGAACTCACATGACCCAAAATTTAGGGAAGTGTTTTGGTAAAAACCGAACTTTCCTTTGTGGAGGGAGTTTTGGGGATTTTGACTATTTAAGGAATTAAATAGTTTTGGGGCCATAATAATTATGCATAATTATGTATAAATATTGAGGATCAATGTAAAGGAGATATACAAGGTTTAGCAAGCATTTGCAACCTTGTGGAATGGAATTCCAACTTGAATTTGGTGGAATACCCTAGATTAGGGATCTAGGGAGGTGTTAATTTCATACGACCAAAAGATGCTCGCATCTTGGAGCTTAGAGCTCACCTTGGTGAAAGGGATAGATGGATAGGTAGGCCAGGTTATATATATGATCATGGCAGAAAGAGTTTGAAATAATTGTATTGGAGGTGATCTAGAAATGATGGCAAAGTTTGTTGAAAATAAGGCTGCCATGCAAACACAGTCATGATGCTTTATAACCCATGTGGGCTTAAGCAGCACAGAGATCCATTTGGAGCAAGTGAAATAGGTTCAGATAGACATCAATGATTAGAACACAACCATGCAGATAGTTGGTCCATAGGGTTTTGGATGGTGATGTGAGCTTCTACCAAAGTAGGTATGATGACTAGATTTGCAGGAATTGTTATTTTCTTGCCTGCAAAACCATCAAGGATGAGTGGGTCGAGGGATGATCTACCCAGAGGCAAATGTGGGCATTGGTAGTCCTTAGTATGTTTAACAAGATGGTTCAGGTGCATTTCCAAAAATGCACATGGTTTGAGAAAAGGAGGCATTCAAAAAGGTGATGCTGGAATTGTTTCTAGACTTGGCCAAATTTGGCAGTTTTGAGGATTTTGACTAGAGTATGAGAGGGAATGTTCTTGGAGGAGTTGCAAGGTATTAGAGCATTAAAAAGTAGTTGATATGGAAGTGTAGAGTGAGTAGAAGAGATCCTTGCTTGGTGATGGTCTTCAAGAGCTTGGGAACATCTAGAATGGAAATCCTTAGGATTGATCTGGCTAAGGGCTTTAGATAATCACCTAGTGGTTAGGGATCTCATTTAGAATTATATTCTTGCTTAGGGGCTGATGATTTGGAAACATCTTGATCCTAGTGATTATCTCCTAGAGTGGCTCATACTACTTCCTAAGCAAACAAGTCAAACAGCAGATCAAAGCAACTCATCAGACAGCAGATCAAGGCAACTCATCTTATACACTTAATCAACCATTACTAGGGTTCACCATCAAGCTCAGCTTGAGGTAAGGCTGGGGCATTTTGAAGAGGTTGGGTTTTGAATAAGATAAGGACCTTGGTCTCTCTACCAAGAGTAGAATTCAAAATTCAAATGCTTTGAACAAGAGTTTTGGGAAAACTAGAGGTAAGATTAGTTGAGTGTTCTATCTTGAAAACATAAGGAGATTGTGTTATATATCTCTCCATAGTTTTGTTAATGGAAGCTACCAAAATAGTTTTGGTTACATAGGCATCTTGGCTCATGTTTTGAAATGCTAGAACGTTTGAGAATATGTAAAGTAAGCCAAGATAGTTTTGGTAAATAGCTTTTGTCAACTGAGGGTGAGGTAGGGAATATCCTAAGATACACTTTCATAAGAACAAGTGCAAACAAACAACAATCATGCACTGCACCAAGCACAAGAAAAAGTTTTTGTTCCCCCTGATTTTTGCATTCTGGCCAACAAATCAGGGTTGCTGAAATTGGGATGTTACAGACCTTTCCCCCTTAAAAGAATCTCGTCCCGAGATTCAGGAGAGTAAGGTTAGGGGATTTGTCTCGGAGTTAGTACTATGAGTTTCTTGCAGACTAACTTGTCGGCCTTGTCTTCGAACAAAAACACCTTGACAGGGAGGTTGAACTTCAATCTTCTTGAAACTCGAAGGCCGAGCTAGCTTCAACCATGGTTGCGGGGAGGGATCTTCCTTCTATAGGGGTCTACGGTGCTTCTCTGAAGTGGGTTGTTGTATCCACGTTTGTGACAAGTCTGTGCTCTGGGATTTGTGTCTTCAGGTCACATGGTCGGGCAGTGAGGTTATCTATTTTGCGGGAAAGATGCAGTGTTTCCCCCTTAGGATTTTACTTGGGTAGAGTGGAGGGTCACAAGTAGGGGACTTTCTTAGGAGGGTGAAAAGAGAGGGTTCTTAAGGTAGCGGAGGACAACATAGGAAAGGTGGCATCCTAGCTGTCTTTCCGGGGGGGACATAGGCTAGTTTATTACCGGCTGGGCTTGCCGACGTTCAGGGAAACCTTGAGTGAGTTGAGGAGCTTCTCTCTATCTTTACTTCCACGGGGCGCTATCACCTAGGAAGGCGTGGGACATCTTCAGTCTTGAGCTGCGTGGCAGCGAGCGGTAGGGTGACCATCTTTTATGAGGAAGGGGACCTTGGATGTCTTCGAGCTTCTCTGTCGAGGGAGTCTTGGCGGATTTTCTCTCAGGGCATTCTCGGCTGAAGTGACCGGGTAGTCCACACGTGAAGCAGATGCCCATCCTTTGGTGTAACTGTTTTGTTGCCTTGCCTTTGCTAGTACCTGGAGGTTGACGGGCTAGGCTAATGAGGGGATATACTGGACACTTTATGGGAACATGGTCTTGGCCTTCACAGATAAAACAAGTGATAAGCTGAGTTGGGAAAACTTTGGGTGAATGGGGTTCTCCGCAGTTGGGGCAGTGGCCGGAACATCTGTTGGCTAGGTGCCCTTCGTCTCCGCAGCGGCTACATGCCTTCTTCGAGCTTCCGGTTTTCATGGCTATCCTGGAGGAGCTCTTGTTGGTGGCAGACGTTTCGGGTTGGGTCTAATGCAACGACTTGGGTAAAACACGCAAGAAGGAAAAACCAGCAAACAAACATAGCAATCAAGGAAGTCAGTACAAACCAACTAATCTACACCTGAAGGTGCTAATAGTGCTTAGGCATTACAAAACGCGTTCAGGGACGACACATGACCCTACCCTATTGCTAGAGGGGCGAGTATTGCAACGCTGGTGATTACTCAGAGGGTGCATCTGCGGAGTCTTTGATATCTTCAGGGTCTCTAACTATTGCAGATCCTCTGGGGTCTGCGGGATATTCAGCTCATCTTCGGTGAAGGTGAGAGTGGTGCCTTCCCATGGTGCAGGGTTGGATGTTGACTCGGTCGGCACGGGTGACTGGACAATTGGGTGGTACTCATTGAGGAAGGAGAGTTCTTCGTCAGTCCCGAGGTTCTCGTCTTTAGGGGTTGGGGGTACTTCAATGATCAGCTTCCGCGCCAAGCGGGCATTGGTGACCTGAAGACTCCTTTCGCGCTTACGGAGTAGGTTGATATCCATCTTTAGAAGAATATTCTCGCGTCTAGCCTTGTCAAGATCTTCCTGGGAGCGTTGGAGTAGGTATTCCATATTCTCCAGCTGATTCCCAATGCAGCAGGTGAGGAAAGACTCAGTGGGGAGTCCGTCTTCGTCTCTCTTTCCAAACAAGTGGTAGGGAGTATCTTTCAACTCATCTTTGTGGATCTTGCAAAGGCGCTCCATGATCTCCTGTATGGCTCGCACCACGCCATCTACCCAGTTGTTGTCGAGGAAGGTGAAGATTGTGGGCACGGTGTCCTCATCGAGGGAAGGAATCACCGCCTTGATGACCCATTGCATCACATTGGTATTACTACGAGGAAGTTTGGTTCCTTCAATAGTTGGCACGGGCCTCTTGACTATCTTCAGTAGGTTGTGAAGCTGCTCTTCAAAGGGCCAGAAACTGTCTCCGACAATGATGCGCTCTGAGCGGAAAGAGGCCATCTACAGCAGATTGGGGAGATGGGGTTGAGTTAGTGTCAGTGTGCAGGATTTTAAACTTAGGAAACCATATTAATTCAAGTGGTTTTCAAAATCAGAGGGGGGGGGAAGACATAAGCACTTTTGCAAATAGTCATCTTTTCTCGCTTGTTCTTTGCAGAAAATAGGTTCGTCGTTTTCTGTCTAACGTCCATGCTAACTAAGGTCTCCTACAGTCAGGATGGCTCTGATACCAAGTCTGTGGGCTCCCCGGATTATTCATCTGAGATATCCCTGTTATGCATATTTCCATGTTCTCATGATCAGTGAGCTGTGGAACATAACCGACAGGTACCATTACAACATCCGAAACATAACGAGTTACAAGACTTACATAAATGCCATTATGGCTAGATCATCATTAGCAGCGGAACATCACCAAGCGCAGAACCCAATCGTGCCTCAACCTACAGGCAGCTGACTGGGAAGACGGCCTAGCTTGCTGGACGTCACCGGATTTCTCCCGAAGTCGAAACTCTGAAAGTCTGGCCAAGTAAATAGCCAGGGACAAAGCTGTGAGTACTCTTGAATGTACTCGCAGACCACCAGGATAAGTGAACAAAGGAAATGCAATTATGGCTGTGGCGAGATAGCTCTATCTGGGGTTTCTTTTGAAAAGCCTAAACTAACTTTGAAGTTATGGAATCTCAATATCTTTGTTGAAAAAGAGTTTTGAAAGCATGCTTCTGTTTTATAAATCAAGACAACTCCATATCTTTGTTAAAAAGAGTTTTGGAAACAGTTTTGTAGTAAAAACCCTTTCTAAACATCTTCGGCCACCTCGGGTCAAAACAAAGCCTTCGAACTCGGTTCCCCTGGAACCTTCGTCCTCAAGGTACTTGTTTCCCAAACAAGCACAGTTTGGGTACTCCTAGCCAACACCTTTACAACCGTCCTTGACCGTAGACACGGCTATTCGAATAGGTTATACTCTGCAGAGTTTGCACACTTCACCCACAAGAATCAATACATCCACCGGGATACAACCACGGCCCACTACCACTGTAGATGGGGGTCCGGATAATCAAACCTAACCTTTCCCTGGTCTACCCTAGCAAAGGCATGCTTTTCCTCTTGGATTTGTTCTCCCCGGCAACGAGTATGTGGCTCCCATCCATAGTCCTTCCTTCCGTACACGCGCATGCCCAAGCCGCAGCTTGGCGTATACCTTAAATCTGGAGACTCCACTTCCTTCCGTACTACCTAAGTCGTACCGTTCGCGGGAGACCCAATTGTTGCACTGGCCTCCTGCCATTTCAGGCTCACTCTTGCCAAAGCAAGTGATAGGCTTTAGATCCTTGATCTGGTGGCACCTGCTCGGAATTCTAGGGATTTCTCCCTATAAGCATGGTAGAAGTGCCTCGTCTAGAGCGGACAAACTACGAGTTAAGCCCTAGCACCTGGCGTAATGTGGTTGCGCGGATAAAAATTGTTCCAGTAAAGGCGTAGAACATCCCAGCATCTTCTCGTTTCTCCTCATCAACATTTCTTTTTTTTAAACTTCCACTTGGAACGATGCCTCTTCCCAGGGTTTTACAAAGCCTTTTTGAAAACCTTTGTAGTGGGGAAAATCCCAAAACAGTTTATTTTCTCAAAACCAGGGTTTCCAACTGGGTAGGATGCTAATCATCATACTCCCGATCTAAAGGGATAAAATGGTAGGTACATCAGGGTGGTGCCTCGAAGGACACGAAATCATAACTTGGAGGAGCCAAGTTACTATCATAGTATTTGTAAAACGAAACATGCAGGTAGATTATGCAATTTGTAAAGGAGATATAAAACAGGTAAAATAGAATAGGATATATAACAGAGTTCGGGAATGGTGGCTTGCCTGTGATCACCAATAAGTCCCTAGACTTCTTCAGATGACCAAGAATACCCCAAATACAATAATAAGAAATCTCGTTCTTCTTGCCGTCGGACACTCACACTATCGTCGTTATCGGGTATACATGCAAACAGACAATACCACAATCAATGCAAGACATACAAGCATCAAACCATACAGCAAACAAACATGAGAAATACTACTAGACTTGGGAGGTGTTGGAGAAGTGGGATTCAAATGGTGGAATTTACAAGATTGCCACTATAGTGGTTTCTATTTGGAAGATAGTTGTTAAGGTTAGATATGATGCATTTGGATTTGGGTTTTGAGGTCTGTAGGTTATCAATGGATGACCATGATATCCTCTGATAGGTCCTGACAAGACAAAACCATCACAAGTGGTTTTACTTGATTATCAAATTCCTAGATTTAGATATGCTTTTTATAGTGGGTTAAACTTTAGTTTGAGGAAATAATTCACCAGCGAAGTTCTGGAGCTCCAAAAATTATTTCCTTGGATGGTTTAATAGTACTTGATGTAATGAACCAGCTTGAGTTGGAATCATGTCCAAAGATTTACCAGAATGCCCTTAGGAAATTCCCAAAGGCAGTTCTGTATGAATCTTCTCTTATTCACCAGATTAATTCTACAGGAGCTATTGAGTTTGTTCCAAGGGAAGGTGTTAGGTATGGACAAAAAGAAATAATAAAGCTTCTCAAAAATATTTATTTTTGAGATGGAAATATACGGTATGATATGTGGAACTCACATGAGCCAAAAGTTAGGGAAGTGTTTTGGTAAAAACCAAACTTTCCTTTGTGGAGGGAGTTTTGGGGATTTTGACTATTTAAGGAATTAAATAGTTTTGGGGCCATAATAATTATAGATAATTATGGATAAATATTGAGGATCAATGTAGAGGAGATATAAAAGGTGTAGAAAGCATTTGCAACCTTGTGAAATGGAATTCCAACTTGAATTTTGTGGAATACCCTAGATTAGGGATCTAGGGATTTTGTGGAATACCCTAGCTTAGAGCTCACCTTGGTGCAAGGGATAGATGGATAGGTAGGCCAGGTTATATAGATGATCATGGCAGAAATAGTTTAAATTAATTGTATTGGAGGTGATCTAGAAATGACGGCAAAGTTTGTTGAAAATAAGGCTGCCATGCAAATAGAGTCATGATGCCTTATAACCCATGTGGGCTTAAGCAGCACAGAGATCCATTTGGAGCAAGTGAAATAGGTTCAGATAGACATCAATGAGTAGAACACAACCATGCAGATAGTTGGTCCATAGGGGTTTGGATGGTGATGTGAGCTTCTACCAAATTAGGTATGATGACTAGATTTGCAGGAATTGTTATTTTCTTGCCTGCAAAACCATCAAGGATGAGTAGGTCGAGGGATGATCTAACCAGAGGAAAATTTGTTCCTTGGTCGTCCTTAGGATGGTTAACTAGATGGTTCAGGTGCATTTCCAAAAATGCAGATGGTTTGAGAAAAGGAGGCATTCAAAAAGGTGATGCTGGATTTGTTTCTAGACTTAGCCAAATTTGGCAGTTTTGAGGATTTTGACTAGAGTATGAGAGGGAATGTTCTTGGAGGAGTTGCAAGGTATTAGAGCATTAACAAGTGGTTGATATGGAAGTGTAGAGTGAGTAAAAGATATCCTTGCTTGGTGATGGTCTTCAAGAGCTTGGGAACATCTAGAATGGAAATCCTCAGGATTGATCTGGCTAAGGGCTTTAGATAATCACCTAGTGGTTAGGGATCTCATTTAGACTTGTATTCTTGCTTAGGGGTTAATGATTTGGAAACATCTTGATCCTAGTGATGAGCTCCTAGAGTGGCTCATACAACTTCCTAAGCAAACAAGTCAAACAACAGATCAAAGCAACTCATCAGACAGCAGATCAAGGCAACTCATCTTATACACTTAATCAACTATTACTAGGGTTCCCCATCAAGCTCAGCTTGAGGTAAGGTTGGGGCATTTTGAAGAGGTTGGGTTTTGAATAAGATAAGGTCCTTGGTCTCTCTACCAAGAGTAGAATTCAAATGCTTTGAACAAGAGTTTTGGGAAAACTAGAGGTAAGATTAGTTGAGTGTTCTATCTTGAAAACATAAGGAGATTGTGTTATATATCTCTCCATAGTTTTGTTAATGGAAGCTACCAAAATAGTTTTGGTTACATAGGCATCTTGGCTCATGTTTTGAAATGCCAGAAAGTTTGAGAATGTGTAAAGTAAGCCAAGATAGTTTTGGTAAATAGCTTTTCTCAACTGAGGGTGAGGTAGGGAATATCCTAAGATAAACTTTCATAAGCATAAGTGCAAACAAACAACAATCAAGCACTGCACCAACAACAAGAAAACTTTTTGTTCCCCCTGATTTTTGCATTCTGGGCAACAAATTTGGGTTGCTGAAATTGGGATGTTACAATGAACCCCTCAGAATTAGTAGAGTTGAAGAAGCAGTTGGATGCTATGTTAGCAATAGGCTTGATTCAACCAAGCGCGTCGCCATGGAGATCACGAGTGTTATTCATCGACAAGAAAGATGGAGGCAACCATTTGTGCACAGATAACAGAAAACTGAATGACGTCACCATCAAAAACAAGTACCCCTTGCCAAAGATAGAGGATCTATTTGATCAGTTGACTGGTGCCCATGTATTCACAAAGATTGATCTTAGGACTGGTTATCACCAACTTAAGATTCGTGCAATGGATATTCCGAAGACCACCTTTACTACTCACTATGGTTTATACGAGTATACGGTTATATCGTTTGGATTAACCAATGCCCTAGCTTATTTCATGAATCTCATGAATAAGATCTTTATGAATTTCTTAGGTAAGTTTGTCGTTGTGTTTATCGATGATATCCTCCAAGTCAGAAGAAGAGCATGAGCAACATCTGAGAATCATTGTAGAAACCCTAAGAGAGCACCGGTTATATGCCAAGTTCAGCAAATGTGAATTTTGGCTGAAAGAAGTAGGATTCCTAGGACATATTGTGTCTGTCGGAGGAGTCTCTGTTGATCCTTCCAAGATCAAAGATGTCAAAGAATGGGAATCCCCAACCACTCAAACCCAAGTCCGTGCATTTCTCGGATTAGCGGGATACTACCGCAAGTTCGTAGAAGGATTGTCGAGCATCGCTAGACCCATGACCCAATTGTTGAAGAAGGACAAGAAGTTTGAATGGACCGACAAATGTGAAGCCAGTTTCCAAGAACTGAAGAAGGGATTGATTTCAGCCCCAATTTTGATCATGCCAGATATCAAGAAGTCGTTTGATGTATATTGTGATGCATCCAAGATTGGTCTCGGATGTGTATTGATGCAAGAAGGCAAAGTCATCACTTATCTGTCTCGACAACTGAAGTAGCACGAGTAGAACTATCCGACCCATGATCTGGAGCTAGCAACTATAGTTCTAGCGTTGAAGACATGGCGTCATTATCTTATGGGTAATTGTTGTGAGATTTACTCAGATCACAAGAGCTTGAAGTATATTTTCACTCATAAGGAGCTAAATATGAGGCAAAGGAGATGGATAGAGTTAATCAAGGATTATGACCTTGTGATTCACTATCACCCCGGCAAAGCCAATGTGGTAGCGGATGCTCTTAGCAGATTGCCTTGTAGGCTAAACACCATGATCAAAGAGAAGCAACCCAGTTTGTATGAGGAGTTGGAGCAGTTTATAATTGAGCTTGTTAGCAAAGGATTTTTAGCTAGCATTGAACTTCAACCCACATTAATCAGCCAAATCAAGGAAACCCAGAAGGGAAATGAAAGTATCGACGGAATCAAACGTCGTATTGGTTCAGGAAAGGTACCTGGATTCACCGAAGACGCGGAAGGAGTTATGTGGTACAAAGGACGTATCTGTGTGCCAGCAGATTCGGAGCTGAAGAGGGTTATCATGCAGAAAGCTCATGATACTCTTTATTCTATCCACCCCGGAGGAACGAAGATGTATCAAGATTTGAAAGAGCAATTTTGGTGGCACAAGATGAAGAGAGAAATCGGGAGCTACATCGCCAAGTGTGACATCTGTCAAAGAGTCAAAGGAGAGCATTAGAGACCCGCAGGACTGTTGCAACCATTGCAGATTCTAGAATGGAAATGGGATTCCGTCGGAATGGACTTTATCACCGGTTTGCCTACTTCTAGTAGGGGAAATGACTCAATCTGGGTCATAGTTGATAGATTGTCCAAGGTAGCCCACTTTATACCTATCAAGACTACCTACCAAAGTGCAAAACTAGCAGGGTTGTATATTACTAGGATTGTTAGTATGCATGGAACCCCCAAGACCATAGTATCAGATCGAGGAATCCAGCTTACCTCAAGATTTTGGCAGAAAGTCCAAGAAGGATTGGGGACCAAGTTGAACTTCAGCACCGCTTATCACCCGCAAACTGATGGACAGACTGAGAGAGTCAACCAAATCCTAGAAGCTATGTTGAGAGCTTGTGTGTTAGAGTATGGATCAAAATGGGAAGACTGCCTGCCTTTCGCAGAATTCTCATATAACAATAGTTATCAAGCTAGCTTGCAAATGGCACCATTTGAGTTCCTATATGGAAGAAAGTGTCGTACCCCTTTGAATTGGTCGCAAGTAGGAGAGAGTCAAATTTTCGGACCCGATATTCTCCGGGAAGCCGAAGAAAAGGTTCACACGGTCTGTGAGCACCTCAAGACCGCCCAGTCCAGACAGAAGAGTTATGCTGACAAGAGAAGGAGAGACCTGACTTTCAATGTCGGAGATTTTGTATACCTCAAGGTTTCACCATTGAAGGGAATGCAATGCTTTAGTCTGAAAGGAAAGTTAGCCCCCAGATATATCAGGCCCTTCAAGATTCTGAACCGTTGAGGAGAAGTATCGTATCAACTGGAACTACCTGAAGAGATGTCAGCCATCCATAATGTGTTTCATATCTCGTTACTTCGTAAATGCCTAGAAGTGCCGGAGAAGACCGAAGTTTTTAAGTACATCGATCACCGAGCTGTTGATATCAACAAGGACCTGACATATCGTGAAGTGCCCATTCATATCTTGGAGGAAGCCTACAGAACCACCAGAACCAGGAGTATCAAATTTCTCAAGATTCAATGGAGCAACCATACCAAAGAGAAAGCCACTTGGGAGCAAGAAGATTACATTAGGACAAAGTTCCCAGATCTCTTTAGTTCCTAGTTTTCTTTCGTAAATCTCGGGACGAGATTTTGTTTAAGGGGGGAAGGTTTGTAACATCCCAAAAATCTAATCCCAAGGTTATTAAGATCAAAATCCTCAAAATTAGGGTTAACAAAACCTTTTCCATTTAAAAATATTAAAGCATTCATATGTGTGTGCGTCTAAATTAGGAGTTGTTTTGAATTGCCATGTTTGAGTGATCCATTGATTGTAAAATGATTCTAAGGTGAATTAAACATCATCTATATCATTCCCAAACAAATCCCAAAGAAAAACAAACCAGAATGAATAAATGAAGCAAATGGTCATTTGTGCCATTTTAATTACCATGCCTACTTTGGCTATTCCTAGAACTCAAATCTTAACAGAAACAAATGTGGATCTTTGCACCCCTTGCTAGTAGAAGTAGTGATGTACCAAGGCCCACTTTGTGATCTACCAAAAACTTTCAAACAGTAAATTTAAATGGCATTTGAAAATTGAATCTAGTGTAGGTATCAAGATCAGACTTATTCAAAAAACACTCAAATGAAATCCATTTTCAAATCCCAAGCAACCATAGATGCTCAAGCATGTGATCACCAACTCCACGAAAATTCAGCCCAAAATTCAAATATTTCGTTCATGCGGCCATTGTGTCGAACACCCTGTTAGTAGAATCAAATTAGCCTAACTATTACTGTTTTTGATCAAATCTTGTTGAGCAAATTGAGTTGCATTGACATACTTGTCCCTCCTGAGTCCAACAAGACCCTCACCGGCCTACCCGTTAGCCACAGCAGTAGTGGAGCGCCGCCACATTTTGGTCACCGCCGGCCGAACGTGGGCAAAGCTCCACAGACAGCGCCACGCCGTTCCAGCACCACCACTAGCTCCGCCTAATCCTACCGCCGCCCATTGTCCACCCCTCGATCACCCACAACCCCTGGACCACTCCCCAGCCTCGCCGCC
Source organism: Avena eriantha (assembly GCA_910589775.1). Classification (NCBI taxonomy): domain Eukaryota; kingdom Viridiplantae; phylum Streptophyta; class Magnoliopsida; order Poales; family Poaceae; genus Avena; species Avena eriantha. Next base: position 312,660,717 of record OU342745.1, on the reverse strand, counting down.
CTTTGTCTCTGCGCGCAGCTAGAGCGCGCCAGAGCGCCCTCACCGCCAGCATGCCACAGACCACGCCTTGACGCCATACCGCGCACACCGCTCCGCCTCGACCCTAGCACCCCTCTAGACACGGTCGTGTGCCGCCGCGCGACCCACAGTCGCCGAGCGCCATGTCGAGCACCGCCTCTGTCTTCTAGAGTGCGAGACGCTCCCGACCAAATGCCACCGCCCCTAGCCGCGCCATTGCGCCGTAGCTGACCGCCAGGAGGCAGCCCACTGTGCGCCTACCCAGCCCATGCCTCTAGCAGCATGTATCAACGTCACCGACGAGCTCACCGTCGTGTCGCACGATCCCCTCATCGACCTATATAAGGAGCCCTCCCCAACACCCATTCTCCACACTCCAACACTCCCCTCTCTCCCCTGAGCATTTCCCCTCTCTCACCGGAGCTACTCGAGACTTAGTTTGCCGGAATTTCCACCAGAGCCGCCGCAGCAGAGGAAAACGTGCCTCCTCGATTTCGTCCACCCCAAGAGCCGCCGCGGCCACGCTTGAGTCCGCCGTCGACCGCACGTTCGATCGCCCCCATCGCCACGCTAGCTAGAGCCCTGGTATGCCCCCATTGCACCCTCACTGAGCCGCTAGGGTTTTGTCTCGCCGGCGACCAGTTCGTCGTCGACGTTGAACCACCACCGTCGATCTAGGTTCTAATCACACGGTCCACATCGCCCCGTACCTCTTCGCGTTGAGTTGTGCCACTGACATGTGGACCACCCCTGTCAGTTGTCATCTGCGCCACGGAGCGTCACTAGGCCAGCCCATTAGTGTTCCCGCGCGACCCATTTAATTCAAATTTAGATTTATCTATTTTAGCTAAAACTCAGTTATGTCCCTTAGTTTAAAAATCAATTCAGGAAGATTTACTAAACCAAATTGAGTGATACCAATTTTGTTGGAAAGCTTCTAAAAAAGATCTATCCAAGCCCGTTCGAACTAATTCATTTAGAGTTAGAGATCTCTCCTAGTAAAAATAACAAGACAGAAACTTTTGCACATTCAAACATTTTTATAAAATCAACCATAATATCTTTTGAGTTGATTCCAACTCTCAAAAATCACATTTAACCATACCGATCTGAATATGTAATAATATTAAGGTTTGCATGCAGTGACTTTGGACTAGTACCAAAATAATGCTATATAGGCATTTCTAGTTACTTGAAATCATTAAATAATAAACTTAAACTTAATTAAATGTGATCCAACTTTTGAATCACATTCTCTTATGTTAGAATATGTGGTGATGACATGTGTCCACATGATCCCTTATTTTAAGTGGAGAATATTAAATCTTAGATATTTTCAATGAGTAAAATTACTTTTCTTAAATAAAAAGAATGAAGCTAGTTAATAAAACCTTGTGATGCTTGTGATGATAATAGATCATTAAAAGTATTCCTTAGTGTGCTAAGTAGCCTAGTTAAGTATTGTTTGGTGATTGTATACTCTGTATGTATTTATAGACGATAGTACCGACCAAGCTTTCAAGGATGAGGAGTTCTACCAAGAAGAAGAGGAAGAAAACATCAACCACTTCACCAACCAAGGCAAGCTATTGTTAGCAAGATAGAATTAAGTTAGATAACCTAAGCAAGATGCACTAGGCATGCTTTGGTTATACCCCTTTGACTATTACCTACTCCAAGTTTTTTACTTTCAAGCTTTTACTTTCTTTACTTTACCAAAGTCCCTTACTGGTTTGAAGGTAGCATAAAACGTATAAAATTTGACCTATCTAGATAACCTTAGATGTCATTCTATGGCATGAGATTGAGATTAGTACACTCTTAACTTAGTAGGGTAGAGCTAAATCACTTTAGACGGGAACACTTGGTGAAAATGAATTGTGAAAACCTTGGAATGATGAGTCATTCTATTCAGATGTTTTGACATGTGTTGAGAAACACAAATGGTTGATGATGATGAAAATGTTGAGGCATGAGCCTTAACCCTTTTAGAAAACTGATGGTTGGATTCGGATGCGATACCATTCCAATTTTATCGTACAACCACAATACCTTAATTGGGTAAGGCTTAGCCGAAAATTTATATGCATTACTATTAGTTCCCTCGCAGGAGAGGTTTGAGCTGAGCCTACCTCTCAATGTTGTCCACCTATGCAGTGCCCAAGATGACAGATGGTCATGGTTGGGAGGCCATACTCACAGGAGAGGTGCTTATACTAGGGTGTGTAAAGGAAAGGTTATGTTTGATTATTTGCATACTAAGTATGATGATTCAGGGTTATCCCTGACAGATGTATCGAATCTTGTGGTGAAAGTGTACCACCTCTATAGAGTGTCAAACTATTCGAATAGCCGCGTCCGCGGTGATGGACAGTTGGAGTGGCCATACTGTTTCTTTGTCAGATGTTTTCAAAATGTCTTATGAAATGAATGATGAATCTTGATTTGACCACAACAGGGTTGTGACTATGACACTAACTTCCCAACTTAAGTGATTCTAGAACTTTATTTTATCTTTCTTTGTTTCTAAACTCAGCTTAGGTTTCAAACTTAACTTTACAAATAAACATAGAGTTAGCTTTTCCCACTAGCACTATCTTACTTGTTAGTGGTAGTTTGCGAGTACTTAAAGAGTACTCATGGCTTTTGTCCCTGGCTATTCTCATGGCTAGACTATGAAGGAGACTACCAAGATGACGGATAGCAGGACGGCTATGACAACTAGGACTATCTTCCATCGTCAGCATTGCCTGTGCCCCTAAAGATGGACCCCACCGCTACACTTATTATTTATGCCGCTGCTTGTTGTATTAAGACTGGATCATGAGATCCTCTATTCGTGTAAGACCTTATATTGGTTTGTAATGGATGATGTACTGTGATATCTAATCTGTTATGTCTCGCAAAAATGGTAATCCTGGGACTGCGATGTATGACATAACAGGCATCGGGGATTAAAAATCCGGGTGTTGACAAGTTGGTATCAGAGCCATCCTGACCATAGGAGACCCTGGTTAGAATGGACGTCCGGACAAAAACTTAATTTCAAAACCAAAGTGAGTATTTATGAAAAACTATTTCCTCTCTTACCCTTGGAAATTCATTCTTTATCAAAAAATTCATGTTCCTCAAATTCTTACATTACTACATAAAATTTGACACACTTGATCACTTCACTAACTTCCTCATCCTAAATTCTTGTAGATGGAGACTCAGTTCAGCAAGTTCTACCAGTTGGGCAATGGAGGTCGGCTGATCTTTGAGAGGGATCTAGATTCACTATCTGAGTTATTTGGAAGCCTACATCCGGAGTTTCTTGGAGCTCAACTTCTTGGACCCCAGGAGGAGATTTATAGTGGCTAGTCACCACTGATCTTCGAGGAAGCATAGAAGCACCAACGTCCGGGAGAATCCAGTTCTCTGTAAGAGAGAACAACTGGATAGATGGATTAGCCAGGGCAATGCATGAAGCTCTCACACATCTATGTGCCCTGAGTGTCAACCAAATCCAAGGAACCCGCTTTGTGCACTATGCAAGGCGTGACTTCATGGGAATGCCAATGGAGATGCCAGGTCACCCGGAGTTGAAGCGTCAAGTGGAGAACTTTCGACTTCCTGCTGTACGACGGCCAGAAGGAATTGGACAATGCTAAGGAATTAGATCAAAATTTGGTATACTTTCGTTTAATTGGTAACACCATTCTATTCGACGAATATAAGCATAAATCTTGAGCATTATTATCGAAAGTTCCCTAAACCCTAAAGAACCCCTAAAACCTAAACGCTAAAACCCCAAACCCTCAACCCATAAACACTAACCAAGTAGGTATCATGCACTTATAGAACAAAATTTGAGATACTTCCAATAAATTAGGTAAAGCCATTCTATTCGACGAATATAAGCATAAATCTTGCACATTATTCTAAATTTGCTAAACCCTATACAACCATAAAACCTTAACTATAAAACCCTAAAACCCAAAACCCTCGACCCATAAACCCTAACCAACCAGGTATCATGCACCTATAAATCAAAATTTGAGATACTTTCATTAAATCAGGTAACGCCATTCTATTCGATGAATGTAAGCATATATCTTTGAGCATTATTGAAAAATCGCTAATCCCTAAACCCTAAATGTCAACACCCGGTTTTTAATCCCAGATGCCTGTTATGCCATACCTCGCAATCCCAGGATTACCATTTTTGCGAGACATAACAGATTGATATCATAGTACATCATCCAGTACAAACCATAATAAGGTATTACAAATAAAGGATCTCATGGTACAGTCTTAATACAAATCAAGCAGCTGAAATTAAACGTAGTCGGGGCTCCATTCTTCAGAGTCACAGGCAATGCTGACGATGGGAGATGATCCTAGTGGTCTTAGACCTCCTACTGTCTATCATCCTGGTAGTCCTCCTCATAGTCTGGCCACGGGAATAGCCAGGGACAAAGCCATGAGTACTCTTTAAGTACTCGCAAACTATCACTAACAAGTAAGGTAGTTCTAGTAGGAATCTTAAGCTCTAGGTTTATTTACAAAAGCTAGGTTTATCTTAAGCTGAGCTTAGAAGTAAAGAAAGCTAATTTAATGTTCTATATCACTTTAAGTGGGAACCTAGTTTTCATGTTCACAACTCTGTTGTGGTCAAGTCAAAGTCATAGTTCAATTCACAAGTTATTTTGAAAACATCTAACGACGGAACAGTATGGCCACTCCAACTGTCCTTGACCGCGGACGCGGCTATTCGAATAGTTTGACACTCTACAGAGGTGGTACACTTTCACCACAAAATTCGATACATCCGTCAGGGATAACCCTAAATCATCATACTTAGTATGCGGATAATCAATCATAGCCTTTCAATTACACACTTTAGTATAGGCACCTCCCCTATGAGCTTGGCCTCCCAGCCATGGCCATCTGCCATCCTGGGCACTACATAGGTGGACATTCATCACGAGGTAGCCTCAGCTCAACCTCTTCCGCAAGGGAACCCATACTAAGGCATATAAACTTCCGGCTAAGCCCTACCTAATTCAAGTATTGTGGTTGTATGGTAAAATTAGAATGGTATCGCATCTGAACCCAACCATCAGTTTTTTATAAAGGGCTAAGGCTCATGCCTCAACATTTTCATCATCAAATCATTGTGTTCCTCAACACATGTCAAAACATCTCAATAGAATGAGTCATCATTCCAAGGTTTTCATAATTATTTTCACCAAGTATTCCCATCTAAAGTGATCAACTTTTATGCTTAGCACTAGCCACTAAGGTTGAGGGTATTCACTAATGAGGGGTGTTAATCACCAATCTCATGCCATGGAATGACATCTAAGTATAACTAGTTAGGCCTAGTTTTATACTCTTTATGGTATCTATCCTATTTTTCCAAGACTCACTAAGCACTAACTAAAAGTAAAGAACTTTAGTAAAAGTAAAAGAATAAAGCTTGCAAGTAAAACTTGGGATGGGTATAATCAAGGTTGCATAACCAAAGCATGCCTAATGCATCTTGCATAGGTTATGAAATTGGCAAGTGTTAACTTGCATAGGTTACTTGTAGTGTTAGGCTTGCAAGTAATAGCCATCCTTGGTTGGTGCAGTGGTTGAAGTTTCTTCTTCTTCTTGGTAGTACTCCTCCTCCTCGTATCCCGGATCGGTACTATCATCTATAAATGAATACGAGGTACACAATCACCAAACAATACTTAACTACTTCTATTTAGAACACTAAGGCTCACACTTGATGATCTAGCATCATCACAATCATCACATAAAATAAAGGCTTAATTTTATTTATCTTATTTTAGAAAAGTAATTTCTACTCACTGAAAGTACTTAAGTTTTAATATTATCCAATTAAAATATGGAATCATGTTGACACATGTCATCACCACATATTCTAAAACTTGGGAATGTGATTTAAAGTGTTGGTCATATTTTATAAAGTTTAAGATTATCATTTAATAGAATTAAACTGACTAGAAATGTCTATATAGCATTCCTTTGGTACTAGTCCAAAGTCACTGCATGTAAACCAAAATATTTTTACATATTCAGATAGATCTTGTCAAATGTGATTTTTGAGAGTTGGAATCAACTCAAAAGCATTTATGGTTGATTTTTAAAAAATGTTTTTAGTTGGAAAAGTCTATGTCTTGTTATTTTTACTATATGTGATCTCTAAATCCAAATGATTTGAATCCAACGGGCATGGATAGATAATTTAAATATCTTTCTAACAAATTAGAATCATGCAATTTGGTTTAGGGAATCTCTTTGAATTGAATTTTGAATCTACTGACAGAATGTGGTTTTAACTAAATTAGAAAATACTTATTTGAATCTTCAAGCATGCGCGGGAAACTAACTGGGCCGGCCCAATCCACACAGCGTGGCGCAGTGGGCTACTGACAGGGGGTCCCACTAGTCAGCGACACAATCTACCTAAAACGGTATCGTGCATTCTAGACCCTATGATTAGAAAGCGATCCAACGGCCGAGGTTCATCGTCGACGACGAACAACCCTGGCAAGGTCTAAACCCTAACGCGGCGGTGGGGGTCGTGTGAGGCTCACCTGGGATCCAGCTAGGGTTGACGATGGGGGAAAACGACGTTGTCAATGATGGCAGTTTGAACGGTGGTCGCGGTAGCTCCTGGGGCGGCTCTAATCGACGACGCCCTTCTCCTTCTGCAGCGACGGGCTCCGGCCAAATTCTGGTGAAGCGGTGCTTGCCTTGCTCCGGGGAGAAGTGTGGGAGCGTCTGTGAGGAGTGGGGATTGTGTTGGTGTGGAGAATGGAGGCGGAGAGGGCCTCTATTTATACACCGACGAGGGGACCGAGCGGGATGGGTTGGCGTCTCCAGCAAGGGCGGTACAGCGTGCTATCAGTGTGGCTGTGGGTAGGGGCGGTGTGGTGTTCCCTGGCAGTCATCATAGGCATAATGGCATGGCACGGGGTGGCGTGGAATGGTCGGGCGCGTGCGACGCTCTGCGTGGAACTAACGGTGTTCGAGACGGCGCACCGGAGCTACGGGTCATGCAACAGCAAACGGGGGTGTCTGGGAGCTAGCTGTAGTCATGGCGAGTGGGCGCGTGCGTGGAGAAAGTGAGGCACGGTCTGTGCGAGCTGGTTGGGTGCGGCTCTCTAGCGCGCTCTCGGCACGGCGCAGAGAGAGTGGGTGCAGTGTTGCGGGGGTGGTCCACGGCCTGGCTATGATCGAGGGCTAGACAGGGGGTGGTGGCGGACGGTCGCCTTTCTCCTGCGCGTCGGGGGAGAGGGCGGCGGGGTCCGGGCGCTCTGTCCATGGTCGGTTGGTGAGGCTGGCTTTGAGCAGCGCTTGACTGGTGCAAAACAGCCAAGGAGGAGCGTGTCTAGTGCTGCTAGAGGCTGGGGAGACAGGGGAGTGCAATGGGGGCATTTGGTTAGTGATCAATGCTCCAAATAGTGAAGTTAGGCAGAATTGGATTTGTGTCTGCAAGGTGTTTGATTAAATGGCCAAAAGAAAATAAATTTGAAATTTTTTAATGAATTTTGGTGAGTGGTTGGATCTTATGCTTGAGTGTCTATGGCTTCTTAGAGAAGTCAAGTGGAAATGGTTTGAGTGGTTTTTCCAAAATGGTGATCTTACCATATGAACTTGATTCAATTTTGAACTGTCCATTAAATATATTTGAAAATAGTTTTGAGGGTTTGTAAAGTGGGATTTGGTTCACTTTTACTTGGTCTAGCAAGGGTGAAAAGAAATGGAATTGTTTCTATTAGAAATTCTTTTCTAGGAACACTCAAAGTGGCCTAGTGGTTAACTTTGGTCAAAATGACCATTTGCTTATTTAATTCATATTTGATTTCTTTTTCTTTTGTTTGTAATTGGCCTAGATGATGTAGCATTCATCTTTAAACCATTTCCTCTCATCTGTAGCAAACTAACATGGCAATTTCACTCAATCATATACTAATGCAAATCACACATGCATTCATATAGATTTTTGGAATAAAAGTTTTTGTTAACCCTAAAATTGGGTGATTAGAACTTGATAATCTTGATTAGTGTTTTTGGGATGTTACACTAAACAACCCATAAAACCTAAATCGTAAAACCCTAAATCCTCAACCCATAAACCCTAAACCAAGCAGGTATCATGCACTTATAGATCAAAATTTGAGATACTTTCATTAACTTGTGGTAACGCCATTCTATTCCATGAATATAAGCATAAATCTTGAACATTACTGAAAATAAAAAAACCTTAACCCTAAACCCTAACCTCCTAACCCTAGAACGCTAACCTCCTAGCCCTAGAACCCTAAACCCTTACCAAGCAGGTATAATGCACTTATAGATCAAAATTTGAGATACTTTCATTAAATTGCGATAATGCCATTCTATTCCATGAATATAACCATATATATAAAGCTTGAACATTATTATTGAAAATTCCCCAAACCCTAAAACCTAAACAATCATAAACCGTAAAACCCTGAACAACCCTAAACCCTAAATCATGAACCCTAAACCCTAAAAGCCTAAACCCTAAAATCCTAAACGATAAACCATGAACCCCTAAACCCTCAACCCAAAATAAACCCCGAATCCTAAACTTAACCCTAGGCTATATATACTTTGTGTGAAAACTGGGGCAGTGGGATTCTGAGCCATATTTTGTAGTTGCTTCATGACAAAAGCCATTATTGTGCCTTACAAAATTGAAATAACTTCGAATTCAGAAGCTTCCTTTGTAAATAATATTTTAAGTGCCAATACACACCAACTACCAAATATGGATAGGTTATTATAAACTATAGAAAAGATATGGCCATGACCTCGGTCATCTGGTTTGAAAGCCATGCATATTCTTACATGGTACTCCATATATTGTGATACAATTTTTTTCAAAAGTTATCAAATTTTAGGATTAAATTTTTCCATGGAAACTAGCTAGTGAACATAGTGAGACAGGAAGAGAGAAAAGAATGGTTGTATTTTGTTTTTGTTTCTTTGTATTTTAAAAAAATGGTCGGTGTCATTACCGTTCATATCAAAAAAGTTTAATTTTGCAAAACTCTCGGTGGTTCTCCAATATTTGACTACTTGGTATCTTTGAATTATTTTTATAAAGTCAAGAGCAAGGTATATCACACACTTTGTAGTTCAAAATCAGACATACTTACTTCAGATTATCAAAAAGTCATTTTATTGCATAGATTTAGCTAGGAAGTTTGGAAATTCATGAAAGTTGGGTATTATCCATCAAAACTAGAATCTTCTTTTGAAATGCCAAGATGCAGCGATCTACCAGATATGGACACACTATCATAAACTATAGTAGAGATATGGTCGTGGCCTTGGTCATCTTGTATTAAAGCCTTCAAAATATAGTGTTTATCAATTTCAAAAATATGTGGAAACTCATTTATATGTTCGTAAGCATAATATCGCTAGCGTGTGGGTCTAGACGGGGCCAACACGTGATAGTTGTCGCGTTGGAGTAGCGTACGTCGGAAGCTTCAACCTCAAAATTTCTGCAAGGCACCGAAACATCCCTTGCACATCTATTCAAATATCCCGTGCATCTATTCAAATATCCTGCCCCGCTTTTTGCAAATGCAAAATTCCTCTTCTATCCCTCCTCCGAAAAAAGGACCGTGGGAGTACTGAAATAATAGAGGAGTATAGGTGGTAAATGTGCGTCATCCCACCTATATCCCCCATCGCCTCTTCTTTCCACACCCCTCCAACCTCGACCTTCCTCCAGCTGCTTCACCATCGGCCCTCTCTTCCACACCAGAGCTCCTCCATGGTCAGCGCTCTTCACCAGAACTATTTCACCGACTCCCTCGATGCACCGGATCTGCTTCACCAATGTCGTCGGCTAGCCTATGGTGGCTGCTTCACTGAATCACTTGTCGCTGACCTCGAAATGTCAAGCCGCTGCCCCCCCGCCCTCTTGCCCATTCCACCTATCCTCGCCACGCAGCGGTAATATCTCTTGCCCGTTTGCTATATTTTTGGTACTCGTAAGCTACGGAATTGTTAGAATGTTTCTCAATATCCTGCATGCTATTGCCATTTCGTTTGCATCCCACATCTGGTAGGTCTTATCCACATAATTAGCTTCTCGCTTTTATTCCATTTCTTACATTCTCACGCTATCGGTTTAGTCCTCCAACACAAACACATAGATGCTATACTCTCCGAGCGTTCGCACGGGTCATGCAAACAGCTCACAGAGAATCCAACACTGACAATTTGATGCCCAACAAGACTGAAGTGTGAGGTTTCCTTGTGTTCATTAGGCCAGTTTCTTGTCATGTTAATAAGTTGTATAACCTGCATGCCTAATAAGTTAATAAGTCATTCTACCTAAGACCTTGCCATGACATTTGCATTCATGTTCTATTGTGTTTCTATCTGCGAATTCTTAATTCAGAAAATGTCCATCTAGTTTAAATCATATATCTGGTAAATTTTAATGCTATATTTTGGTGTTTTCACCTGCTTTCATCCTTCCAAACCAGCTATCTAGTTTGAATCATACATCTGGCAATTTTTAGTGTTATGTTTTTGGTGTTTTCAAGAGTTTTCATCCTTCCAAACTAGCTAAATGGGTTTTAAATGTCATGCCTTAATGCAGAGAAATGACAATGGAGTACAAGGACCAGAGTTCCAACTGCCCAACTCAGATTCTTCTGGCTGATTGACCAGGAGTCGCACCCACTCGAGAAGGAGCTACTGTTAGCCTGAACGTGCTACTGTAAGTTCATACTTACTTTAAATGATCTCTACTTTATATAATACTAATTGTTTCCCTTGTTCTTTGTTTTAACCTCTTTCACCATATTTTAGCAGGCTATAGTTAAATCCAAGCAGGAGTCCTTGGAAGGCAGGACTAAAAGTTGTGATCCCTCTTCCCATTCATCCCCCCTTGCATTTCTGAAGCAAACAACTTACTTAACAGTCCACCTAGAACAACTCCTATGGTGATAAATATATAAAGGTTGTATTGCATGCAGAAACAAAGGGGTAGCTGCTCTTAGATCTGTAGCTGAAATGTTGAAGAAGAGGACGGATGATACATTGAAACGAATCGCCATGTACCAATATCTTATTGATGATACCGATAGTTTGTAATATTTTAGAATTTCGATCTTGTTGTATACCCGGTTGTAATAAACTTTTATTGTTGTGTAATAAGTACTTTTAATTTGTGCGTGTCTATTAATTGATGTCTTGATATTCCTCTCTTTTGCCAAATAGTAGGCACTAGCAAAAGAGGCTGAAATAGTAATAGGTCGGAGCAGGAACATGTTGAACATTGAAACAACATGCACATGGATGACCCAAAATGACCAGAATAGTAAAAGGCCAAAAGGGTAAAAGGCCAGAACGGTAAAAGGCCAGAACAGTGAATGGACAGAACAGTAAAAGGCCAGAACAGTGAATGGACATAACAGTAAAAGGCCAGAACAGTAGAAGACCAGAGCAGAGAAAGGTTGGAACAGTGAAATGCCTAAACAGTAGAAAGGCCGGAACCGTGAAAGTCCTGAACTGTGGAACACCGGAACCAACAATGGTCTCAATAGTAAATGGCCGAAACAATAAACGGCCAAAACAACAAAAGTGAGTAAGGTGGCAAGCCACTACAGTAACATGCCGAACAGTACCATCCGGAATAGGCAAAATCCCAAACTCTAAAGGGTCTAAATAGTAATGGGGCGAAATTCCTAAAAGGTTGGAATAGTAATAGGACTGAACAGTAAAAGACTAGATTGGCAACAGGCTTGAACAGTACTGGGCCGTCTTGGTGTAGGCCTCAAGTGGCATCACAGTGTTGGGTAAACTTAGGACTTATATAGGCCGAAACTGTGTCGGGCCCGAAAGTGCATGTGTCGCTACTGACTACAGTACTGGGCTGATTCCAGACAGTGCGGGACAAAATAGTAAAGGGTTGTATTCCTATTGGGCTCTCCGCATGGGTCAACCCATTTAATTATTAGCGGGTCTTGGCTAGGCTGGCTTCTACCACAGTTTCTACGACCATTAACGACGGTAACCGGACATTAACAATGACTACCACGTGGCAGTTTGCATGACGTCAGCAGTCAGCGCAGCTGGCAAACAGATCTACGACAGAACAAGTTTCCATGGTCAAAGAGTGCGATCTGCCACGGTCAGGAAAAAACCATGGTTTATTCATTTGTGACAGGGCTTTTACCACGAAGGCCATCCATCGCGGAAGACTTTTTAGCCACGAAAAACGGGTCTTCAACCACGAAAATCGTCCATTGTAAAAGCCAACTTTTCTTGTAGTAATAGCATCATCACCAACAATGGCAGCAACTTATCACTCAGAGAAGTCGAGGCTTACTCTAACGAGAAAGGTATCTGCCTTGACTTGGCATCTGTGGCACACCCACAGTCTAATGGTCAAGTTGAAAGGGCCAATGGATTAATTCTGCAAGGAATCAAGCAAGGCTTAGAGGCACTGCTAGATATAGCAGCTGGAGCATAGGCAAAGGAATTACCATCTATCTTGTGGAGTTTACGAATGACACCCAACAGATCTACCGGCTAGACCCCTTTCTTCATGGTTTATGGAGTAGAAGCTGTCCTACCATCTGACATCCTCCATGATGCACCGAGAATCGCCGCATATGGCGAAGATGATGCTGAAGAATCTAGACGCATATCGGTGGACCTTCTCGAGGAAGAACATGTCTTGACATGCGAAAGATCTGCCATCTACTAGCAGAAGCTACACAGCTACCAGAGTCGCCGCATTAGTCATCACTCATTTAAAGAGGGGGATCTGATGCTTCGCCTCAAGCAAAAAAGTCACACAAACTAACCCTGCCTTGGGAAGGACCATTCATCATAAGCAAAGCGCTACTCAATGGTTCCTAGTACCTCGTCGATATTTGCAAGTTGAAAGATAGGCCAGGAAAAAATCGCAAGCGCAAGCGACATTGCCCTAATGATGATTATCCAGAGACTATGGTTAGCCATGGAACATAGCACAGCTACGTCCTTCTTACACTTTGCATATTTTATATTATGTAATAAGTATCTTATATGATCAATGAAATAACGCATTTGGTTCACTCATATTTGCTGAGTATTTTACCTCCTTTAGTGTTCATTTTTGGATCATATAAACCCTTTATGTGCAAGTTTGAATTTGCACTTGTGAAAATTCCACCTACAGGCGTTAGCTTAAGTTGTCTGGTCTCCACATTTTATGTTGTTTTTATGTGGATTCTGGAGTAGTGACATTTCGGCACTCAAAGCCAGTGATTTTGTTCTTAGGTTCTTAACGATGCTATTAAGCATCATCACCTAAGAACATGGTTTTGTGCTGCGTGTCTTCCGTCTCATGAAAGGTTAAGCATAAGAACCAGAATAATGGATAAGCCAGCACTTGCTTCAAAATATATACATGCTAGATACGAATAAGTAGCAAGAGGCTTGTAGCCAAGTTTTCCGCCTTCTACATTTTTTTCCACATATAAAAAAATGGCAGAGACACATTTAATACAACAAGATTGTATGGCTCTATTGCAGGTGACTTCGACACTACATCATCAGCAAAAGGAGAAGCAGGCCAGGAGAGATCGTCAAACTCGAAGGATCCGAGGCTGGACTCTGAGACTGGTGGCTCGTCATCCATCTCCTCTACAGGCACAAAGGCATCCGCCTTGACTAACTTGGAAACCTTGGTATCATAGCCGGCGAGGGAGTTCCAAATAGGAGTGCTATCAATCTCACGTCCCTCTTTGTCAAAGTTTGGCAGACCGGAGGTTATCAAGTCCATGTCGGCTTCATCATAGTGTGCCTTCACCAACGACAAGGCCATCCTCATGTCGGACTGGATAGAGCATGCTTTCCAGCTCCTTATTTTCTTGGGGGATTGACGGAGGATTTCCGAGTACTTGGAAACAGAATCTGCCACCTTGATGGTGATGTCTAGGGGATGAGCTATCTCCCTGGCTTGGGTGATGGCAGTATTGATGAAGTTGCCGGCAAGAATCATGCATTCCTTTGAATCTGGAGCACCTTCAACCATGTTTGTCACACCAATGGGAGTTGTGTTTTTGTAAGACACAAGGTCATGAGTACTACAATAATATACATTTATCCGACTTACAGAATTTGAGAAAGACAGAGGAAAGTTACCAAAGATGCTGGTTTCATCTTGTTGGCAAGTTTCCGCTAAGATGTCATGCTCCCTCTAAAGTTTCTTGTACGTCTCAAGGACCCGAGCATTCTGCTCCGTGGCATCTTGGTGTTGTTCCTTGAGGTGTTCAATTTCCTTCTTCAGGCGCTCCATCTCAGTGTCAGCAGATACTTGCAGAACATTCATTGCCTCTTCATGCCCTTTAATAGCAGCGACTAGGTCTTTCTTTAGGATCTTATTCTCATCATCCATCTCTTGGATGTTCTTGGATTCATCAATGATGCTCTTGGCCTTGGCAATAACATCTGCAAGTTGAAAAAATAAGTCATTATGAATATTAGGAAGAAAAATAGATACAAGTGATGGATTAGGGAGCTGTTGGAGGAAAACAGATGCTCTATATTTTTGACTTGTTCCTTCAAAAAGGTTGTTTTACCCTTTTCAATATCTAGCTCTTTTTGCAGCTTGGCATACTTTTCGTTGGCATCCTTCCTCTGAGCATTTTCATTCTGCACGAAGAAACATACTTAGTTTATATAGATCATCTAGCAAGAACTTATTAGTTTCAACTAGAAGCTTAGGGGCTACAGTATCCGATTTTAATCTATGTATGCTTCTCTTAGAGTATCTAGCCATAATTATTTTCATTGTACCCAGAAACTCGGGGGCTACACTATCAAGTTCTACACTTAGTTCCTTTTGGAGCACCCATGCCAAAAACTAGTGGTTTTCCGCCTAAGGGATCGGGGGATACAATGGGATATATTATAAAGTGAAATGTAAAGATCAAAGACTCACGATGCAAACAATCTTGAGATTATTTGCCAAGGTGGCATATGCATCATGAAAGGTCATGGCATTGTTATAAATAGCATCTGCCTGCTAAATAAGATTATCCAAGCTCAGCACTGGAGGAGTTAGAGGCCTGTTGGACGTAGTAGCCGGAGGCATGGATGAAGCTCTAGTTGTATCCTATGTTATCATGACAGTCGATGGCACAGAAGTTCCCGACTTGATGGTTGCTGCTGCTTCTTCTTCCTCCGCCAGTTGCTTCCCTTTTTGGTGGCATCCTTAGCCAGAGCTTCACCCACTTGAGAGGAGGTACTCTCCTACGTCATTTGGCTACTAGGAACAATGTCCATGCCGGTAGAACCTGAGACATCTGGTGTTGGATTGATGTCTATCTCCATGACGGAGGTCTCATGTATGACAGGGAACAACGTTCTAGCAGAGCCTGTTGCAGGCTTGACGGCGGGAGTTGGGGGAGCAACAGCGAGCGAGGATTTGATTAACATCTCATGAATATTCTTGGAACCTCCAAAATCTTTGGAGTTGTGCTTCAAGCTAATACCGGATTTCTTCCTGAAATGTATGAAGTATGAGTACATGAATTGAGTAGGTGCAAAATAAAAGTCGGAGAATGAAAGTACTTACACCACGGTAGATGCCTTGGCTAAGGGGATGCCGGTGAACTTCATCTTCTCTGCCTCTAAGGCGGCGATGGATTTCTTAGAGACTCCACTCTCTGATTTCTTCTTCTTTCCCTCAGCAGCAGCGTCAGAGGTGGAGCTCTTCCACTTTCGCATTGCCGGAGCTTGATGATCCTTGGACGTATCATCGTCAGATACAACTTGTACATCTTTCAGACTTGGTTCATAAACCTGAGCGGGCATATATTCCTTAGCCAAGGTTGCCATCTGATGAGACAGGAACATGTTAGAAGACTGATGCATTCAATATGGATGTTAGTACATAAAAAGAAATGAAGGAAGCATAGTTACCCCTGGGAATTTGCCGCATTCGAACATGTCAAAGGTGATGACGAAGCTGCGCTTACTGTCCTTCACCTTGAAAAGGTCCTTAAGCCAGAGCTTGATGGAGTCACTAGAGAAGTTGTCCTTAGAAATCTGAATTGCATCTTTTCTCTCCTTGGTGTACTCGTGCATCAGCTTGGCGTGGTGCTGCAGAGGTTGGATCCACCTTACGAACCAGCATATGGCTAGGTCCAAGACGGTCAGACCTTCGTCTACTAGCCATTCTATCCACCTTACAGCATGAGAGGCTTCATCATCGGATGGGAGGAGTCCTTGGGACCTCCAGGTGTTGGCCTCGGCGATAGCCCCTTTGACAAAGTCGGGGTACGAGTCTTGTCGGCCGGCTAGAGGAACATCTGGGCCATAGAAATATGTCCTTTGCTAGTTCTTGTAGGACTCGTGACTGACAATGTCAGGGAAGCGCCGTCTGGGATGGATCTTAAAGCTAATGGTTTTGCAGTTCTGAAGTTCATCCTTGGAATCTCCAGACTTTCTCTTCATGGTGAAGAAGTAGATAAATAGATCTAACCTAGGCCAAATCCCTAGGTATCCTTCGCACAAAACTAAAAAATTGCTAAGTACCAGGATGCTATTGGGAGGACGTTGTGAGGAAGAACCCGGGAGTGATTCAAGACCTCAAGGAAGAAGTCAAAGACTGGGAGGGAAACGCCATGTACCAGTTGTGCTTTGAGGTAGACCTTTTCTTCGGCTTGGGGAGAAGGGACGACTTTGCTGGCCAGCACCAGCCGCCAAACCAGACCTTTCGTCAAAGGGAGGTAGCCCTCATCGATGAGCTCCTTCATGTGATCCGCGAGAAGATCAGAGCACCTCCATACTCCCTTGTGGGAGTCAGCATCCTCCTCCACGTCTTCGAGCGCCACTTGTTTCTAGTTGTCGGCAGTGATTTCCACCACGGCGGTGACTAGAACAACCATCCCCTCCGGTGGGATGGAAACTTCTTGAGATAGCTCCATGGATGCCTCGGGAGTCGCCACCATTGAGGGGATGTTGTTGCTGCTCTCCATTGGATGGGATGGAGAGGATTGGGGAGGAAATATTTTCTCTGCTAGGGTCTTCTCGCTAGGAGGCGAACGATCACGCGTCGAGAGGAAGAAAGATCATGCGGAGTTGAATGCAGGTGAAAGATTAGTCTTCAGCTGTAGTAACAATTTATAACCCCTAGCGTCAAGATTCGTGCACAGGGAATCTAGCAGTCACAGCATCGACTATGTGTGTGGGAGCATGTGTAGTAATTTCGCCACGTCCCTCGTGTGCCGCCTAACATTTTGGATTTTACGAGCGTGAAAATCGCTAATGATTAAACCGCTACCATATGTGAGTTTTGAAGAAGCTTAGGTTGCAGCCTAAGTCAACCAACTAACTGTTGCAGTGGAGTAGTCATGTCTGAAGATTCCACTATAGGCGGATACTGTATGACTCTAGAAGGGAAGACTTGGAGAATCTTCAGCTTACATATTGAAGACGGAGAAGATTGCAGGGTTCTTTGGGAGAACTTTGAGATATTGCTTGACTAATTTTTGGCATCACCTGGACGGAGCATTCAAAACCAAAGGGCACTACGGCGCAAGATCTCAAAGTCCTCCGGGAACTACTGTTGGGGATATGCTAAATGGGTATCACCATTGCATGTCTCTAATCCAGATAACCCGGGTGGCCCACAGTTGGTGGCAAGGCCTATGGCCTGCTAGGCAGCCCAGTTAGACGAATCTAGAAGGGAGGCCCATGCCGGAAGAAGGAAGGCTACTATGTAGTTACCGACCAACCCAGAGCCTTGGAGTACAAGACATGAAGACTAGTTAGTATTAGTGTAGCACTCTTTAACCTATCCGGCAAGGTCCTTTCCCTGTAACCCTAAGTTCTGGTGCCTTTATAAGCCGGACATGTGGGACCCTTTAGGGCACGATTTGATAACACCTCGCATAACGAACCAATCTCTGTAACTCGGCATATTGCCATTATAGTGATTTATAGTAGGAGTAGGGTTCCACCACCCTTGTGGGACTCGAACTTGGGTAAGTTGTGTTACCTCATACCCGACAACTCACCGCCTTCCCCCACCTCTCTAAACACACTTTGTGAGGACCCCTCCATGGCATACTCGACGGCAATACCACGACAGTGTGCTACCAGATAAATACCGTGTCTATGACATGAAGAAAATCCAGATGGACGCGTTGGGTACATATGCATTAAAATTGGAGTTTAACTCAGTAAGGCCTCTGCGGCATGAGTCGAACTATACCAGCAATTTATAGATTTTAGTCTGGGGACTCGAGTTTGAGTAGGTAGCGTTGTTTTTACCCTAGATTAATTAATTGGTCCTGATCCGTCGAGCACACCAAGCATGTTTACCAACATCCCTATGGACATCTACAAATTTGGCTGACCCGATGAACTTCCGGGTGAAGTGCTTCGCACTCGATACAACTATCGACTCCGACATCCAAATGCAACGCACAAAGACAACTAAGTCTCCACCCGAATCTACGATTCGGATGGACACTCAGGGGCTACTAACATAGGTATGCCCAACAGGCACCCAACTACATCCTACCTGGTGCGGCCCAACAGAAGGCCCACTCGACGACCTGCCAAGGTCCATGACGCCCATGACGGTTCCGCTGGTACGAAGCCCATATGGACACGGACTCCAAGCGCGCAGGACATGGAAAGCTCAAGACTAGAGTTCCAATCCTACTTGTAACCAACTCGTATTGGCACTTGAGACCTAGCCTTACCTATATATAAAGTCTAGGAGGGTCCAACAAGGAGGGCGACTCCCACAGTAGACACCACAATAGATCTAGACATCGAAACCCTAGCACGCATACACCTGCCAAATCTAATCTGCGTACCATCGCCATAAAGGCACCCTTGTAAACCTTTGGTTCCTCTATCAATCAAGAGCAGACAAGCAGGAGTAGGGTTTCCCTCTGGGGGCTTGAACCTTGGTAAACCTCGTGTCCCCGTGTTGTTTGTCTGTTAGCCGAGAAAGACTCTCCCTTTAAACCCAAGTCCATAAACTATGGGCATTGACATATTAACCCCACGCCAGGGAACTTCTATAGGGAATCATCCTTACTGCTGCACGGATCATTGGAGGCCAAGGCATCATCTCCATCATTATCAACCACTGCATCTTCATCACCATCACCATTGCCAGCTCATTTACCCCATCTTTGTTGTCATTCTAGTTAATATTATGGATTTGCACTTGTTATCATCCCTCTACCCGTATTAATTTCATAGATCCATAATGATGTTGATTGCCTCCATGAGTGAGTATTTTACCCTAATCTTGGGGAGATAGAGTAACCCTAGCAATATTCTGATATGAAATAAAGATGATCTATAACATTGGTTCATGATTATGTGTTGGTTTTCTTTCTAGATATTATGTGAAGTCGACCGTGTAATATTTTCCTTTGGGATTAGAGAGGGAATTACCATTGGCTATATGTTAGTATGTATGGTGCTAAGTGACATAACATGTCGGTGTGATATTCATATGGTCAAGGGGGATAAGGAAAGATTCACTAAGCTCGTATCGATATCCATGGGGAAACCCTTAATTGTGAGGGATCGAAGTGGTTGGCTTACAATCATCATAGTGGTTATTAGGGATGAAATAACATATGGATTTCTGTGATCATTCATTTATAGATCTCTCCCTACACATGTCATGAAGAAAGACATAGTTTTATCCCAATCATGATTAAAACTAATGCTAGAGGTGGATCCTACAATCCCCAAGAACACTTTGTCTTACTGCAGTTTCATTACCATTTACATTGTGTTTGTCTCCTTGTTTCTGCACTCGTTAGTCTTTACTTTACGCACACAACAATCCTCTTAAAACACTCTTACTTGAGATCAAGGGTAGCTTACAAATATTTCTGAATAGATCGTGACGAGGGGCAGTAGGAACTTAACCAAACAGCTCTCCGTGGTTCAATATTCTTACTTTGAAACTAGCTGCATTGTGTCTATGCTCTTGTAGTCATCAAGCTATTTTCTGGCATCATTGCCGGGGAGATCTAAGAAATTTTAGTCTTTGTTCTTAGTTGCTAATTTATTATTTGTTTTACTGAAGCTGTTTAATTGTTACTGATTTTATCTTGGGGTTGACACTCTTGAAAGGGTTTTTTTTCAAAGGAACAAATGTTTAGCGATAATTGAGATGCATCGAAAAGATTGACCTATTGATTAAAGTATGATGTATCTTTATAGATGTATGCAACATTGTCTCATTCTATGGTATGCTGACAACTCCACTAGCTAATGAACAACTGCATAGAGAAAACTCTTAGATTTCGGATATGAGTTGATTAAATATTCGTAGCAACAATTCTATAAGGGGTAAGAGTATTCGATACTCATGGATCTACATTGCAAGCAAAAGTTGGATTACTCCTATAACGTGCTACGAGAACTAGTTATTAAAGCCAAAGATAATTGGTGGCGGTGACGAGTGTCCATCCTAGCCTACACGTTCTAATTAAACTCACTAAGTTTTGGTATGCTCTCATTACTGAAGAACTAGAGTTCTAAAAATACAAAATAGAAAGTAAGTGTTTGATAGCCCTAATTTATTGATGTGGATTTTATACAATGAGAAACTCTAATTTTATGTTTCTTTTTACATAATCTCTCACTCTTAATTGTTCATATGAATCTTCCAGTGTTTCTTAGCATTGAGAGTTAACTAGAGGAATTTGAATAATTGTTTATTCATCTAGTTGTCCATGTTGATGAGATATTTATTGTGATTGTCTTGACTTAACAAATCTTGTATGATATTCTTGCCACTACTCTTTATATTCTAAAGTTTCAGATTGAATAAGTGGTGGGTGCATGAGACTACTAATTGTAAGTGAACTTTCTCGTTCTTTCAGTTTTAAATGCCAAGTTCCTTATGATTCTATTTTCTTGCTCAAGGACGATCAAGGTTTAAGATTTGGGAAGTTGATGGATGTAAAATGTAACCATTTTTCTCTGTGTTTAAACCTCATATTTGTCAAGTAATTGATGAAATATCTCTCTAGCCTTACCACTAATGACTAATTATTGCATAAATGTTCAAATCCTTTCTTTGATTTTTCTCCTTGGAGAAATGGACACTTTTATGGAGAAATATAGGCTAATTAATGAAGAATTACGAGTTGCTAATTTTCCCAAGTTAAAGAGGCCACGGAGGAGACGTCAGGGGCTTTAACAAGAACTGTTATGGGTGGGCCTATGGAAAGGAAATTTATTGTCCAACTTGGTTTTCATGTTCATTAACAACTGGAGGACCCTTTTTACCGTGTGCTAATAATGTCAGGTAAATCTACTGAAAAGAGAAAAGTCCACGGCTATTGGAAGTATCTCTGGCTGAAACAAAGTGTCCATGGAAGGTTCAGACCGGAATCTCCGGTCTGGACAGACTGGAGTCTCCGATGCACCCAAAACGGAGTTTCGGCACAAGTGTCTGGCGTGAACATCAAGACCAAGTCTGAGTCAGTCAGTATGGTGGTCGAGAGATTGTCCGGAGATGGACCGAAATCTCTGTTGTGGAGTCACAAGCCGGAATCTCTAGTGTGCAAAGACCGGTGTCTCCGGTGTTCCCAACCGGAGTTTCAGCACGAGTCTCCGGTGTGATCCTCAAAACCATGCCTGGGTCATTCTGAATAGGGGTCTGGTGATAGTCTGGAGTGTGAAATGACTATCTCCTTAGCTTAAAATTCAAACATTTACTTCTTAATTGCTTCTTATGTGAAACTATCTCCTTTGCGTATGGACATTGTATGCGAGGTTCACTATTGTAATGGTAAAGACTCAGGTGGTAATCTCTCTACTCTATGTGAGCCTTTACTTTCTATTCCCTGATATGCTCTATATTACATGGATATCTTGTTGCACATCCTTAGGGGGGTATAGTTATGTTACTTATTTTATGAATTTCATGCAAAACCTCTTGTTGTCATCGAACACCAAAAAGTGGGAGATTGAAAGGAGATTTATTGTTCTACTCAGTTTTGGTGTTCATTAACCACCCGAGGACCCTTTTTACCGTGTGCTAATAATGTCAAGTTAATCTACTAAAAAGAGAAAAGTCTGCGACTATTGGAAGTATCTCTGACTGAAACAAAATGTCCATGGAAGGTTCAGACCGGAGTATCTGGTGTACCCAAACCGGAGTTTCGACACAAGTCTCCGACGTGAACATCAAGACCAAGTCTAAGTCAGTCAGTATGGGGGTCCAGAGATTGTCCGGAGATGGACCGGAATCTCTGGTGTGGAGTCAATGGCTAGAATCTCTGGTGTGCAAAGACCGGAGTCTCTGGTGTTCCCAGCCGGAGTTTCAGCACGAGTCTTCTGTGCGATCCTCAAAACCATGCCCGGTTCATTCTAAATACGGGTTCAGAGATAGTCCAGAGATGGACCAGAATCTCCGGTGTGAAATGAGTGCAGACCAGAATCTCAGGTCTCCAGACCGGAGTCTCTAGTGTGGTTTTCCCCAATGGGCAGAAAATGGTCTTGAAAGGGTGATCCTATAAATAGGGGAATTCATCCCCTACCTCCAGCTGCTCGTTTCAGAAAAGAAGAACACCTACAGTTGAGCCACCAAATCAACAAGATCTCCTCCTCCAACCAGCCAAAGTGACGGAAATATGCCCTGAGAGGCAATAATAAAGTTGTAATTATATATTCCTTATATATGATAGATGTTTATTTTACATGCTAGAATTGTATTGATCGGAAACATCAATACATGTGTTTTTAATAAACAAAAAGGGTTCCTAGTTATGCCTCTCTTATAGATTAGCTTGTTGATTAACAAGATGATCAAGGTTTCCTGATCATGGACATTGGATGTTGTTAATAACAAGGTCACACCATTGGTGGAATGATGTGATGAACATTTATCCGAAGTATAGCATTACGATCAAGTCATTATGTTTATATTGCTATAAGATCATACGAAGTAATCTTTATCCTTAGACCATAAGATCATGTTAATTGCTAACACCGAAAGAGTATCTTGATAACATCAAACGTCACACCGTAACAGGGTGACTATAAAGATGGGTTCAGTACTACGAAGGTGTTATGTTGAGGCTCATGGATCAAGAGTGGAATTTGTCAATCCAGATGACGGATAGATATACTCTGGGCCCTCTCGGTGATATCACATTAAGATAGCTTGCAAGCAAGTGATGTAATCACTAGAATGTTATATCACGGGAACGAGAAAAGAGTGCATGTCGGTAACGAGATCAAACTAGGTATGGAGATACCGATGATCGAATCTCGGACATGTAATATATCGAGAGACAAAGGGATTTAGTTACAAGCGTTAAAGGTTCTCACGATCACAGAAGTCATCGTTGAATGTGTAGGAGTCAGCACGGATCTCCAGGTCCCGCTGCTGATTATTGATCGGAGAAGGGTCTCGATCATGTCTGCATTATTCGCGAACCGTAGGGTGGCACACTTAAGAGTTACCGGACACCATTTTGGAGCACATATGTTTCAGACGAAAGAATTGCAAAGCGCAAGAATTGTTTCAATAGAAACCAGAAATTGTTTCGGGTGACATTGCAGAAAGTGGTTCTGCATGTGATATTGAAATATTGCAAGGGGCTATATGTGAATGTTTGTTAATTAAAGTAATTAACAAAATTCTGAATAAATTTAATAAAAAGAGTTTTATTAAATGAGAGAGCATTAAATTTGGAGAAATTTCATGCATTTAAAGTGGAGACTTTAAAAGGGAATGTGAAGAAGCATTTTAATGTGGAGGGGTTACCACCACATGAATGGGGGAGGTGAGGGGTCACCCCCCCATGCGCCGGCCATGGAGAGAGGGGGCACCCCCCTCCTCCTATAAAAGGCCACCCATTCCCTCCTTCATCCTCACACCTCCTTGAGAAGGATCTCTCTCCCCCTCTAGAATTATTCCCCCATGGTCTCGGATTAGCGAGATACATGTTCCCGGTGGCATTTCGTCTGGAAGGAGTTGCTGCTTCCACTGGATCGCTAGAGCGAAGAGGTGGAGGTTGTCCGGTGGCTTGAACGTGTGTGCGAGTGCGGATGCGCTGCTGAGTTGCGGCGCTCGGACTTCCTCACGATCTTGAGATCGGCAAGTGTACGACTACATCAACCACGAGTTCCTACTCGTTAACAAAACTCGTTGTCTTCGAGGGTAAGTTCTCGTTGGATGTATGTCCACCCGTTGCTTTGTACCTAGTAGATAGATCTTGGCGTGTAGTTCACACGGTAGGAAATTTTTTGTTTTCTATGCTGCGGACCCAACAGTGGTATCAGAGCCTGATCTATGCGTAGGTGCTTTGCACGGGTAGTACACATATGTTTATATGTGGGCGATGATGATCATGTTATTGCATCTTCTATGTATTTTGGATATTGGTAGCATAGTGGGATGAAGCGGCCAGGACCAACCTTACATGTCATCGTACATGATACCGGTTCCACGACTGACATGCAACTTATTTTGCATAAGTGGCTGGCGGGTGTCTGTCTCTCCGAATGCCCTCGTTGTGGTTCATGTTCGTAGGTGAGAATGGTTCTATCTCCGAATGCCCTAAGCCACGTAAAACTTGCAGTTGATAAATTAGAGGCGTCTAGTTTAGATCGTTGTTGGGCTAGTGTGTTGATATGGTATTGTTGTAAGTAGCTGTATGATAGATACTCTTACAACACACTCAACGTGTAAGTTCCATAGACCTTGGCCTTACACACAAAGGAATGATACAGATCATACCACGATGCAAGTGATAGAGATCAAATGCATGGACCATATCATCTCACTTTACACATTAGATGTTAGCATCTTATACTGCTAGTTTGGCGCTTTTGGTAGCATTATAAGATGATCCCTCATTTAGATATCAAGATAAAAATGTGTTCTTCCTTAAGTATGCACCGTTCTGTGGATCGTGTTTCGAGACATCACGTGATGATCGGGTGTACTCGAATCTACGCTTTCATAGGAACGGGTGTAAGACAGTTTTACACATGCGAATACTAAGGTTCTTACTTGGCGAGCCTAGCATGTACAGACATGGCCTCGGAACACGGACCGAAAGGTTAAGCATGAGTTATATAGTTGATATGATGCCCATATAGATGCTCGCCTTTGAAGCTACATCAACTCACATGATGATCGGACTTGGTGTAGTGGATTTGGTTCATGTAATCACCAAAAAGACACGAGGGATGTCGTTTTTGAGTGGGAGTTCATTAGTAATTTGGATTAGTTGAAATCAATCTATCATAAACTTAGTCTAAATAAACTTTACAAATTCTGTTGTAGATGGCACCACCTGCTTTTAATTTCAATGTGTTCATGGAGAAAGAGAAACTTGCTGCGAATGCTACTAACTTCACCAACTGGGCTATGAATTTGAGGATTCTCCTCAGTGCTGCACAAAAGCAATATGTGCTAGATGCGCTGCTAGGCCCCCCACCAGCTCCTGATGCCCCTGACGATGAAAAGAATGTCTATGTGACTTGTCAGGAGGACCACAACTTAGTTCATTGCGGCATACTGTATGGGCTAGATCCAGAACTTCGAAAGCATTTCGAAAATGGCAATGCCTTTGATACCATGGGAGAATTGAAAATGATTTTCGATACCAAAGCTGCCGTAGAGAGTTATAATGCTACAGAAAAGTTCTTTAGCTGTATGATGGAGGAAAACAGCTCCGTTAGTGAGCACGTACTCAAAATGTCTGGGTACGCCGATAAGCTTGTGTCCTTGGGAATAACGATTCCCATTGACTTAGGCATACATCGTGTTCTCCAATCTCTGCCACCTAGCTACAAGATCTTCATGATGAATTATAATATGCAGGGCATGAAGAAGTCTCTTCCCGAGCTTCTGTCAATGCTTAAGACTGTAGAAGTGGAGATTAGGAAAGAACATCAAGTGTTGATGATCAATAGGACCACCGGTTTCAAGAAAGACAAGAAAGGCAAGCACAAGGGAAAGAAGGGTGGCAAGTCTGTTGCCACGCCTGAAAAGAAACCCCGAGCTGGCCCTAAGTCTGACACCGAGTGCTACTATTGTAAGGGGACTGGCCATTGGAAGCGCAACTTCCCCAAGTATTTGGCGGACAAGAATTCCGGCAAGGCAAACAAAGGTATATGTGATATACATGTTATTGATGTGTACTTGACTAGTACTCGCAGTAGCACCTGGGTATTTGATACGAGATCGGTTGCTAATATATGTAACTCGGTTCAGGGGCTACGGAACAAGCGACAACTAGCAAGGGATGAGGTCAGAATACGGGTCGGCAATGGATCAAAAGTTGATGTGATCGCCGTCGGGACGCTACCTCTCCATTTGCCATCGGGATTAGTTATAAACCTAAATAATTGTTATTTAGTGCCTGCACTGAGCATGAACATTGTATCTGGATCGTGTTTGATGCAAAGTGGTCATTCCTTTAAATCTGAAAATAATGGTTGTTCGATTTATAAGAATGATATCTTTTATGGTCATGCACCTATGTTGAATGGTTTATTTCTGTTGAATCCTGATAGTAATAATACACACATTCATAATGTTAATGCTAAAAAGATTAAACTTGATGATGATATGTCTACATATATGTGGCACTGCCTTCTAGGTCATATTGGCGTTAAACGAATGAAGAAACTCCATTCTGATGGACTTTTGGAATCACTTGATTTTGAATCATTTGATACATGTGAGCCATGCCTTATGGGCAAGATGACTAGAACACCGTTTTCTGGTTCAATGGAACGGGCGACAGATCTATTGGAAATCATACATACTAATGTGTGTGGACCAATGAGTGTGTCGACACAAGGTGGATATCATTATTTTGTCACCTTCACGGATGATTTGAGTAGATATGGGTATATCTATTTGATGAAACACAAGTCTGAAACTTTTGAAAAGTTCAAGGAATTTCAGAATGAAGTGGAAAATCATCATAATAGAAAGATCAAATTTCTACGGTCTGACCGTGGAGGAGAGTATCTAAGTTACGAGTTTAGCACACACATGAAAGAGTGGAATAGTTTCACAACTCACGTCTGCCGGAACACCACAATGTAATGGTGTGTTGGAACATCGTAATCGTACCTTATTGGATATGGTTCGACCTATGATGTCTCTGACTAACTTGCCACTGTCATTTTGGGGTTATGCACTGGAAACAGCTGCATTCACTTTAAATCGGGCACCATCTAAATCCGTTGAAACGACACCGTATGAATTATGGTTTGGAAACAGACCTAAGCTGTCATTTCTTAAAGTTTGGGGATGCGATGTTTATGTGAAGAAACTTCAACCGGATAAACTCGAACCCAAAGCGGAAAAATGCGTCTTCATAGGATACCCTAAGGAAACAATTGGGTATACCTTCTATCACAGATCCGAGGGCAAGGTTTTTGTTGCCAAGAATGGATCCTTTCTTGAGAAGGAGTTTCTCGCGAAAGGTGTGAGTAGTCGGAAGGTAGAACTCGAAGAGGTTATTGAACCTTCTCTTCATGGAATGGCGAGTGGCGTAGCACCGGAAGTTGTTTCGGAGTTGACTTCACTTGATGAAGAGAGAGCTAATGATAATGATCATGAAACTCCGAAAGAGGACACTACCAAACCTCGAAGGTCAAGGAGGACACGTGCAGCTCTTGAACTGTACGGCAATCCTGTTGTCAATTTCATGGTTGATGAAATGGATGACCCTGCGACATATGAAGAAGCGATGATGAGCCCGGATTCCAACAAATGGCTAGAAGCCATGAAATCCGAGATGGAATCCATGTACGAGAACCAAGTTTGGAACTTGGTGGACTTACCTCACGACCGAAAGGCCGTTGAGAATAAATGGATTTTCAAAAGAAAAACTGATGCTGATGGTAATGTGACCATCTATAAGGCTCGACTTGTCGCATAGGGGTTTTGACAAATTCAAGGAGTTGACTACAATGAGACATTTTCTCCCGTAGCGATGCTTAAGTCGGTTAGGATTATGTTAGCAATTGCTGCATATTTTGATTATGAAATATGGCAGATGGATGTCAAAACTGCATTCCTCAATGGTAATATTGAAGAAGAGTTGTATATGATACATACTAAGGGTTTTGTCGATCCTAAGGATGCTAATAAGGTATGCAAACTTCAGCGATCCATCTATGGACTGAAGTAAGCATCCCGGAGTTGGAATCTCCGCTTTGATGAGGTGATCAAAGAGTTTGGATTTGTCCAAACTTATGGAGAGGCTTGTATTTACAAGAAAGTGAGTGGGAGCAATGTGGAATTTCTGATATTATATGTGGATGACATATTATTGATTGGAAATGATATAGATCTTTTAAGCAGTGTTTAAAGTTATGTAAACATCATATTTTCGATGAAAGACCTTGGTGAAGCATCATATATATTAGGCATTAAAATCTATAGAGATAGATCAAGGCGCCTAATTGGGCTATCCCAGAGCACATACCTTGATAAGATATTAAAGAAGTTTAATATGGATGAAAGTAAGAAGGGGTTCTTACCTATGTTGCAAGGCAAGACATTGAGTAAGACTCAAAGTCCAGCTACGGCGGAAGAAAGAGATATGATGGATAAGATCCCCTATGCCTCGGCCATAGGCTCTATTATGTATGCCATGCTATGTACAAGACCGGATGTGGCACATGCTATTAGTTTGACTAGTAGGTACCAATCTGATCCAGGTTCGAAACACTGGATAGCGGTAAAGAACATCCTCAAGAACTTGAGAAGAACTAAGGATATGTTTCTTATATACGGAGGTGAAGAAGAGCTAGTCGCTAAGTGTTATGTCGATGCTAGCTTTGACACCGATCCGGATGACTCTAAGTCTCAATCCGGATACGTATTTCTCTTGAACGGAGCAGCAGTTAGTTGGAGGAGTTCCAAACAACCTGTGGTGGCTGGATCAATGACGGAGGCGGAATATGTTGCTGCTTCAGAAGCGGCGCAGGAGGCAGTTTGGATGAAAGAGTTCATTACGGAACTAGGTGTGGTTCCCAGTGCGTTGGACCCAATGGTGATCTATTGTGACAATAATGGAGCCATAGCCAACGCAAAGGAACCGAGGTCTCACAAGAATTCCAAGCATATTAAGCGCCGGTTTCACTCCATCCGCGAGCATGTCAAGGATGGAGATATAGAGATTTGTAAAGTACACACGGACCTAAATGTAGCAGATACGTTGACTAAAGTTCTCCCTAGGGAAAAACATGATCAACACCAAAACTCCATGGGTGTTAGATTTATCACTATGTGAACTAGATTATTGTCTCTAGTGCAAGTGGGAGACTGAAGGAAATATGCCTTGAGAGGCAATAATAAAGTTGTTATTATATATTCCTTATATATGATAGATATTTATTTTACATGCTAGAATTGTATTGATCGGAAACATCAATACATGTGTGTTTAATATAAAAAAAGGGTTCCTAGTTATGCCTCTCTTATAGACTAGCTTGTTGATTAACAAGCTGATCAAGGTTTCCTGATCATGGACATTGGATGTTGTTAATAACAAGGTCACACCATTGGTGGAATGATCTGATGAACATTCATCCGAAGTATAGCATTACGATCAAGTCATTATGTTTATATTGCTATAACATCATACGAAGTAATCTTTATCCTTAGACCATAATATCATGTTAATTGCTAACACCGGAAGAGTATCTTGATAACATCAAACGTCACATCGTAACAGGGTGACTATAAAGATGGGTTCAGTACTACGAAGGTGTTATGTTGAGGCTCATGGATCAAGAGTGGAATTTGTCAATCCAGATGACGGATAGATATACTCTGGGCCCTCTCGGTGATATCACATTAAGATAGCTTGCAAGCAAGTGATTTCATCACTGGAATGTTATATCACGGGAACGAGAAAAGAGTGCATGTCGGTAACGAGATCAAACTATGTATGGAGATACCGATGATCGAATCTCGGACATGTAATATATCGAGAGACAAAGGGATTTAGTTACAAGCGTTAAAGGTTTTCACGATCACAGAAGTCATCGTTGAATGTGTAGGAGTCAGTACGGATCTCCAGGTCCCACTGCTGATTATTGATCGGAGAAGGGTCTCGATCATGTCTGCATTATTCGCGAACCGTAGGGTGGCACACTTAAGAGTTACCGGACACCATTTTGGAGCACATATGTTTCAGACGAAAGAGTTGCAAAGCGCAGGAATTGTTTCAATAGAAACCGGAAATTGCTTCGGGTGAAATTGCAGAAAGTGGTTCTTCATGCGATATTGAAATATTGCAAGGGGCTATATGTGAATGTTTGTTAATTAAAGTAATTAACAAAATTCTGAATAAATTTAATAAAAAGAGTGTTACTAAATGAGAGAGCATTAAGTTTGGAGAAATTTAATGCATTTAAAGTGGAGACTTTAAAAGGGAATGTGAAGGGGCATTTTAATGTGGAGGGGTTACCGCCACATGAATGGGGGAGGTGAGGGGTCACCCCCCATGCACCGGCCATGGAGAAAGGGTGCACCCCCCCCCCCCCCTCCACCTATAAAAGGCCACCCATTCCCTCCTTCATCCTCACACCTCCTTGTGAAGGATCTCTCTCCCCCTCTAGAATTATTCCCCCATGGTCTCGGATTAGCGAGATACATGTTCCCGGTGGCATTTCGACTGGAAGGTGTTGCTGCTTCCGCTGGATCGCTGGAGCGAGGAGGTGGAGGTTGTACAGTGGCTTGAACGTGTGTGCGAGTGCAGATGCACTGCTGAGTTGCGGCGCTCGGACTTCCTCACGATATTGAGATCGGCAAGTGTACGACTACATCAACCACGAGTTCCTACTCGTTAACAAAACTCGTTGTCTTTGAGGGTAAGTTCTCGTTGGATGTATGTCCACCCGTTGCTTTGTACCTAGTAGATAGATCTTGACGTGTAGTTCACACCTTAGGAAAAAAAATTCTATGATGTGGACCCAACACAAAGTCCTTGATCTTTGGAGAATTGAAGGAGGAGGCCTTGATCTACATCTTCACCAAAAGAGATCTTCATTTCCTCCTCATTCACTTGAGGGTCCCTTCCTCTAGGGTTTCATTAGAAACCCTAGGCCTTGATTTGGTACTTACAAACTTGTCTTTTGATTGTTGTGATAGCATGCTTGCATTCTGGAGCCTCCAATTCAGTTGTGGATGTGTGCCTCCAACTTGTTGTAAAGGTGTCGGTTTCCACCTCAAAGGTTACCGATATAGTGGAAGAGTGAATCGATCCCTTTGGGGTGAGGTTCACTGGAGAACAAGGGAGGCCTCTTGTGGCATTGTTGGTTTGAAACCACCCTCTCTCCAAATACATACATACTTCCCCTTAAAAGGAAGGAACTACGGAAAATCATCCTTGTGTCTCCGCATGCTCCATTTCGGTTACCTCTATCCTTTACCGCACCTTACTTATATCTTGCTCTTGCTTAGTTAGTTGTGCTAGTATGACATATAGGTAAATTCACCTTGGTTGCATATCTAGAGAATTTACCTTTTGTGTCAAACCCTAAATTGAAAAAGAGTAAAATTTGAAGCAGCACCTATTCACCCCCCCCCCCCTCTAAGTGCCCCTATGATCATTTCATTTGGTATCAAAGACTAGGCTCTTTATTTGGGCTTAACCACCTAAGAGTGTATGGGTAACCAAGGTGAGGATGGAGGGGTTGAGGCTAGCACCTCGGTGACTATGGTGGATCTCAAGAATTTGGAAACAAGATTAAGATCCTCCTTGGGCAATGAGATCCAACAGTTGCGTCAACTAGTTGAGCAACTTGTTAAGGAAAAGATAGCTACACCACCTCCTTCTCGAGAGGAACCCCTCCGATTCCGAAGGTGAACGCTTTGGCTAAACCAATGGTGGAAGTAGTGGGGGTGAACATATTGCCACTAACTTCACCACCAAAAAGGGCGATGGGAAGGAAGAGCACCATTCAGTTCCCGGTTGGTACTCTCCCGACCATCTGATCTCTCGTCCCCATATAAATAATAGAGGTGACCCACCTATGCTAGTTGCACATTCTTTTTCTCAATTGCAAGTTTTGATGAAATCTCATGTGCGCAGCTCTTGCATTGACTTGTGGAATATTATTGAAGAAGGACTCAAAATTGAGGATCCAACCAACTTGACAAGAAAAGAAGTGGTCAATAGTCAACTCAATGCCACCGTGTTGCACATGATCCAACTTGGTGTGGGGCCAAAAGATTTTCCTCACATTGAACACCTCAACACCGCCAAGGAAGCTTGGGATGCTCTCATTGATTTGTTTGTTGGAAATGAGAGCATGAGAAGAAATCAATATGATGCCTTGAGCAATGAAGATGAAGGATTCTATATGAAGGATGGTGAGGACCATGAAGACATGTATCGAAGACTCAAATCCACTACCACCGCCTTTAGAAATGTTGGTGCTACTCATGTGGATGATTCTTGGATAAAGAGGAAGTATGTGAGTGCGCTCATGCCCTTCGAGCCCACTAACTTGAACAGTCTCCAAGGAAGACACAACTACCATCTCATGACCTCCAATGAAGTTATGTAAGAGATGTCCGCCTTTAAGGTCGCTGCCAAGAATGCCAAAGATGCCCGCGCTCGTGCCCTTGGAATGAGCAATGGTGTTAATCTTGCCTTGAAGACCAAAACTTTGGAGTATGAGGAAGAAGAAGGAAGTGATGAAGTCCTTGCTATGAGTCATCCCGAAGATGTCAATGTTGCTCATGGTGAATACATGGCCTTATATGCAAGGAACTTTTGGAAATATCCCACCAAGGCCAAGATGGAGATGCAACAAAGAAGCAATCCAAGTGGTAGAAAAGAGAATGGTTCAAGATTAAGAACTTGCTTCAACTGTGGTGACCGCTATCATTTTGTTGCCAATTGTCCATATGAGAGGAGAGAAGATCATGGTGGTGTACTTTTATTGAAGAAAAAATCAAAGGTCCCTTTCAAGAATCCTTTCACCAAGAAGAATGCCACCAACAAGAAGTCAGCTAACATTGCATTGATAACACATGAAGAGTTATCATCCGATGATGAATATGAGGAAGAAGAAGAAGAAATATCAAATGGTGTGCCAGCCATGGACACCACCTCTACATCCACTTCCTCACTCTTCGACTCTCCCAATGAGAATATCTCCAACAAGAATGTCACCTTATGGCAAGAGAAATGGAGGTATTAGTGTTCCTATCTCCACCTCTATGATCAATGATGAATTGAATGATGATATAACTCTTGAGGTGAAGGAGGAATTAGTTGCTTTCGATTTCTATATAGCTAACTTGAAATGGGAGCACAAGAAGCATTTTGTGAATCTCTTGAATCAACTTTCTCTAACACAAGAGCTTCTTGATGAGAGATGCAAACTTGGGAGAGAACACATTCTTGAGATGGACGCTCTAACTAATGCTCTAGAAGAAGAGCAAGAGACTAGGGAGTCTCTAGAAGAAAATCTTGAAGGCCTCGATGAGGCAGATGATCAAATTATAGCTAAACTCATTAAGGAACGTGTTCATGCCATTGCTAAGTATAAAAAGGCTAAAAAGGATAAGATTGAGTTTGGTGGTGTTCATGACAAACTCGTCGAGGACTTTAAAAAGCTTGACAAGGCTCACAAGGCCTTGGAAAGTGAACTATTGTTGCTCACAAAGTCATGGAAACAACTTCAAACTCAATTGACTAATGTTGCTTCACCTAGTATTTTCATTCCTTCTAGTAGTACAAACATCTTTGAGGAAAATTCTAGGTTGAAGGGGCAGCTTGCAAAGGCCACCTTCTCTGAAGGAAACAAGTCCCTTGATGACCTTTTGAGTAAGAAAAAGTCAAATAATAAGAAAAAGGGGCATTGGCTATGTATCCAAGGCCAAGAAGAAGAATAACAAGAATAATAAGACCAAGCATGCACAAGTGAAAGACAAGACCATTGTGGGTAGTAATACCACAAGTGGCAAAACTATGTCACAATATGACTTTGCAGGAATTTCTAACCCTCACTATGTTTTAATGCGTGATTATTATGGTGATGTTTATGCACAATATGTTGGCCCACTTGATGGTTATATTGCTTGGTCCATTTGGGTTGCCAAGACCCTTGTCACTAACAAAATAGGACCCATTTAAAAATGGGTACCTAAAAACTAGTTTGATCTCTTGTAGAACTATGCTTTCGGCGGGTGAAATTGGGTGCTTGATAGTGGATGCACAAGTCATATGACTGGAAGCAAGGCGATAATGATGGAGATAAGGCTGAATCATGATCAAATAACCGTCACATGTGCCGATAAATCAAGATCTCAGGTAATGGGTCTTGGCAAGGTTGTGGTTGCACACGATACTACTCTCGTGGATGTCATGCTTGTTGAGACCCTTGGGTATAATTTACTTTCAGCATGTGCTCTTGGAAAGATGGGCTTTGCCATCTTTATTAATAATGATATTGTGGTTCTGTTATGGAGCAAGACTCTAAAGGTCGTTTTCGTTGGGTACGTTGAAAATGACTTGTATGTGGTGGACTTTTCCGGGAAAACCACTACAAGTGCGATGTGCCTATTCGAAAAGGCTGATGTGAGTTAGATATGGCATCGTCGTCTAGCCCATGTCAATATGAGAACTTTTCAAAGTCTCCACAAGGGTGTCCATATTGTTGGAGTAAAAGAAAATGTTTGTTGCCAAAGATCGTGTGTGTAGGCCTTGTGTTGAAGGAAAAATGCATGATTCTCCCCACAAACCCAATAACATTGTAAAGTCCAAGAGGATCTTGGAGCTTCTTCACGTGGATCTCTTTGTTTCTCCATCTCATGCAAGTCTTGGTGGGAAGAAATATTGTTTGGTGATTGTTAATGACTACTCAAGATATACATGGGTATACTTCTTCAAGTTGAAGAGTGAGACCCAACAAAACTTCATCGACTTCATTAATATGGTTCAACGTTAATACAATGTCCCCGTGTTGGTGATAAGAAGCGACAACGACACCTAGTTCAAGAACTACACATTGAATGGATTTCTTATTGATGAGGGGATAAAACATCAATATTCTACTGCATATACCCCTCAACAAAATGGTGTAGCTGAGAGGAAGAACCGAATATTAATGGATATGGAAAGGTCCATGTTGGAGGATTTTAAGTCTCCATAGAAATTTTGGGTTGATGCAATCTCCACCGCGTGCCACGTGTCGAACTGGCTCTACCTCCGCAAAAAGTTGATCAAGACTCCATATGAGATACTTAGCGGTAACAAGCCCAATGATTCATACTTCCAGGTGTTTGGTTGTAAGTGTTTCTACCTCATTAAAGGTGTTCGTTTGTCCAAAATTGATTCCAAAGCTTTAGAGGGTATTTTTGTTGGCTACAGTCTCGATTCCCACACTTATAGAATCTATGATAAACTCCCCGGATTTGTCATAGAGTCTTGTAGTGTGGTTTTCGAAGAATATGATGGCCCACAAGCGGGGCATGTTGATGTTTGTGATGTACATGATGAAATACCTCAAGATACCATAAGAAGAATGGGTGCGGGATTCATCCGCCCCGTTGAGGAACCCCTTGTGGCGGATCGAGAAGAACTATGCTCTACTCAAGTGGAGCCCTCGTCTTCACGGCAACAACAAGCTCCTATTGTTGAAGCCAATGATGACGCAAGCCAAAGACAAGCTGAGAACCATCACCATGTTGATCAGGATGGAAGCACCAGGCCAGATTATCCAACCTCTCCATTGACCGGATTATGCATCCCTGCACAGTCAATTGCATAAGGCAGATTCATTGAGTCATCCACAAGATCATCTCGACGCTTCTCAAGGAGTATGCCTAATCAAGACCAAGATCAACCGTACCTCATGATGATGAGAATGAACCCACTGATGACCAAGGTCAAGTTGGAGGTCAAGACAAGGACCAAAATTATGAAGAGATCCCCACAAGAAACAATAAGGAGATCGAAACTCGTCGCAAAGCTAGAGTGGATAGAATGTTGGAAAGAAGTCACCACACTCTTGAGAATGTTCTTGGTGATCTAAGGACTGGAATGTCCACTCGAGCTCAATTGAAGTATTTTGGTGAGCATCAAGCTCATATATCCATGGTGGATCCCAAGAAAGTATGTGAAGCTCTTGAAGATTCAGATTGGTTAGAAGCCATGCATAATGAGCTCAAAAACTTCAAAAGAAACAAAGTTTGGAAGTTATTAGAAAAGCCCGAAGAGTGCCGCAATGTTATTGGCACTAAATGGATATTCAAGAACAAGCAAGATGAACATGGAATAGTTGTGAGGAACAAGGCAAGATTGGTAGCTCAAGGGTTCTCTCAAATTGAAGGCATTGATTATGGAGAGACCTATGCTCCTGTGGCTTGCCTTGAGTCCATCTGTATACTTCTTGCATATGTTGCACATCATAACTTCAAATTGGAACAATTGGATGTGGGAAGTGCTTTTCTACATGGTCCATTGCAAGAGTTGGTTTATGTTAAGCAACCCCCGGAGTTCGAGGATCCCAACTTCCGAAATCACATTTACAAGATTGATAAGGCGCTCTATGGGCTTAAACAAGATCCACGCACGTGGTATGAGCACCTTAGAGAGTTGTTGTTAGACCGTGGGTTTGAAGTTGGGAAAATTGATCCCACCCTTTTTACTAAGAAAGTGAATGGGGAGCTTTTCATTTGCCAAATATATGTTGACGATAATATCTTTGGTTCATCTAACAAAGTTTTAATGATGAATTCACAAAGCTTATGACTGTTAGGTTCAGGATGTCTATGATGGGAGAGTTGAGGTTGTTCCTTGGCTTTGAGATCAACCAAGTAAGAGGAGGAACCTTCTTCAGTCAAGCCAAGTATACTCAAGACATGCTCAAGAGGTTCAACATGAAAGAACTAAATGGATCACCTACTCCCATGGCAACCAAGACTCATCTTAAACTAAATCCAAATGGTAAAGATGTGGATCAAAAGGTATATCGATATATGATTGGTTCTTTGCTTTACCTTTGTGCATCTAGACCTGATATAGTATTAAGTGTAGGAGTGTGTGCAAGATATCAAGCGACTCCTAAAGAAATCTACTTGATGGTGGTCAAAAGAATCTTTCGATATTTGGTTCATCCCCCAAACTATGGTGTGTGGTATCCTAGGGGCTCAACATTCTCTCTTTGTGGGAACACGGATTCAGATTGGGATGGTAACAAGGATGATAGGAAATAAACCTCCGGGGCTTGCCAATTCCTTGGTAGGTCCTTAGTGTGTTGGTCCTCCAAGAAGCAAAATTGTATATCTCTCTCCACCGCTGAAGCCGAATATGTGGCAGCCGCTAGTGCATGCACTCAATTGTTATGGATGAGGCAAACTTTAAAGGAATATGGTGTCCATTGTGACAAAGTGCCTCTTTTATATGAAAATCAAAGTGTTATCAAGATTTCCTATAACCCGGTGGATCATACAAGGACAAAGCATATTGAGATTTGTCATCATTTCATTAGAGATCACGTTTCTCGGGGAGATATTGAGCTATCTTATGTTTCAACCAAAGACCAACTTGCCAATATTTTCATGAAGCCTCTTGATGAAGCAAGGTTTTGCTATTTGAGGAATGAGCTAAATATCGTAGACTCAAGGAGATTAACTTGATCATCTTGCATTGTCGAGGGAATGACCCCCGGATACCCCAACCGGACAAGAAACAGGGCGGTCAGATCGCGTCCGGCTGGCCAGGTGCAGCCGGACAAGGCAAGCTGGGCCGCCTATCGCAAGGTACCCAGATCGGTGAGAAGCAGCCGGCTACAGCAGCATAGCCGGAACCAATCAAGGAGACAGGATGACATGTGGAACAGTGCGCGGTACGCCCTATACGACGACAAGACTGGCAACTACTCGGCCATACCAAAGACTTTGCGGGGATGACGCAGGAACAGTGGCCCAATGCTGACGAGAGGCTCGCATGGCGTCCACTGTGCCTACGATAGCCATACCGCTCGTACTCCGATGGGACATGTTGTACCAGATATTGTAGATGACCAACCGGCTAGGATCCACCTGTGGGGCCCGCCAGTCGGATTGGCTAGTGAGATCGTTGCCTCTCTGCCTATATAAGGAGAGGCAAGGCCTCAGTAGAAGGGGTTGGTCTCAGTGCATTTAAGGCAGTAGCTAGAGAATATAGCTCGAGGAGCACTTGTAGTTCGTATATCGCTCATAGTCAGATCGGCAGGAGTAGGAGTTTTACCTCACCGCGAGGGCTCCGACCTGGGTACTTCCTGCGTCCTGCTACGCTTGCTTGTATCCAATCCCACCTGCGAACGCTGTTGATAGCTTCCTGCTAGTCCCCACACCTCTATCTAACCTTCTTAGGTACTGTCGTTCCCAATACAACGACAGTTGGCACCCTCCGTGGGGCAGATGGCTTCGACCGGAGTCACGTTCTGCACGGGACCCCGCACTTTAGCCGGTGAGCGCGTGCCTCTGGCCTGGTGCTCCCGCTCGGCAAGTTCGACTGCGTCATCGACAACGCTTCCTACTTCACTAGAACCACGTTCCCGGCGAACGGCTCCATCCTGCTCTTTGGCGACCTCCCCGTCTACGTCACCACCGTTCCGGAGCGTTTCCCTAGGGGGATCGTCTCTGCCGTGGAGCTACCGCATCCAGGCGGTAGTACCTCCGTCGCTTCCTGCGGCGTAGAGTTCATGATGGCCGGCTCCAGTTCTCACCCCCTCCAACCGCGGGAGCGGGGCGCGGACAAGGGCGGAACCTCCGCGCCTCCACAGCCTCGGAATCCGGTGGAGGAGGCCATTGATCGGCTCCTGACGCCGGTTAACCTCGGGGATAACCCGGAGGAAGCGGAAGCCAACTTCGCCATGGAGAGACAGATCCTCCTCTAGGAGGCCAAGGAGCTGGCGGCAACCCGCAAGCAACTCAAGATCACCCGGCACGAGTACGACCGCGTGCATGGCTTCACTCCAGCTACCGCGGAGACGAGCCGGCGCGGCCAGGTGCGGCGCCGGGGTGGCGAGCTGGGCAGAAGGATGGAAAAGGATGGGGAGCCGGATCCCGTGACCGCCCTCATGCAGCCCACCTACAGCACGCCCATCAAGAACCTGCGCGCAGCGTGAGCCACGGCAAAAGAACTGCCCAACCTGGAGGGCGAGGAGCGAGCCCGCCAGCACGCTCGCGTGCAGGAGCTCCTCCGCATCGCGGATGTGCAGGCTGATGCCAACCGGCAGATACAGGAGGACCCCAGCTACTTCAGGGGGAGCAAGCTGCCTGTCAACAGCAAGGGCGCGCCTCGCAACACCCAACAGGCATCCTCCCTTCAGCCGGCTAAGGCCCGCAGCAGGCGCAGTAGCTCTAGCAACAAGGGCCAGCCGTGCCAGGAGCAAACGGTGAACAGCAACCCACCGCCTCCCCCTCCACCAATCGGAGCACCAAGACCTGCCAGTTCCCGTCTCTCGGGTCAGGTGGGAGCGCCCAACCCGGATCGTCCAGATGCCCGTGACCGCATCGAGCTCCTCGCTCAAGCGCGCATCACGGAGGAAGAAGACTCCACCGGACCGGTTTGTTTCAGACCCCGCATCTCGAACGAGCCGTTTTCGGATAAGTTCACCCTGCCCAGGGACACCCCCAAGTACGACAGCAGTATGAAGCCGGAAGACTGGCTGACCGACTACACTACGGCAGTCGGTATCGCCCATGGTAACAAGCGCACAGTCGTGCGCTACGTCCCTCTTATGCTAACCGGGTCGGCAAGGACATGGCTCAACAGCCATGTGCCCAACAGCATCAACGCCTGGCCAGACTTCGAGAAGGTGTATGTCCGCAACTTCAATGGCACGTACAAGTGTGTGGGACGCCCACGCGACCTGGCCTTGTGCGTCCAGGGTGACCGCGAGACCGACCATGAGTACCTCGCCAAGTGGACGGAGCTGCGCAACACTTGCAAGGGCATCCTGGAGAGCCAGGCCATCAGCTTCTTCATCGAGGGCTGCCGAGAAGGCACCATGCTTCGCCACCGGCTACTGTGTGACGAGCCGAAAACCATGGCGGAGCTCGTGACGGTTGCGGACCAGCACGCCACGGCGGATGCCACCATGAAGAAACCCCTCTGCGTAAATACTAACGGGCGTCCGACTCCTATAGAGCCAGCTCACGACCATTCGAGCAATTTGGCAGGAGAAGCCGGATCCTCCAGACGCCACGACAATGACAACTGGTTCCATGGGAACCGCCAAGCCGGACAGCAGAAGCCCCGCTACCACGCACGGCAGGTCAATGTTGTGGAGGGTGCGCCAGACACACCGGCTAACAATGCAAGGAGGCAGAAGCCACAGCTCACCTTCGACCAGATGTTTGACGGCCCGTGCAAGTGGCACAGCGGTCCCTTCAAACCGGCTACGCACACCACCCGGAATTGTAGCTGGACTCGCCAGCTAAAAGACCAGGGTAGCCAGCCACGTCACTCCCCGCCCCCTCCTGGTGGACCACCACCACCGGCTAGGGGAGCCGGCAATGATGGTAACGGCGGCAATGACGGCAACAACAACAACGGCTACCCCTAGCCGCACGCCGCCTACCACATCTTTGAGACGGAGCTGGACGACAAGCACAGCCGCAGGCGACGCTCCAAGGAGGTCAACGCCATCGTCTCTCCGGTCCCCCAGTACCTGAACTGGTCGGAAACCCCCATCACCTGCAGCCGAGAGGACCAGCCGGAGCAGCTGCCGACTCCCGGGGGCTACGCCAGGGTGCTCGACCCCCTCATCATCTCCAACGCGCGCACCTGCCATTTCTCTCGCGTCCTCATCGACGGAGGCAGCAGCCTCAACCTCCTCTACCGATCTTCGCTGGAGAAGTTGGGCATTCGGGAATGCGACCTGCGCCCGACTGTCACGATGTTCCACGATGTGCTGTCGGGGCCGGCTTGCGCCCCACGGGGTAAAATCCAGCTGGACGTCATCTTCGGGATCGAGGAGAACTTCCGCCACGAACCAATCTGGTTTGAGGTGGTAAACCTGACGAGCTCCTACCACGCTCTCCTCGGGCGCCCTGTCCTCACCAAGTTCATGGCCGTCACCCACTATGCATACCTCAAGACGAAGATGCCGGGACCCAACGGCGTGATCACCGTCGTCGGCTGCTTCAGGCGGTCGATGGAGTGCACCTCAGCCGGTTCCAAACTGGCAGAGGCCCTCATCATAGCCAAGGAGAAGCGCGTGATCATGCGCAATGTGGCCATGGCCCAGCAAGACATACCGGCTAGCAGCAAACCGGCTGGAGAAGGAGCCTTCTAGCCGGCAAAGGTGACGAAGAGGATCCTGCTCGACCCCTCCGACCCGACCAAGTTCGTCACCATTGGTGCCAACTTGGACAACAAATAGGAAGGCGCGCTCGTCGACTTCCTCCATGAGAATCGGGACATCTTTGCATGGTCACCCAAGGACATGCCAGGTGTACCGAGGGAGTTCGTCGAGCACTCACTTCATGTGCGGCCGGATGCCAAACCGGTTAAGCAACCCCTGCGCTGGTTCGCGGAGGAGAAGAGAAATATTATCGGTGACGAGATCACCCGGCTCCTTGCAGCCGGGTTCATCATGGAAGTGTACCACCTGAACTGGCTGGCGAACCCAGTCCTGGTGCTGAAGAAGAACAAGACATGGCGCATGTGTATCGACTACACCAGCCTGAACAAGGCGTGCCCGAAAGACCCATTCGCACTGCCCCGTATCGATCAACTCATCGATTCCATGGCCGGCTGTGATTTGTTGTCTTTTCTAGATTGTTATTCCGGTTACAATCAGATCTGGTTAAACCCGGCTGATCAGATTAAGACATCATTTATCACCCCCTATAGGGCTTTCTGCTATGTAACCATGTCTTACGGTCTGAAGAATGCAGGCGCTACCTATCAGCGCTGCATGCAGAAGTGCTTGCACTCGCAGATAGGCTGAAACGTGCACGGCTATGTGGATGATGTGGTCATCAAGACCAAGGAGAAGCGTACCCTCCTCAAAGATCTGGGAGAGACATTTGGCAACCTCCGGCAGTACCAGATGAAGCTGAACCCGGAGAAATGCGTCTTTGGAGTGCCATCCGGTCAGCTGCTCGGTTTCCTCGTATCGCAATGAGGTATCGAAGCAAATCCGGAGAAGATCACGGCCATCGAGAGGATGCAGCCGCCCAGGAGCCTTCTTGGAGTCCAGAAGTTCACCGGATGCCCAGCATCCCTCAGTCGTTTCGTCAGCCGGCTAGGGGAGAAGGCACTCCCGTTGTACCAGCTGATGAAGAAGACGTACAAGTTCCCATGGACTTCGCAAGCTGACGCCGCATTTCATGACCTCAAGTGCATGCTGTCTACAGCGCCAGTTCTAGCCACGCCGGCTAGCAAGGAGCCGATGTTGCTCTACATAGCAGCCATCAGCCGGGTTGTCAGCGTCGTCCTAGTGGTGGAGCGCCCCGAGGAAGGCAAGGCTCAGCCGGTTCAGAGGCCCGTCTACTACCTCAGCGAGGTCCTCTCCCTCTCCAAGCAGAATTACTCCCACTACCAGAAGATGTGCTACGGCGTGTACCTGCCATGCAAGAAGCTCAAGCACTACTTCTAGGAACATCCGATTAAGGTCGTGTGCACCGCACCCCTTTCGGAAATCATCGACAACAAGGACGCCACCGGCCGAGTCGCCAAGTGGGCCATCGAGCTCGCCGCCTACTCCATCCAGTACGAGCCCCGGCTCACGATCAAGTCGCAGGCGCTGGCGGACTTCCTCATCGACTGGGCCGAGACCTAGTATCTCCCACCGGTTCCGGATTCGATCCACTAGAAGATGCACTTCGACGGGTCGAAGATGCTCAGGGGCTGATACGTCCAAAACGTATCTACTTTCCTGAACACTTTTGCTATTGTTTCTCCTCTAAACTTGTGTGATTTGGATGCAACTAACGCGGATTGACGCTGTTTTTAGCAGAATTGCCTTTGTGTCTACTTTTTGTGTAGAAAATCAACTTTCAGGAAAAATCCCGGAAAATATGCCTAAAATCCTATTTCACCATAGGACTCCTGGAGCTAGAATACGAGATGGAGGGAGGATGGGCCTAGGCCACACCACCTGGCCAAGCGGGCAAGCCCAGGCCGTGCCAGGGGGTGGTCTGGCCGCCCCAGGCTGCCCCTCGGTCTCCTTCTTCGCCTATAAGTTGCCTTCTGACCTAAAAACTCAGGGCGGTTCGATGTTTTTCTAGAAGGAGTTCCGCTCCGCCGCCACCACCAGATTCCACGAAACAGCACCAGAAACTCCATTCCAGCACCCTTTCGGAATGGCGAATTGGAGGAGATCATCGCCATCATCATCACCATCGCTTCTCCATCGACCATCCATGTTTCCCCCATCTATGAGTGAGTAATCCCCTGTAGGCCATGGGAATGGTAGGGATTGGATGAGATCGTTCATGTAATGGCATCAGATTGTTAGCTCATGGTGCCTAGTATCTTTTATTAGTGCTTTATGACTTTGTTGCGACTTGTTATGCTTAATGCTTGTCACTAGGGCCGGACTGCCATGATTTCAGATCTGAAATTTTTATTGATTCATTATGATAGTATTGTTTATGGTCTTATCTGCAAGTTGTATACACATGTTGTTGTCCGGAACCAATGGCCCCGAAGTGACCGAAATCGGGATAACCGGAGGGAATGGCTTTGATGTGAGGATCACATGTGTTCATGGAGTGTTAATGCTTTGCTCCGGTGCTCTATTAAAAGGAGCACCTTAATTGCCAGTAGTTCCCTTGAGGCCCCGCTGCAAACGGGCTGGCAGGACAAAAGATGTTGTGCAAGTTCTCATTGCGAGCACGTATGACTATATATGGAACACATGCCTAGGATTATCTAGTACTTGGATGCTTTATCTTATTTATCTGCAATTGCCCTATGTTCTGATTTCCATGTGAATTGTCTTGTCCATGCAACGCCCGTCCATCCATCCCTATGCCTACCGCACTTGAATCCCACTGTTTAGTGCAATTGTTACTGTTGTCTTTACTTTACTACTGCTGCTACTTTACTATTCCTACTACAAAATTGT
Source organism: Avena eriantha (assembly GCA_910589775.1). NCBI lineage: Eukaryota > Viridiplantae > Streptophyta > Magnoliopsida > Poales > Poaceae > Avena > Avena eriantha. The sequence goes on along the minus strand of OU342745.1, from coordinate 312,616,578 downwards.
TGCTACTGATAAACTGTTGTGAGCAAGATTGTTTATAGGTGCAGCCAAATTGACAACTCAGTTGTTAAGGCTTATAAATATTCTTTGGCTCCCCTTGTGTCGAATCAATAAATTGGGTTTCACTTCCCTCAAAAATACTGCGATACACCCCCTATACTTATGGGTCATCAGGGCTTGGGAGCCGGCATCATGCTCACCTCGCCCAAGGGAGATCGGCTGGAGTACGTCCTGCAGATCCACTTTAAGGCCTCCAACAACGTAGCCGAATACGAGGCACTGGCGCACGGACTCCGGCTAGCCAAAGAGATTGGTGTCAACCCGATCCTCTGCTTCGGCGATTCGGATCTAGTGGTGCAGCAAGTATCCAGAGAATGGGACGCCCGCGATGCAAACATGGCCCTCTACCGGTTCCACATACAGAAGCTCAGCACCTCCTTCAACGGATGTGAATTCCATCACGTCCCCCGCGCCAACAATGAGGTGGCAGATTCGCTCGCCCGGATTGGATCCACCAGGCAGGCGATCCCACCCGGGGTCTCCTTGGAGCACCTGCGCAAGCCCTCCATCAACCCGTCACCTGAGTCGGATTCCATTATATGGGCAGGGAGCACTCCGGCTGACGGGGCGACAGAGGCAGAACCGGAAGAACCTCCAAAGAAGAAGGCCCGCACCAACTCCGGCAAGTTAGTGCCCTCTTGTTCGCAAGACCCGGGGGCTGCCGACTCGTCAAGCGGCTCAGGGGCTGCCGTCCCGGGTACCTCATCCGGGCGGCCCCCCGACGACCATCAACCGGAGAGCGGGAGCATCCTCATCATCTGGGAAGTGCCATCCTGGGCACAGCCCTTCATGAACTACATCGCCAACGGGGAGCTTCCGGATGACGAGGTGGAGGCCAGGCAAGTCCGGCGCCGCGCGCACACGTACACCATCATCAACAAAGAACTGTACAAGCGCAGCGTATCCGGCATCTTCCAAAGGTGTGTCGATGTGGACATAGGATACCGGCTACTCAAGGACATCGACCAGGGCGAGTGCGGGCACCACGCTTCGTCAAGGGCGATAGTCGCCAAGGCGTTTCGCCATGGTTTCTATTGGCCCACCACCCTCGAGGACACCGAACAGCTAGTCCACGCGTGCAATGGGTGCTTGCGCTTCGGGTAGCTTAGGCACATGCCGACTTCGGTGCTCAAGACCATACCAATTACCTTACCCTTCGCGGTTTGGGGCCTTGACATGGTCGGCCCCTTCAAGCGAGCGTGCGCAGGCATGACCCATCTGCTGGTGGCGGTGGACAAATTTACAAAATGGATCGAGTCCAAGCCCATCCGGAAGCTGGACGGGGCAATGGTCGTCACCTTCTTCACCGACATCATCAATCGGTTCGGCTACCCCAACACCATCATCACCGACAATGACACGAACTTCGCCAAGGGGGCCTTCGCCCGATTCTGCAGCAATAAGGGCATCCGGCTGGACCTTGCCTCCGTCGCGCACCCGCAGTCCAATGGGCAAGTCGAAAGGGCAAATGGCTTAGTGCTAGCCGGCATCAAGCCACGCCTCATCGAGCCTTTGGAGCGGTCACCTGGATGCTGGATCGAGGAGCTTACGGCTATGCTATGAGCCTCTGCACCACGCCGAATAGATCAACCGGCTACACTCCGTTCTTCCTGGTCTACTAATCAGAAGCCGTCCTCTCTGCGGATACCGAGTTCGACTCTCCGCGCAAGCTCCTTTACGATGAAAAGGCCAACCAAGAGGCACGGGAGGATGGTGTGGACCTCCTTGAGGAGGCCAGCGAGTTGGCATTGTCCAGGTCGGCCATGTACTAGCAACGACTACGCCGCTACCATTCAGGCCGGATCTGCCCAGTCGCGTTTCGCGAGGGCAACCTGGTCCTCCGGCTGGTACAGGACACGAAGGGCATGCACAAACTATCGCCACCCTGGGAGGGCCCCTTCATCGTCAGTCGGGCACTGCCAAACGACTCCTACTACCTCATCGACATGCAGCAGCCGTGCAAGAACAAGATGGACATATCAGACGAGGAGACCGAGCGCCCCTGGAACGTTGCCCTGATGCGCCCGTTTTACACCTAGTCACCAGACAGTGTATGTATCCCGCAAACCCTATGAATGAAAATGCGGACCCCTACGAGATGCTCGAGGGCTCCTTGCTAGAAATGTGATGGCATCTATTTTCCGGTTCAGATTTTCCGGCTCCGGCAACCCCTACCCGGGGGCTTGCCGCTGGCCCGACCTGCTAAGTCAACAAACCGGCCAAGTAATGTGCAACGATGTCAGAGGCCCACTCTTCATCTCAGCTACAGACCGCAACCCGGCTGTCCGGCTAGCAAGAGCAAAAGCCCGAGGCATCCCACATGAAAAACAAGGAGGAGACGCGACAGATCAGGCGTCCCAGCCTCGCAACCAGCTTAAGACAATCTTGCTGCTAAGCCGTTAGTACCGTGCACGATGTATTGTCAGCTCCCTTCAATTTCGGCTGCAGACCGCAACCCGGCTGCCCGGCAAGGACGCATCGAAAACAGCAGAGCACACGGGAAAGCGACCGAGTGTCTAGAAAGGCGCAAGCTAGTTTTCAAAAAACAAACCCGCTTCCCGGCTACAGTTCAGCAGACTAACCTATTAACATGTGAGAATGTATGTCTATGTATATTCTTGTACGACTACTTTGAGTCAGAATTCAGGAAGAAAAGAGAAGAAGATTCGAAGTCCTTGCCTTCATCAAGTGCTCCAAATCTCGGGGGCTACACCCACTAGGTGCGATCGCGTGCCCCCAGTGGAATCGTAGTTTCCCGACTAGCTAAGAGCATTTAGCCGGGCGTTCGGAGCCCAGGTGAGGGCAAGGGTGTTGGAAATATGCCCTAGAGACAAATAGTAGTAAAGACTATTATCATATTTTCATATAGTTTATGATTAAGTTTTATATCATGCTATAACTGTATTGAGTGGAAACATCAATACACGTGTGATATACAAACAAACCAGGGGTTCCCAGTGAAACTCTAGTCACTGGTTCATTGGTCAACAGATGATCATGTTTCCTGATCATGTGGCATTTATGCTAGTTGGAAATGAGGTCATCTCATTCTGAGAATGAGATGATGAACCAATACCCAACCTAAACATCGTGATTCAATCATGTCACAAAGTTCAAGTTACGATGATTAGAAATGGATCCTTGTAGACCGTGAGGCTATATCAATCACTGTCTCCCGAGAGTGCTTAGATAGCATCAAACGCCATCTGGTAAAACGGTGGTTATAAAGGTGTGTTCAGGTATTCAGAGGAAACCGTAGAGGAAATATATGTCAAGAGCGGGATTTGTCCGTCCATGTGACGGGAAGATACTCAAGGGCCCACTCGGAGAAGTTATATCCAATAGCTGCGTAGCGTGTGATTAGATCACAGGGATATCACTTGTCGGAACGAGTCAAATAGCGTTGTTCGGTAACGAGATTGAACACGACATGGTGATGTCATTAATCAGATCTCGGGCAATGCAAGTATCGAGAGACAAAGGGAATAAGACACGACTATCCCGGTTCAAACGACGAAAGATCTTCGTGGAACGCACAGGGGTCACATGGCCATCCAGGTCCCTCTGTTGATCATTGGTACGGGAGTGTCCCGACCATGTCTAGAGTGTTCCCGAACCGTGGGGTATCACGCTTAAGGGCTTGATGATGCTTAGAGAGCATTTATAGGATCGGTAGAATCACTGAAGAAAAGAAGGGAGAAAACCAGAAGGGTTTCGGTAAGTCCGGAGGATGTCCGGAGTGGAGGTGGAAGGTGTTCCATGACCACGGAGATTAAATGATATGTGAATGAATGTTAAATGTTGATTTAATCATTTATTCATAATTATTTAATAAAGAGAAAATCAATTAAAGATCAAAAAGGCTTAATGGGCCAATTCCAAAGGGAGAGGGCCCATTAGGGAAAGGAGAGAGGGAGAGGGACCAAGGGGGAGGCCGGCTGGGCCTAGCCCCCCCCCCTGCAGGGCCCACTAGTGGCCGGCGGCCACCTCCTCCCCCCTCCTCTCCTTTAGTCCCACCCCGGGACTTGAGGGGAGGTAGTACCTCCCCTCCCCCTATATAAAGTGAGGTATTTGGCCTAGAAAATACACCCAATAATCAATAAAGGTCTCCCCACTTTTGGGAGGACCTCCAATTAATATTTTCTCTCTCCCCCTCTTTCTCGTGACCGTGGTCCCAAGTCTGGACTACGCGAGCGAGAGACATCTTCACCGCGGAGCGCCGTCGTGCTGCGGGATTCGGATCCGGGAGCTTTACTTCCGCAACTGCTGCTGGATCGGGGAAGCGGGAGTCATCGTCAGGCACCGGACATGTGTAACTCCCTGCGAGGTGTCGCACTTGAGGCACTCAAGTCGTTGGAGCCACAAGGTGCGCAAGGACTTCATCACGACCTTGAGGTCGGCTTCGGCTCGTCTACATCAACCACGCTCTCCTGAGCGTTGACAACGCTTTTAGGTCTTCAAGGGTAAGTTCGCGAAAAGCCCCTCCCGTTACTGTATTACTAATAGATAGGTTCTGGCAGCTTCAGGGGTTCAGGGGCGTAGAGTAAAATTTATTGTTTTTATGCGCGGAACCCCTACAAAGGGCAGGAGCAAGAGAAAAAGAAGGAAATGTAGCCGAGCGAAGTCAGCCGGATAAAGTCAATCAGCGAAATATTGAAAGAATATGCAAAGCACACAAGTTGAAGGGAAACCAAGCTAGTTCAAAATTAACATTAAAGGAAAAGAGGAGACGAAGCTCCCATAAGTTTACCCGGCGCCAGAGGTAGCCGGTATAGACAGACGAGTTTCAAGACAAGACAAGAGAAGACAAACAAATACACCCGGCATCCCGGGACGATAACTAAGCGGCAGGACCCTTGCCGTGCGAAGCGCTTTGGCTGGCGGCAGCCTCAGGCGGAGGAGGAGGCGTGATACATTGCAAATGTATCTATAATTTTTGATGCTCCATGCTTGGTTTTTTCCACTTTCTTGTGTTTTGTCCACACTTTGGAGTACTTTTCATATGATTTCTTGGACTAACCTATTAACAAGAGCCACAGTGCCAGCTGCCTATTTTCTGCTGTTTTTGGTTCCAGGAAAGTAAGAAAATGAATATTCTCGGAATTGGACGGGACAAAAGCCAAAGTGCCTATTTTTCTAGAAGACTCACGGAGCCAGAATACGAGACGGAAGAGAGCCAGGGCCTGGCCACACCACCCCCAGGCGCAGGCTGGGCCTGGCCATGCCAGGGCATGGTGTGGTGGCCCCAGGCACCCCCTCGGTCTCCCTCTTTGCCTATAATAAGCCTTCTGACCTAAAAACTCCGGGGGGTCAACGTTTTTCCACGAAAAGTTCCGATGTGCCGCCGCCACCGAAGGGGAGTTCGGGGGATAGAAAGTCTCTATTCCAGCACCCTGCCGGGACGGGGAAGTGCCCCCGGAGCCATCTCCATCGATCTTCACCATCATCTCCATCGACCATCCATGTTTCCCCCATCTATGAGTGAGTAATCACTATTGTTCAAGCTAAGTTTATCTTTCTCCTTGTTTGCTTATTTATTTATCAAAATACAAAAAAATTAATTCCTACTCTAGTTGTTATTTTCATTGGTCTGTTATTGTCTTGCTTTATCATGCTTGTTGGCAATGGTTGGTTTCTTTGAAACTGAAGCTTATTGGCAAGGTGGGTTCACGAAAGATCAAAAATATTATTATAAGGAACACCGCTTGTCACAAAAAGGGAAACACTTATGAGAACAAATTGATAGATTGTATACCATTGCTAGGAACGTGTGCTCTACTTATAATGTTACTTATTGCTGTGATGAGTCTTGTTGCAGAAAGAGGTATGAACACCTCCCTTTTCAATGTGAGTATAGTGATAATGATACCATATCTTCCTATGCTAAAGGAATTTATGACTTCTATGATGCGGAACAAATTGAAGAATTTATTGCTTGGAAGGGTGCTTTTGAACTTGCTAGTTTGCTTGAAAATATTGATGATTCACCTTACAAATATGAGGTGTATGGTATACTTAAATTTTGCTTTGATAATTACAAGGATGAAAATGGCTATATTCTTGAATATTTTAATAGATGCTTTCCACAAATGGAAGAGACTAATGCCTTGCAGGATCCTATGGATGAACCTGAAATCTCATTAGATGAAAAAGAGGAGGAGAGTGATGAACAAAAGGAGGAAGAATGGATTAGCTACCCATGCCTACCTTCTAATGAGAGTAACTCTTTATCCCTTACATTATTTGATTGTCCCCTTTGCTTACTAAAGGATAATGAATGTTTTGTTCTTGAGGTTTCTCTTGAAAATGTTTATAATAAAGCTCTAGTGCTTGTAGATCATGAAGAGCATGCTTTATGTGATAGTTATATTGTTGAGTTTCTTCATGAGGCTACTAAAAATTATTATGAGAGAGGAAAATATGGGTGTGGAAGTTTTCATGGTATTGAAACACCTCTCTATGTGCTGAAAGTTTTAAAATTACTCTTGTTTTATCTTCCCATGCTTGTCACTTTGCTCTTTGTGAATTTTTTTGCATACACGATTCCTATGCATAGGAAGTGGGTTAGACTTAAATGTGTTTTGGATATGCTTATTGATGCTGTCGTTTACTTCACTTCATATTTCTTATGAGAGCATCCTCTCAAACTTTTATGCCTGAAGATGATAATATGTCTATTATTCTTAGGAGACCTTTTCTTAAATACTGCAGGAGCTGTTATTAATTGTAATCAAGGGAAGGTGACCTTCAATGAACACATTGTCTATTTCCTCAAGAATATTGAAAGGACTTATGGTTTGAATTCAATTGAACATGTTGAGGGCATTCAAGTTGGAGAAATATATTGTCCCATACGAAGAGAAAAATTTGAAACTATTATGATTGGGACCATTGCTATCAAGGTTGAGGTAACATAATAATTAGTGGGATACAAAGTTTTGTCTCATATGGAATTGTTTTGGTAACAAGACCTGATCAACCTTGTTAACAAAAGGATTTCATTGAACAAAACAATTTTTTCACCATGATTATCTTTGCTTACTTCTATTCTATCCATTTTAGTTTTTGCTTATGCTTAACTCAAAGGCATTAAAGAAAAGTACTTATTGGGAGATAACCCAAAAGTTTTAGATGAGTCTTGGAAGTTATTACTTCAGTAATAACCGCTCCTTATCCTTTTTATTTGCTTTTTGTGCCAAGAGTAACCTCTAATGAGAGAGAAGTAATGGTTGAGAAAGTTGCTGTCCTGAAACAGATTTCTGTGCTTCAGCGTACAAATTCGTGAGAGCGCTCTGTCATTTTTTGTGCTTCTGCCCCAGGTTGTTATCTAACTTTCGTTGGTTCAATACTTTTTGATTTGAGCAACAGAAGGTCTTCGAACAAAATTGTCTTTACCTGCTGGTCTGTTTTGACAGATTTCTGCCATTTTCTGCATTTGCTTCTTGTTAGTTCCTTCTTGAGTTCTTTTGGGGAATTGAGCTTTTTGAGGGAAGTGCTACAATAGCTAGTGTTCTAATGGAAGTTTATTTGGTCTTAGAACTGAACCTTAAGACTTATTTATCTTAAGTGTACTAATGTTGCTAATAAAGATTGTGTGAAGTTTTGTATGAAGGAAAAATTTCAGGTGTATGGAAAGAATGAGTAATGAGATGAATAATGGACTAAAGCTCAAGCTTGGGGATGCCACGCGTGTCACCCCAAGAAATATCCAAGAAGTATAAGCATCAAAGCATGGGGATGCCCAAGGCATCCCCTTCTTCATCAATAAAAATCCCAGGTTTCTTCCAAACGCTTCATTTTTATTGTTTCATGCACAGTTGTGTTTTTCTTGGAGCATCTTCTTTTTCGTTTTCGTTTTGGTTTTTAGTTTGCGTCGTTTGCTTAGTTTGCTGAATAAATTGGTTGGACCCCTCCTCTTTCATGCATTGGTGTTCAAATAGTTTGGTTTGGTTTGGTTTGGAAAAGAGTAGGAAAGCTCATGCTTAAGTGGTAAAGAGAGCTTGTTTTTGACTGTGGTCTAGGCTTTGTCATGCCATGCTTGATATTGTTTTGGCTTTATGCTTAGTATTCTTTGTTGTAGCAAGACTTGTTATAAATAATTGAGATTGCGTAATTGCCTTGAATGAATCATGCGTTGTTTTAGCATATTAAAGCATAGTATTGTGGTATTCTCCGTTGATGCTTTATTTGGGTTGACTTGGCACATGCTCACACCATGTTATGACTATCTCAAGTCACCATAGCCTTTATGATCCTTTAGTTTTCAACTTGTAGTATCACTTTATGCTTTGATCAATGATGTTTTGTCGCTCTGCATGATTATGGCCATTACTGCTCTCTTAGTTTGTTGCTCCCAGTCTTTTGCTAGCCTACGCAACCAAGTATGAATTCCACTCATGCATCCAAATCCCTAAACCAAGTTATTCCAAAGAGTCCACTATCTCTACCTACTAGCTTATGCTATTCCAAGTATATTCATGCTTTTGTTTACCTTCCAAATTAAACTTGTTATGAGAAAACTAGTGATTAAAGCTCTCACGAACTTGATGGCACACTTTACTTTTCTTGCCCTTAATAAACTTGAACCATTCTATCGTATATGTTGTATATGCTTGCACTTATTTGTTGGGAATTAGCAGAACCATCCTGTCATGGGGAACGCTTTCAACATTGCACTTGGTACTTGTACCTAGTTGATATCATGCTCTTTTGTATATGGATGTCGTCGGTGTGAAATGAAAGGGGAGCTTGTAAGTCCATGGAGTTATGTATATGGGTTAGAGAAAGACCTGGGCCGCTGGTCTAATCCATGCTGACATGGTGTAAACCTGCAGCGTAACCATAATGAGCTTTATTTGGGTTGACTTGGCACAATGCTCACACCATGTTATGACTATCCCAAGTCACCATAAGCCTTTATGATCCTCCAGTTTTCAACTTGTAGTATCACTTTATGCTTTGATCAATGATGTTTTGTCGCTCTACATGATTATGGACATTATTGCTCTCTCGTTTGTCACTCCCTTTTCATTCCCACTGAGTGTTTTACTCATGTTTCCAAACGCCCTAAACCGATTATTGCCAAAGTGTCCACCATACCTACCTATTAGCATCATTTGCTACTTCCGTGCATATTCAATATGCCTTGTTTTCTTCCGAATAAAATGTTTGCTTATTATGAGAAAGTTAGGTAGTAAAGCTCTCTCGAACTTGATGGCTTTACTTTCTTGCATTTAATAAACCTGAACCATTGTGTCCTTCTTTGTTGCGTATATGCTCGCACTTTATAAGTTGAAGTTAGCAGAACCATGTGTCATGGGGAACGCTTTCAACATTGCATTGGTACTTAGTACCTCGTTGATATCATGTTCTTTTGCTTATGGATCCCGGCGGTGTGAAATAAAAGTGGAACTTGTAAGATCATGGAGTTTGTATGTATGTTAGAGAAACGCCTGGGCAGCTAGCCTAAGCCATGCCTAATCATGGTGGAAACTTGCAGCATAACCATAATGAGCATTCTATGAAGCATCCTCAATAAAATCTATGCACATAGTAAATAAAAAGATCACTGAGATGCTCATTGTCTGCTTGCCTTGTCATTTTCATTATGGGATAGCTCCTGTATCATGTGTAAGGGGTACCCCGTTGGCGGTTCTATATGATACGTATATACTTACAATGACAAGAGCTTACTCGTGACTGAAGTTGAGTAGCATGAGGATCGGTCTTCATAAGTAAGGGGCATGAGACTTCGATTTATAACTTGTCAAGCATATCCTCTTAGTTGTGTCACTTTAACCTTAACCATTTAAGATGCTTATGATAGTGGCAATGAGAGCTCGAAGCTAATGAGTACCATACTTTCAGCATTTGGAAGCCTTTCAAACTTTTCAAAACCTTTTTCATTTCCTTGTTGAGTCTTCACACTTTCTATGAGCACTTTCTTGAGAGCATAGTGGCCATTCTTAGTTCTATGTGCATTGTCCCAAGACTTGTTGATTGATGCATACCTTGATATTGCTTGTTTTAAACTATTTGTATCTAGTCACTCTTGTAAACTTTGAAGGTGTCCTATGCATTTATGTTTGCTACTCTATGAGGGACAAGCTGAATGCCACTATGCTATGTTTTCTTTATGTCAAACAAACATCTTGCAAAGCATTGTTATTCATGAATCTTTTGTTTGTGCCTTTCCATGTTGCATCATAGTTTCTTTGTCTTATTGCTAGAACTTTGTATTTCATGTTATGATTGAAGTATTATGATCCCAGCTTTGAATGTTTTACAAATGCTTTGATCAAGTTTATGATGGTGCATGTCACCTCAAAAATTATTCTTTCTTTTTATCACTTACCTACTTGAGGACGAGCAGGAGTTAAGCTTGGGGATGTTGATACATTGCAAATGTATCTATAATTTTTGATGCTCTGTGCTTGGTTTTATCCACTTTCTTGTGTTTTGTCCACACTTTGGAGTACTTTTCATATGATTTCTTGGACTAACCTATTAACAAGAGCCACAGTGCCAGCTGCCTGTTTTTTGCTGTTTTTGGTTCCAGGAAAGTCAGAAAATGAATATTCTTGGAATTGGACGGGACAAAAGCCAAAGTGCCTATTTTTCCAGAAGACTCACGGAGCCAGAATACGAGACAGAGGAGGGCCAGGGCCTGGCCACACCACCCCCAGGCGCGGGCTGGGCCTGGCCATGCCAGGGCATGGTGTGGTGGCCCCAGGCACCCCCTCGGTCTCCCTCTTCGCCTATAAGAAGCCTTCTGACCTAAAAACTCCGGGGGGGTTCGACGTTTTTCCACGAAAAGTTCCGCTGCGCCGCCTCCACCGAAGGGGAGATTCGGGGGACAGAAAGTCTCTATTCCGGCACCCTGCCGAGACGGGGAAGTGCCCCCGGAGCCATCTCCATCGATTTTCACCATCATCTCCATCGATCATCCATGTTTCCCCCATCTATGAGTGAGTAATCCCCCGTTGTAGGCTATGTGGATGGTAGGGATTGGATGAGATCGTTCATGTAATGGCATCAAATTGTTAGGTCATGGTGCCTAGTATCTTTTATTAGTGCTTTATGACTTTGTTGCGACTTGTTGTGCTTAATGCTTGTCACTAGGGCCCAAGCGCCATGATTTCAGATCTGAACTTATTACTGGTTCATTATGATAGTATTGTTTATGGTCTTATCTACAAGTTGTATACACACGTTGTTGTCCGGAACCTATGGCCCTGAAGTGATAGAAATCGGGATAACCGGAAGGGAAAGGCTTTGATGTGAGGATCACATGTGTTCACGGAGTGTTCATGCTTTGCTCCGGTGCTCTATTAAAAGGAGCACCTTAATTTCCAGTAGTTCCCTAGATGCCCCGCTGCAAACGGGCTGGCAGGACAAAAGATGTTGTGCAAATCTCATTGCGAGCACGTATGACTATATATGGAACACATGCCTAGGATTATCTAGTACTTGGATGCTTTATCTTATTTATCTGCAATTGCCCTATGTTCTGATTGCTATGTGAATTGTCTTGTCCATGCAACGCCCGTCCATCCATCCCTATGCCTACCGCACTTGAATCCCACTGTTTACCACTTTTGTTACTACTGTCTTTGCTTTACTACTGCTGTTACTTTACTATTCCTACTACAAAACTGTTGCTACTAATAAACTGTTGTGAGCAAGATTGTTTCCAGGTGCAGCTGAATTGACAACTCAGTTGTTAAGGCTGATAAATATTCTTTAGCTCCCCTTGTGTCGAATCAATAAATTGGGTTTCACTTCCCTCGAAAATACTGCGATACACTCCCTATACTTGTGGGTCATCAAGGCGCGGCGCTCGACCCAGCTCCGGCACCCGCAGCCGGCTGCGTCGAAGCTTCCGCATCCGGAGTGCCGACGGACTCCGAGTCGGTGAGCACCTCGTAGAGATCCACGTAGTCGGCGATCTTGAAGGCAGAGCCCCGAAGCTCCGGATGAGCCTGGCGGATGGCGGCAAGGTTGGCACCGGCGCGGAAGCCTCTGTCGATCTTCTCAACGCGGGCGTCTTTGTACCACGAAAGCATGAGGGCCAGAGCCATCTCCGCTCCGGCTCACGCCGCCAGGTCTCATAGTCGGTCCACCGTAGCCGGTACCTCCCCCACCTTCGCGGCTAGCTGCGCCATCGTCTCCGGGACCGGAGCATCCGGCCACAGAAACGAGAAGATAGCATGCGCCGCTTGGCGAAGCTTGCCAGCTTCCTCGCCGAGAAGAACGACAAGCTCCTAGGGTGTTGGCTGCACCCCCGGCCAGTTCTCCTGCAGCCGGTTCTACGCCAGTAGGTCTATGCCGGGATAAAATGCTGTCAGAAAAAAGATAGTCAGATCCGACTACCGGATCCGGAAAAACAGAGGAGACGGAAAAAGGGAACTTACCCTTAGCCATATGAATGACTTGCATCAGTTCCTCCACCAGGGCTTTCTCCTTCGTCGCCAGCCGCTTGATCTCCTTCTCTTAGCCTTGTTCTGTGCCTCGAGAAGGTTGAAGGCTTCGACCCGGCTGGCGAGCGAAGCGTCGCGCTCCTTGACGGTGGCCTCCAGACCGTCCACCTTCGTGTGCCAATCCTTGTTCTGCAGCCGCAGAGTGGAGTTGGACTTGCTCAGCCGGTCGTTCGCCTTCTTCAAGCAATCGATCTCGTGCTGAGCGCACACGAGGATAGCTACGACAAAACCGGCTATCAGCAAAAAAAAAGAGACATGATTCCGGCTAAGGCAAACTTACTCTAGGAAGTTCCATTGGCAGCAGCGAGCTTCTGCTCCAAGGACCGGTTCCCGTCGGCTGCGGACTCCAGCAGCCGGATCTCCTTCACCGCCAGTTCGAGGGTGGCGGCAAGATCCGTCAGCGAGGAGGTGGAGGAGGCGTCGTCATCCACGGTGTTGGCGGCCAAGGACTCCTTCGCGGAAACCACCGCTGTCCTCCACTCCTCCCCTGGCTCGTCCTCGGAGTTGTCGTCACCGACAACCACGAGCTCCTTGCCGGTTACCGCACTCCACGTTCCCGCAGAAGAGCAGTCCCTACCCTGCGAGGAGGCCTCAGCCGTTTCTGGCTGGACCACCACGTCCGGCTGGGGACCCTCTGCTCCGGCTGAGGCAGCCGGTTCAGCTCGGGGCAGCAGCGGAGGCGGTGCCTTGGAGGAAGGAGGCACGGATACAGACAGGGCTGGGGCACGAGGTGGCGACCCGGTCGGCACTCGTGCCGGGCTCGCGGCTCCAAAGGAGACCAGCATGCTAAAGAGACAGAAGAAGAGAAGGAGGAAAAAGAAGCAAGTAAGCCAAAGGCAACTGAAAGAAGCCAAAATAGTAAGAGCGCCCGAAGAAAAACTTACCCTTGTACCACCGGGGGCGACCCTTTCTTCCGGCCAAGGCGGCTTGGGGGAAGGATGCCGGTCCGGATCCTCTTAGGAGCCGGATCCTCCACGGCAGGCCGGCTGGCACTGGAACGGCTGGAGCCGCTCCCACCAGCGCGAGAACGGCTGGAGTCACCGTCCGTCACGAGGCGCCGTGCCGGATCAGGGGCCGGCGCAGCCTCCTCCTCCTCGTCGACCTCCACGTGGGGATCAGCGGCCGGCTCATCGTTCCGACTAGGGAAGGCGTCCCCATCCCCGTCCAACTCCTCGCCAGACCGCCGAGCGCGTGGCTCGGGCAAGTCGGGCGTGAACGCCTGAAGAGGAGCTTCACCCTCCTCGCGAAGGATACGGGGGAAGATCTGCCGAGTACGAAAGATTAGCCAGATAAACAAAAAAGAAGGGCAAGAGAAACAAAAATTTCGGCTGGAAGAACTTACCTGGGGCGCGCGGTTGTCCCGACTATAGGGCGCCAGCCCGAAGGCCCAGCCTTCCGGCAGGCGCTCCTTGGTAATCGTCCACACCCACTCCTTCAGATTGTGGTAGCGGAGGTCGCGGCGAGACAGCCGGGTCGGGTCCAGCCAGCCGGAGTAAAAGCACATCTTGTGCGCTCGATGCTGCAGCGGCATCATCAGCCGGGACATCCAGCTGAGGGTGATGTCCAGGCCGGTTAGTCCGGCAGTGACGAGGACGCGCATGCGTTTCAGCATCTCATCCGACTCTGCCTTCAAGCCGTAGATCTTTAGGTCCCAGTGCTGCCGGCTGGACTCCATGTCCTGGAACACCGGAAGGTTGATCCGGTCGACGGCCGTGAGGTTCTTGACGTAGAAGTACGACTGCTGCCACAGTCGTACCGTGTCATGCAGCCGGAACTTCGGGTAGCTGGTCTATGCGCGGGAGTAGATGGAGGTGCCGCCACAGACGACTAACAGCCCCTTCGTAAATTGGACCTGCGGCCGGACTCGGAAGAGCCGGCACAAGAGCCCGAGATTCGGCTGGATCCCGAGGTAGCTCTCGCAGAACGCAATGAAGTGCGCCAGTGTGCCAATTGCGTTGGCACCGAGGTGGTGGAGGCGAAGGTTGAATAAGGCGAGTAAGGTGAGGAAGAGCGGGTGTACCGGCAGCGCGAACCCGCACGCTAGATGCGAGAGGAAGACCACCCGCTCTCCCTCGGCCGGATGTGGCGACTCCTCTCCTGCCAGCGTGAGACGCACCACCACTTCCTCCTCCGACAGAAGGACGCGGGTGGCGTGGTACTTCTGGATGTGGTCCTCCATGATGGAGGAGCCACACCACGCTCCATGCTCAGCGGCCATCTCCGGCTCATTGGAGGGCGCGGTGGCGGACGATTGACGGTGACCCGTACCGCCGACGATGACAAACGGGCGGCGCAGCAGGCTACGGCGACGGCAGCAAGGTGTGGAGGGCAGGAGCGTAGAGGAGGAGGAGCGCAACTGGAAGCGGGGGAGCGGAGGAAAGGAACTGCCCCTCCCCCCCCCCCCCAGGCTCCCCTTTAAAGGACTGGAAGGACAACCGTCCGCAGCGCCACGTGGCACCCATCCAGGCGATCCTCACCCCAACCGCCACCCGGATCCCGTGTGCAGATGCGGGGTGCACAGAGGATCCTGGAGCAAGAACCGAAGCGTCAGGTGGCAGTTTCCCGAGGCGACGTGCGACGGAACGTTACACTTCCCGCCGCAGAGTAATGATGGCGCGTGCGCGTGTGGCTGGAGTCAGCACTGACGTCACGGGTAGTGCAACCGCCAGGCGTAGCCGGTCAGAAATTCAAAACGAAGAGGGAGTGCGCGCACATTTCACCTAAGGGCGGAATCCACACGCGCTCGGGGGCTAGTGTCGAGGGGAGGACCCCCAGATACCCCAACCGGACAAGAAACAGGGCAGTCGGATCGCGTCCGGCTGGCCAGGTGCAGTCGGACAAGGCAAGTTGGGCCGGCTATCGCAAGGTAGCCGGATCAGCGAGAAGCAGCCGGCTATAGCAGCGTAGCCAGAACCAATCAAGGAGACAGGGTGACATGCGGAATAGTGCGCGGTACGCCCTATACGAGGACAAGACTGGCAACTACTCGGCCATACCGAAGACTTTGCGGGGATGACGCAAGAACAATGGCCCGATGCTGACGACAGGCTCGCACAGCGTCCACTATACCTACGACAGCCATACCGCTCGTACTCCGATGGGACATGTTGTACCGGATATTGTAGATGACCAGCCGGCTGGGACCCACCTGTGGGGCCCGCCAGTCAGATTGGCCAGTGAGACTGTTGCCTCTCTGCCTATATAAGGAGACGCAACGCCTCAGTAGAAGGGGTTGGTCTCAGTGCATTTAAGGCATTAGCTAGAGAATACAGCTCGAGGAGCACTTGTAGTTCGTATATCGCTCATAGTCAGATCGGCAGGAGTAGGAGGTTTACGTCACCACGAGGGCTCCGAACCTGGGTACTTCCTGCGTCCTGCTACGCTTGCTTGTATCCAATCCCGCCTGCGGACGTCGTCGATAGCTTCCCTACTAGTCCCCACACCTCTATCTAACCTTCTTAGGTACTGCCGTTCCCAATACAACGACATGCATACTCACCTATATCTCGATCCTTATTTGGTTTAGGTGTGGGCATGGAGATAGGGAGTGCGGTCCTTATCTATTGGGCTATCACTCCCCCCATAATGCCAAAACTAACAATGCCATACTAGTTATATCATTTCTATGATAACAAACAGTTGTCTTGACAAAGCAAAATGGAAGGAGATTCAAGACTGTGACAGATTGGTTAGGAGGTTAGTCGTAGAGCCAACCCCTGAGTCCACTTCCCACTGTCATAGAAAACCAGATGACATAATAGGAAAGTCTGCCGCCGAGTCAAAGAGTGGGCTTCAATGATGACTAGTGTCTACGAACTCAGGATATATCCTCCATGTGTCTTATACGTCCTAAACGTATCTATAATTTTTGATGATCCATGCTTGTTTTATATCAACTTTCTTATGTTTTGTTTCCACTTTGAGGTATTCTTATACATTTTCTAGAACTAACCTATTAACAAGATGTCGTAGTGCCAGTTGCCTGTTTTCTGCTGTTTTTGGTTTTAGAAAAGCCAGAAAAGAAATATTCTCGAAATTGGATGAAACAAAAGCCGAAGTTCCTATTTTTCCCGACACAAGATGGAGCCCAAAGCAGATACGGAGGAGGGCCAGGGGCTAGCCACACCATATGGTGGCGCGAGCCCTCCCCCCCCCCCCCAGGCACGCCACTAGGGGGTGTGGGCCCCTGGTCCACCCTCTGACATCGCCCTTTCGCCTATATATTCCCCCTGAGACGAAAACCCTAGAGACTAGATCAGAATTCCATGAAAAGTTCCGTAGCACCGCCGCCACCGAAGAGGAGATTCGGGGGACAGAAGTATCTATTCTGGCACCCTGCCAGGACGGGGAAGTGCCCCGCGAGCCATCTCCATTGACTCCACCGCCATCTCCATCTCCGTTGGTGACTCCCATGATGAGGAGGGAGTAGTTCTCTCTCGGGGCTAAGGGCTCTACCGGTAGCCATGTGTTAATCTCTCTCTATGCGTGATCTCATTGAGATCATGAGCTTTGTAATCTAGTTGGATCTATTCTGCTACCCAAGTGCTCTAATTAGTCTTTGCTTATCCACACGTGTGTGAAGTTGATAGTGTGCACACCGTGTGGCACTTTGGCTAAGGTTATAGAAATACTTATCATGAGTATAATTTGAGTTGGATGTCTCTATGAGATTGTGGTGTTTGTTGGAACCATCTAGCGCTCAAGGTGACAGCGAGGGGTTATCTAGATGGGGAATGTGAACTTTAAGGTGTGCTATTATAGCCCTACATCATCCAACCGGAGAGTAGTTCAGGGTAGCATAATGAAGAGAAGATATTTATGTGAGAGTGTCCACTAGTGAAAGTATGATCCCTAGGCCTTGTTTCTAAGCATTGAAACACCATTTACAATCAGTCATGTTACATGTTTGCTTGTTGCCACTCTTATTTCAGATTGCAATTACCACTTATAATCATCCATATTACTTGTATTTCACTATCTCTCCGCCGAACTAGTGCACCTATACACCTGATAAGTGTATTGGGTGTGTTGGGACACAAGAGACTTCTTGTATCTTGATTGCAGGGTTGCTTGAGAGGGATACCTTTGACCACTTCCTCCCTGAGTTCGATAAACCTTGGGTGATCCACTTCAGGGAAACTTGCTGCTGTTCTACAAACCTCTGCACTTGGAGGCCCAACACCGTCTACAAGAATAGAAGCGTGCGTAGACATCAAGCTATTTTCTGGCGCCATTGCCGGGGTGGTAAGGTAAAATGTACTCACAATAGCTGGCTACTAAGCTATCTTCTAGTAATGTTGTTGGTGTGTGAGTGCTCAAAGTTATTTCCTTTAGATTCTGTAATTATATCTTTTTGTTTCTTGTTTTTATTTTCAATAGTTAGGCTTAATGGAAAACAACAACAAAATAGAGAGCTTTTTAGCATTTTTCCTAAGGTAGAACATAAATGGTTTGAAAACAAAATTAAAAAACCCATGGAACTTTCTTTGCATGCTAATAGCAATGTTATTAGTGTGAATTTTTTGAATAGCTTGTTACTAATGCTATGGAAACGTCTAAGCTTGGGGAAGCTAGTTTTTATGAAAATGATCTTTTTAGTTCCCCAGTTTTAGAGGAAATTTTTTGCTATGATGATACTTCATCTCCCATATGTGGTAATTCTAAAGATACTTGTGATATTTTAAATCCACATACTGAAAGCGTCCCTTTAAAATACCTATGGAAATTGTTGAACATGTTATGAATTACTGTTATTTTGGAGATGGAACTGTCCATCCTGGTGATCATTTACTCTTTGTACATGAATTATGCGAGTTGTTCAAGTGTGCAGGTATTTCAATGAACCAAGTTAAGAGGAAGCTATTCTCTTTATCACTTAAGGGCAAAGCAAGGGAGTTGTATGAGCTACTAGACGATCCTCATCATTCGGAGTGGAAGGAACTTGGATCTCTCTTTTACTCTAAATTTTATCCTCCTCATGAAATTCATAAAGATAGGAATTATATTTACAATTTTCATCCTCGTGAAGGAGAATGTATTGCTCAAGCATGGGGGAGACTGAAGTCACTAATGCTCAAATGCCCCATTCATGAGCTCCCTAGTAATATTGTTATTAATAATTTTTATGCAAGGCTTTCAGGACATTACAAGGACTATCTAGATACCTGTTTAGAGGGATCCTTCACAATTAAGGAGGTCAAAGCTAAGTGGGATCTTCTTGAAATAATTCGAAGCAATACCGAAGATTGGGATAACGACAAAGGTAAAGAACCATGTATAAACTATGAGTATGATTGCATTAAGTCTTTCGCTAAAAATGCTGATTTTCAAGAGCTTAGTGCTAAATATGGTCTTGATCCTCAAATTCTTGTTGATTGTTGTAGAGACTTTGCTTCTCATATTAATGCTCCTAAATAAAAATAGGACATGTATCATGAGCCTTTTAAAGACACTTGCATGAAAAATGCAATTGTTATTAATGATAGCAATAAACATGCTCAAACCTTAGAAAGTACTATTTATTATAAGCATGTTAATTTTTGTGGAGTACATAAACCTTGTGAAAAGAATCAAATTGAAGAAGAATATTGTATCACCCACAGGAATGAAAAAACTAGAACGTGGTATAGGGCTCTAAATAATCTTGGTAAAAGTTTGTGCCCTCTATCCTTTTATTTGTGAACTTTGCTTTGAAGTGGGTCATTTCAATTTTTGATGCTCAGGCCATAATAATAGCCCTTCTAATCTAGTGAGTGCTGCAAGTTTGTATTGTGATAACATGATCACTCCTAATCAACATGATGAACTTACATTATTTTTGGGGTGTGAAGAGTTATCAAGAAAAACTTATTTGGTTGATATGAGTGTTTTTGATATGAATAGCATCCTGCATGGTTGTCATCTTTATTGTGTTGATAATTTGCACACAAATACTTACATATAAAATATTGTAAAAGATGAGATTTTACCAAAATATGACAGGACTAATATGTGTTTTGTTCTTTTTAATGAAAAGGAAGAATCCTCCAAAGTTTCTTCTATTTTCTCTAACAATAAACCGGGGTATATGGAGAAGCTTCCTTGCAAGCCTCTCCCTCCTAAAGAGAAGAAGAAAAAGAAGAAGAGGAGGAGTAAAAGGAGGGAGGAAACAGTATTTTCCCCTAAGCACATTGCTCCTATTATAGTTTTTGATGAGTCTGAACTCGATGATGTTCCTATGCCTGTTACCTATAGTAGTGATCATGATTGGCAAAAGCGCACTACTTTTGATATTGAAAATCTCTTTGGTACCAATTCTTAAAATGATGATATTAATAATTGTTGTACTATTAGTGTTATCCATGTTCTTTCCAATGACGGTATGTGAACAAACGAACACACTTTGAAAGATAGCTATTCTATTGCTTATGATGATTACAATATGCCTCCTATAATTGATGACTATGGTAATGAGAATAATAATGATAGCTATTTTGTTGAATTTGCTCCCACTATAATTAATAAGAATAATTGTGCTTATGTGGAGAGTAATAAAGATTATATGCATGTGGCTCATGATAAGAATGTTTTATGTGATAGTTATATTGTTAATTTTATTCATGGTGCTACTGAAAGTTATTATGAGAGAGGGAAACATGGTTTTATGTATCTCAACAATATTAAGTTTCCCCTCTTTATGTTGAAAATTTCGAAGTTGCACTTGTTTTGCTTTCCTATGCTTATTGCTTTGTGCTTTCATGACTTGTTTCTTTACAAGATTATTTTTCATAGGAAGTGGGTTAGACTTAAATTTGTTCCATATTTGCTTCTTGATGCTCTATTTTACTTCAATTCATATTTCTTATGTGAGCATCATCGAAATTATCATGCCTATCTTAATGGCTATAAAGAAAGAGCTTTTGGGAGATAACCCATTATATTTTTACTTTCAGTTTGTTTTTGTTTTGTTGAGTCTTGAAAGTTATTGCCTCTGTAATAACCTCTCCTTATCTTTTTTGTTTGGATTTTGTGCTAAGAATAACCTCTAATGAGAGGGAAGTAAGATATGGGGAAGTTGCTGTCCCGAAACAGATTTCTGTGTGTCACTGTAACAAAACGTGAAAAATCTCAGTATGTCGGATTGAGCTGTAATTTTTTGTGCTTATGCCCTAGGTTATTACCCAACTTTTGTTAGATTTACACTTTTCAATTTGAGCGACATAAGATTTTTTAAAAAAATCGATATTTACCTGCTGGTTTGTTTTGATATATTTCTGTCATTATTTGCATTTGCCTCTTAATCGGTTTCTTTTTGAGTTCTCTTAGACCACCTGAGATTTTAAAAGGAATTACTACAGTATCTTGTATTTTAATGGAAGTTTTACTTGTGTTGAAACTAATCCCAAAGACTTATTATCTTGAATACACTAATGTTGCTAATGAAGATTGTGTGAAGTTTTGTATGAAGGAAATTTTCAAGTGTAGGGAAAAATAATGTGATGAGATGAAGTATGGACAAAAGCTCAAGCTTGGGGATGCCACCCGTTTCACCCCAATAAATATTCAAGAGGTACAAGCGTCAAAGATTGGGGATGCCCAAGGCATCCCCTTCTTCATCAATAATTTCAGGTCTTCTTTCAAGACACTTTATTTTATTTTTTTACCTTATGCACTATGTGTTGTTCTTGGAGTGTCTTTGTTTTCAGTTTTCTTTTGCTTTCTTTGCTGCAATAAGTTGGTTGGATCCCAACACACTTCTTTTGGAGAGAAACACACCCCGTTATTAATTGCCTAGAACACTCTAGTTTTCACTCTTTATTGTTCTGTGAGTGTTCGCCTTTGCTAGCACTACGTTTAGCTTTAGTTTTCGATTGGTGTTGGAAAAGAGTAGGAAGTTTCATGCTTATAGTGGTACAAAAGGAAGCTTGTTTTGACTATGACTTAGACTTTATCATGTCATGCTAGATGTTGCTTTGACCATATGCTTAGTGATTATTGTTGTAGCATGATTTGTTTCAAACAATTGAGATTGCTTAATGTGCCTTGAAAGAATCATGCGTTGTTTTAGCATACAAAAGCATAATATTGTGGTATTGTCCTTTGATGCTTTATTTGGATTGACTTGGCACATGCTTACACCGTGTTAAGACTATGAACCAGTCACCTTAGCCTCTATGATCATTTAGTTTTTTGACTTATAATATCACTTTATGCTTTAATTAATAATGTTTTGTCACTTTGCATGATTATGTCCATTAGTGCTCTCTTAGTTGGTCGCTCCTAGTCTTTTGCTAGCCTCCACATGTACCAAGTATGAGTTCAACTCATGGTATCGTATTGTTTTGAATGTCAATTTAAAGTTTAGAAGTCCTATTGCAAACTTTCAGCAAACTCTATTTACTCCATGAAGTTTAATAAGTAGTATTAATTCAAGAGTAAGAATTCCCATGTTAGTATCTAAAGTATCATGTTTGCCTCCACGATTATTGATATTCAAACGTTGTTTTAATATCAAGATTATCTAGGAGCTGAAAAACTTTTTCAGAAACCATCATGTGTGGAAGATATTGTGATTTCTGAAACAATGTTTTTGGTTGCATTATGATAGAGTATAATTTAGCAAAATACATGTTCTCATATTGTATGAGAATTTGTGAAGTATGGAGATGCTAGGCATCCGGATCTCCCAAAAAGTTTTTGGGAACTAACATTATACTCGCAATTCTTCCTTATAGACTATAGTAGCTTGATCATGAAAGTTGTCATGATAAGGATGAATAGAAGATGTAAGTAAAATTTTACTGCACTAAAAGATTACTAAAGATGGATTTTTGAAAGAACACCAAACATTTGATGATGGTGGTCCACTTCAAAGTGCAAGTCCAAAGGTATTAGTATTTGACTATATACACTTTGTACTATGTGTCATGTGAATGACACCACTATTGATGTTGATGGATTCTTTTAAAATAAAAGGAATTGTTGAAAGACAATCTATAAAATATTTGGCAGAAAAGAAAAGGTTGGAGATGTCCAACTTAGGTATATAGAAGATATACATGTTATGGTTGTATTCCTTGCTTATTAAACAATGTGGTTCTGAGGTATTGGATACCGGTATTGGATACCTAATTGGTTGGTGTGAAGTGTCATACAGAACAACACAATTCATGAACTGCAATGGCCTAAGTAACTAGCAAGAGAATAAGTGATGATGTTCATCGAAAACAAATAAAGTGTTATTGTGTTTTCGTTGTCCTCAAACCTAGCCTTCAAGATTTGTTTTAATAATTGTTATTTTGTTCCGGTATTACGATAACAATAGTTGTTCAAATAATTACCGCATTCCATAAAGGATGTATGAACTTTTACAAGTCTAGTTGGAGAAATCACATCCATAAACATTATTGCTAAAATGTCGTAAGACAAATGATTGGAAGATCACTTATGAAGTGGCATCGCTATTTGAATTATATTGGAAAGTAAACATGAAGTAACTCCATGTTGATGGATTTTTGGAGTCTTTTGATTTTGATCAATTGACGCTTGTGAAACTTTCCTCGAGATAATTGAAACTCTGTCCATAGGCCAAAGAGGAACGGATGACTAACTTATTGGATATTATGCATGTTGATGTATATAGTCCATTATGTGTATATGCGATGGATCTTTTTGCTTCATATGCTTTCTCCAGAAACTTGAGTGAATATATCTATATATTTACTTAATAAGGAAGAAGTATGAAACATTTGAAAATTGTTCAAAGACTTTCAAGATGAAGTGAAAAATAATTGTAACAAGAAAATAAAAGAGTTTATGATTTGATCATAAAGGAAGATATTTGAGTTACAGGTTTAGCAAAACACCTAAGATTTCAGGAATTGTTCCATGAATTTGCATTTCCCGATAAACCACATGAGTATGGTATGTTCGAGAGATCAAATCAAACCTTATTTGACATGGTAAGATCAAAGGTGTCATTTATAAAACTGCCATTATGTTTTAAGGATTAAAGCTTTAGAGACTACCGCTTTTACACTGAAAAGAGCACCATCGTGATCCATTGAAATGACACCATATGAGTTATGGTTTGGGATAAAACCCGAATTGTCTTTTCTTAAATTTTGGTATGCTATGCATAAGTAAAATGTTTACAACCAAAGTCGGATAAGCATATCTTTGTAGGTAATCCCAAAGAATTTGTTGGGAATTCCTCCATAACACCGAGGACAAAAGAGTTGTCGCTTGGAACGTTAAGTTTCTTGAGAAGGAATTTTCCGTGAAAAGTTAAGTGGGAGGACAATAGAACTTTGATAAGGTTGTTGAACCTTAGCTATATGTGCTAAGTAGAGCAGCGCCGGAAAGTGTCCCTGTGGCGGCCAGAAATTAAGTGGGAGTGCTGAGACAAATTTCCAATACATTATGCAAAGTACATATTGTTGATTGGAAGATGTATCTTTTATTTACATAAGTTAAGAATTTCATTAAAATAGGATTTCGATGAAAGACTTGGGCAAAACCGGAATATTTTGCATCAATGTCTATATGGATAGATTGAGGCGCTAATATGGTTATGCCAGACGTACATATATGAGATATTGAAAGGGTTCAATATGGAAACAACAAGAAAGGTTATTGTTGCATGGAAAGGATTATATCAAGATTCAATTGTCTCAACACTTGGTGAGTAAAATCACATGAAGATTTTGATCGATTATACCGTGATATGTATATATCCAGATATGTCCTATGCTCTAAATGTTATGAGCACATACCAGAATGATTCATAGGATGATCATTGGACGATAGTAAAGATATTCTTATGAGCTTTGGAAGAACTAAGAATATATCATGTATAAGTGACAAATAGTTAAAGGTAGTTCACTGTAAAGTGTTACATTTATACTAGTTTTGTCACAAGATACAAATTAAATTTATCTCAATTAAGACCATGGGTGGCACAATGTAATGGAAAGGATGTTCCATGATGGATTTGGATGAGTTCCAAAGTTGAGACATTGTGACAGATACTACAACAAAAGTCTAAGTATATGACTGCTATAGTAGCAGCAAAGGAGGGCATTTGTGTTAAGTAGTTTGTTATCAAACTACGTGTGGTTCAAAGTGGGCTAATACTATGAAGATATATTGTATGACAATAATATCAACATATTTTAACCCGAACGAACTAAAGGTCTCACCAAAGGACCAAATTTATACAATACCATCTCATTTGAGAATGAGTGATGCGTAGAGACACAAAGACATGCAAATACACACGGACCTGAAAGTACCAGATTCGAAGATTATGTTAACCACTAGGAAACGCGTATATTCAACACCTAGGTGTTGTATATACAAGTTTACAAACTAGATTATTGACTCTAGTGCAAGTGGGAGAGTGAAGGGAATATGCCCGAGAGGCAATAATAAAGTGGTTATTATCTTACTCCATGTTTATGATAAATGTTTATTTTGCATGCTATAATTGTATTAATTGGAAACGTTAATACATGTGTGTTTAATAACAAAATACAAAGTTCCTAGTAAAGCCTCTCATATAAACTAGCTCGTTGATTAACAAGATGATCAAGGTTTCCTGATCATGGACATTGGATGTTGTTAATAACAAGGTCACAACATTGGTGGAATGATGTGATGAACATTCATCCGAAGTATAGAATTACGATCAGTGTCATTATGTTTATATTGCTATAACATCATACGAAGTAATCTTAGTCCTTAGACCATGAGATCATGTTAATTGCTAACACCGTAAGAGTATCTTGGTAACATCAAACGTCACACCGTAACAGGGTGACTATAAAGGTGGGTTCAGTGCTACGAAGGTGTTATGTTGAGGCTCATGGATCAAGAGTGGGATTTGTCTATCCCGATGACATATAGATATACTCTGGGCCCTCTCGGTGATATCACATTGAAATAGCTTTCAAGCAAGTGATGTGATCACTAGAATGTTATATCACGGGAACGAGAAAAGAGTGCATGTCGGTAACGAGATCAAACTAGGTATTTGGATGCCGATGGTCAAATCTCAGACATGTAATATATCACGAGACAAAGGGATTTAGTTACGATATTAAAGGTTCACACGATCACAAGAGTCATCGTTGAATATGTGGGAGTCAGTACGGATCTCTAGGTCCCGTTGCTGATTATTGATCGTAGAGGGGTCTCGATCATGTCTGCATTATTCGCGAACCGTAGGGTGACACACTTAAGGGATACCGACACCATTTGGAGCAAATATGTTTCAGATACTGATTTAAGAAAGCGCTAGAATCATTTCGATGGAAACCGGAATTGTTTCGGGTGAAATTGCTGAAACTGGTTATGCATGTGATATAGAAATGTTGCAGGGGGTTTTATGTGAATGTTTGTTAATTAATATAATTAACAAAATTCTGAATAAAATAAATAAAATAGTTTTATTTAATGAGAGCTTGCATTAAATTTGGTGGAAATTAATGCATGTGTGAGTGGAATTTTGAGTGGAGGCTTTTTATGGGAGTGGGAGCTCCACCCACATGAATGTGGAAGAGGTGGGGGTACCACCATGGCTGCCACGCCATGGCCCTTGGGTGCCCCCCCCCTCTTCCATATAAAAGGCCCCCCTCTCCTCCTCACAACACACACCTCCTCATGAAGGATCTCTCTCCCCCTCTAGTTATTCCCCATGGTCTCAGATTAGCGAGATACATGTTCCCGGTGGCTTTATCTAGAAAGGAGTTGTTGCTTCCGCTGCTTTGCTGGAGCGAGGGACGGAGGTTGTCGGGGTACCAGATGTGTGTCCGATCACGGATGCACCGCTGCTTTGCGGTGCTGGACTTGGTGGTGCTGGACTTACTGGAGTTGGATCTGATGGACGTGCTGGAGCTAGACCTGTTGGACTTCATCACGATCTTGAGATCGGCAAGTGTACGACTACATCATCCACGAGTTCCAACTCGTTAACAAAGCTGTGTTGTCTTCGAGGGTAAGTTCTCTATGGATGTATATCCACCCATTGCTTGTATCTAGAAGATAGATCTTGGCGTATAGTTTCCATCGTAGGAAATTTTTTGTTTTCTATGCTGCAAACCCAACACATCGTCCAACCGGAGAGTAGTTCAGGGTAGCATAATGAAGAGAGGATATTATGTGGGAGTGTCCACTAGTGAAAATATGATCCCTAGGCCTTGTTTCTAAGCATTGAAACACCATTTACAATTAGTAATGTTACATGTTTGCTTGCTGCCACTCTTATTTCAGATTGCGATTACCACTTATAATCATCCATATTACTTGTATGTCACTATCTCTTTGCCGAACTAGTAGACCTATACACCTGACAAGTGTATTGGGTATGTTGGGGACACAAGAGACTTCTTGTATCTTGATTGCAGGGTTGCTTGAGAGGGATACCTTTGACCACTTCCTCCCTGAGTTTGATAAACCTTGGGTGAGACACTTAAGGGAAACTTGCTGCTGTTCTACAAACCTCTGCACTTGGAGGCCCAACAACGTCTACAAGAATAGAAGTGTGCGTATACATCGGTGTCATGACACATATACTCAAACATGGTGGCTACGGCCACCGACCCTCTCATGGAGAGGTTGCATATCATTGATAAATTTATTTTTGGGTATTTTATTGGATTTGATTGCATATTATCTTAGTTGGTTGTTTCATGGTTTTGTTTTCAATCCTCTTGCATTTTATGATCTTCACAGAATGGCATCTTATCCCAAGCCTTATTCCCTTCCCTAAAAACATGCTTTCTATCATATATGTCCTCATACACTTAACCTGGCAGTTTTGGTTGAGGAGGGCCAGAGTTTCTAGTGTTTTCACACCGGAGTCTCCGGCCAGTCCGGAGTTTCCGGTCCCATGGACCGGAGTCTCTGGTTTGAGACAGTTTCAGGCACTGAGTAAAGGGAGGCTAGGGTGAGAGGAACACCTAGTTTTTCTTTCTTCCACCTCCGACCTCCCCTAACTCCCCCGTCACCTCCTCCTCCAAAACCGCCGCCCCGTGGCCCTGGTGCTGCTAGGATCCGTCGTACCACCAGCCTCTTTCACCCTCTCCATCCTTGGGCCATTACCCACAGGTGGATTCACTCCATGGATGAATCTGGTACATTTTTCTCTCACCATGGACCTATGGTTCATCCCCTTTGATTCTTTTAAGCAATGAACCAATTTCTTCCACTGGAAACTCATGTTTGTAGGCACTCCTCACACATTAGCTCTGTTTTCTTGCTCGATCTACTCGAAATAAGCCTCCCACATCCTCCTTTGTGCAACCTGATCTTCGGACTAGAGAGTCCGGTGTGCTTTTTGCACAGACTGGAGACTCTGGTGTTACACACCGGAGACTCCGTTGTGATTTAATTCTGGCACATCGAGCAAAGGTTTGAGTCTTTTGTCTTGAATCATGGACATATATGCTTGTCTACATGCTTTTCCCCTTCGTCTATATTCATAGGTGGCTTGCAAGATCACAAATAACAAAGACATAATAGAATCAATAATCAATATGAAATAGCATCTCAATATCCATCGGATCCCCGCAAACACAACATGTAGGATTACAAATAGATGATCTTGATCATGAACAGAGCTCACAAGATCTAAACATGATAGCTCACAAGGATGAACTACTCACGCATCACATCAGAGGATTGCATGGTGATGAAGAAGGCCTCTAGGGTGAATTCTCCCCTACGGCAGGGTGCCGGGAAGAGCTTCAGATCCCTCCCGATCTAGGGATGGAGATGATGGCGGCTACAGACTCTTTCGTGGAATTATGATCGGGTACTTAGGGTTTCTGTATCGAAGGCAATATATAGTCGAAAGGGGAGGCCGAGGGGGTTCCCTAGATGGCCACACCACCCCCTGGCGTGGCCTAGGCCTGGCAGCGCGTCCAGGTAGTGTGGCCGGCCTCTGGCCCCTCTCCGTCTCGTCTTCTAGCTCCGTGTCCCCCTCGGTGAAATATTGACTTTGGCTTTTGTCCCGTCCAATTCCGAGAATATTCATTTTCTAACTTTCCTGGAACCAAAACCAGTAGAAAATAGGCAGCTGGCACTGTGGCATCTTGTTAATAGGTTAGTCCAAGAAAGTGTATAAAAATACTCCAAAGTTGGGACAAAACATAAGAAAGTAGATAAAAACCAAGCATGGAACATCAAAAATTATAGATACTTTAGCAACATATCAGCGGCGCTGCTGTGGTTTGGCCAACAGAGCAAGGAATTTGACGGTGGCCGGCAGCGACGGCTGCAGATACATGGCGCTACAGCAACAGAGAGCGAGAGGGAAGTAATGGAGAGGTGCCAGAGCACTAGCAGCTCACACTGATCGTGATGAAGGGGTTGAGGAGGCGACACAAGCTCGGACGGTGACGAATCGATGGCGGCAACGGCGGCGAGCGACGGCAAGGTTGAGCTCAACATGGGGCTCATGCGCCCGATTCCTTTGGCGAGAACAAACAAGGCAACAAGGCGGACCTCCAGGACATCTCAACAGGGTGTGGGGATGCCGGAGACGGCGAACGTCGCGATGCCTGGCGGAGCTAGGGTTCGGCCATGGCAAGCAAAGAGGAGGAGAGGGGTAAATGGTGGCTAGGGTTCGTCCTGCGGCGGCGGACCCTAATATATAGACGACCGGGGTTGGCGGAGTGCATCTTGGTGCACGCCAGTGGCGGGGACACAACTAGCGAGTTTCTTGCACTGATCGGGAGGTGGAAGACAATCAGAGGAAGATGATGAAACAGTATCGGGCTAGGTGGGCTGACTTGGGTTGCACATGGGCCAAGGCTGGGCTTGTGCGGGCCGTGGCGAAGGTTGTGAAGTAGGCTACTGCTACGCGCATGGGTGGCAGGTAGAGGGGAGAGGGAATTGGTCTTCAGCCCAGGTTAGGGTTAGAGATAGGCTTTTATTCCAAAAATCCTTTTCCTTTTTCTGTTTCTATTTATTTGTTTATATTTTCAAACTCTTTTCTGTTTTGAACATTTTGAAAATACCTGTGGTTTGTAAAATATAACAAAAATACTCAGGGGCCCTTGATACTGATTGGGATCCATACATTTTGTGTTTTTCAAAATATAATACTATTTTGAATACATTTCAAATAGAGAGGAGAAGATTAGGGTTTAGGCTTTCCAATTATTTCTTTCAACATTTCTTTAGTTAAAAGGATGCATGCAATGCTTATGATGCACAAACAAACCCTAAATAAGGATTACTAAAACTAGGGGTGTTACAGTTCTATCCCCCTTAACAGAATCTCGTCCTGAGATTCCTAGGTAGGAAGATAGAAGGAACAGGGTTACACTAGACTTCGACGATATTCTCGAAGAGGTTGATCCATGCCACCATTATTGAATGAATGAAGTGCTTCATTTCCTTCGAGGTAGCTGCACACACTAAAGAGGAGAGGGAAAGACACAAACCACAACTGAGTATATCATGGTCAACTCATGGATAGATGTTTCATAACATCTCTGGAGCCAATGAGCATGAAACACGTCAAGGTAACGAAGGAAACAAGAGGAGATGGTTTCAAGGTGTTAAATAGATGGCCTTCATAAGGATTGAGACCATGGAGCTTTAGAAGAGTTTAAGCTTCTGAAGAGGAGAGCGTACAATGGAAACAACACGACCATAGACTTTGAGAGATGAACCTCTACTAATGACTTAAGTAGAGATTTCACAGGTATAGAGATACGGATAACCAGGCTTTTGAACAACTTTTGATACATAAGGATCACTCTTCGTTCAATAGAAGGTCAAGACAAAAAGGTTGTTTTGTGGAGAGGACTCGTAAGAGTCACAAAGAACATGTAGCAAGAGGAATTACTATTTATCAATACCATAGTAACTCTTCAAACATGTTAGAGGAACCAAAGGAAACTCTTTTTTCATATAGGTCTATCAAAATCTTTGCCAAAGATCGTGATATCACTTTACACCACAAAGATGAATATATATGTAAGAAGGTTCCTGATGACACAATGAAAAAGAAACTTCATTCTCAGACTTCAATTACTTGGCACAACAAGATGCTTGCCAACATAAAAGGGTCTGGAGGATTGACCGAGAGACATTTAGCAACTCTACTTTAAATGATCTCCTTGATGTTCGAGAAATCAGACATCAAGTAAAGGTCGGACTTCGGTACAAAGAAAACCATAAGCGCAACTCCTATAACAAATCATAGAAGATGCCTTATGAAGAGTGGTTGTTATTGCTGATTCAAGATAATGTGGTAATAGGTCTTCCGACTAATTGTGTCAACCACTACATCAATCTTGCCGGATTTTACAAAATGACCTACGTCAAGAACCTTGATGAACACTAACCATTATTGCTGCTTGAGATTCAGCTCTGGTTAGGTGGAATGATACTTCAGACTCAGCATGTCTGAATAGAAAGTTTGCAACATTTACCTCAAAGTTAGAGTTACTAGATTCTCAAGACATGGACTACATTGTCAAGCTTCAAAAAAATGAGCTAGGTTGCGAAACCCATGTATTAACAAGTTATTAAGGGATAATTGCACCTACATGAATTGATTGCAACGGAACACAAATAAATCCTTATTGGGAAGCATTTAGGAGGATATTGATGTTTTAAAGAACTTCTTCCCTTCCACGACAAATCAGTTAGTGTCTTAGGGTGCTCAAAGGATGTTCTCGAGATGGAAAGGTATCAACCTACCATATCAAGAATACTTCACACATGCTTGACTAACTTGAAATGATTCTCGAGGAAACAAAGATAACTCTTCTCAAATCCACAATGACATCTTTTAGCAATTGCACGTGAACCAGAGAAGGTTACTTCTAATGTCTAGAACACATACTTCAAGTAACATGAAGACGGTTCTCAAAAGTTTCCAACATTAATGCCCACTGTTCCATATAAATCATATCTAACATGAAGCAGATAAGGATGTTATCGATGGGCTCAATAACAAACTTATCAAGATACTTCAAGAAGATAGACTCATATGTTGTATGAACAAGGCATAGATATTAGTTAGACCAAAGAACATAAAGATGTACCCAGGTGAAACATCACGAATAGATACACCATCAGGATAGTCCTTAGGACTAAGTTTGATTTGACGATAGCCCAAATCAAATCAAAGGTGGGGACGATAACATTTCCATGAAGGAAACACTATCTTTCTTCAGCTTGAACAAAACTAAACATCCATTTAGGAGGAACAAGTCTGATATAACTTTTATCTTACAACTCTCCAAGTTGTTGTTTCAGCTCAACCAACTAGTTCTGGGGTATCCAACACGGATTCTTGGAGAAAGGAGCAGTTCAGAAAACTGACTTGCTCAAGAACTTGACAACACGGTCATGTGGCAACATGGCAATACTTCTAGGAAGACGTCTAGAATATCACGAACCACCGATATGTCACACAGTTCAAGGGGAAACTTGCTTAGTAAGGCAAGAGACATAGTCTCAGAGTTTTGGCACAAGCCTAACTCTTTGACCGAAGAGAGTGTACCAGAATAACAGACTTGGTAGCCTAATCAAGCTTTGCTTAGTGATAGGTTAACCATCACACTACGAATGACTCAAATGTCCTTATTGAGGTCCAAAGCAATAATGATTGCTAAGAATCTTAGATGGCCACATTATTACGCACACGCATCATTCACAAGCACAGAAGCTCGAAGGAAGGGTGGGTAAAGACATGTAAAAGCATCAATTCATTAAGGGTCATGAAACTCAACATGACCTCTTAATATAAGGGAGTGTGATACTTTAAGGCAGAATAAATCAGAAGTTAATCAATGCTTATTGATCTGCGGATTACAACACTTTGACATGGTCCTTGATATGACGAGGTACTGGAGTTTGTTTCTCCTGACATCCCGAAATGGTTTGTCTTGATGAACCACAAGAGTATCTTGCATCAGAAGATACCGATGCACATTTACTACTTGGCTACCAACTGGTAGACAAAGGTCGGAAAACAACAAGGGAAAAAGGAACATGCTTAGGATGGAATCTCAAGATGTGGATGCATAAGTCAACAATCTTCCGAGGACCGATGCAGGAAAGGAAAAGGTGTGGCAGAGTCACGAGTCTAGAAGTGAGACTCACGAGGAGTACTCTTGTCATGATTTATTTGGTTCAATTTAACAACATCTGCCATAGCATGTGGTAGGGGAAGTCCTTTGTTTATCGTAATTTAATCACAGTAATACCACAAGCTTGAAGGCTATACTAGAAGGTACTAACCATCCTGAGGTAACATTTGAACATTAACAACATGGATCAACAAAATGGATCTTGGGTTAAAGGTCGGCTTCACGTGCAAGATTCTCAACACCAGAATCCTGCACAATTAGGGATCTTTGGTTCAAGTCCAAGGGTTAAAACCCAGAGAAAGGAGTAACTACTACTTGAGTGACAAAGCATACACTACAAGATAGTAATCACGAGGTAGCTTCTGAAAGAAGAAGTGACTTCTAAAGTACCCGAACAAACGAAAAGGAGGCACACGAGGTGAAAGGAGACCTTGATGCCTAGAACAGATCACTATGGAACCATCAACACAATGTTGTGGGCCCATAAGATAGAGAGATCATGATGGAAAGGAATCTCTCAACTGAAGCAGAGCAAAGGGAAACAAGAAACACTCGCACACAACTGACTCTGGAGAACTCAACACTAGGTCAACTGGTTAAGAAACGACTTGCCAAAAAGGCACCTAAACTTTGAAAGACGAGATGAGATAGCAAAACTTTTCCCAAATCAACACAAGATAAGGTGACCTAGAGTTAGAGAGAAACTGGATAAGGAGAAAAGAAGCATACCAGAGTTTTTGCACATACTTTTCAACTTTCAAATAGTTTTCACAAACACTAGACTCAACATCAACCTGTAGAAAGGTTTTCCTACAGTCGGTACTGCTCTGATACCAAAACCTGTTACACCCTCGGGATTAGGGCTAGACAAATCCTAGACCTCTATTTGAGATAAGCCTAACCTAAATCTCGGAAGCATACAGAGAAAGAATCAGTAACATTATAGTGACCCTACGACACAAAAGTTATTACAGCAAGCTCATAACGGAGTGAAGAACCAAATTATTACAAGCATAGGTCACTGACCACAAACATAAAACAACAGAAGGAAAATTATGCTATTAAGTATAGCAAACTTAACAAATGGCCTAAGAGGACTGAAGCATAACGATGACGTCCTATAGATTCCAGGCTGCCGACCGGGAACCCCAAGCTACTCGTTGATGTCGATGCCATAACAAACTCTTCTTCTATGGTAACACTTACCTGCTGCAAAATTATCAACAAAGCAAGGATGAGTTCAGGGTGTACTCACCAAGACTTATGGCTGGTGGGGTTACTCTGCATAAAGCTAACTTTATTTGTAAAAGAGGGAGAAGAAGCTCGACTAAATAGAACCTTTTAAAAGGGCATAAGAAAACGATATCTCAAGCTTTGATCCTCTTTTGATATCCACCGAATCTTTATCAGCTGAACCTACTAACTAGGATCACTCCCTCCATCCCTAAGGAAGCATCCTTAAGCACACCTCACATCTCTTGTCAAGTTTTACGATTAGGTTATAGTTCTCTATGATCATCACGTCCATTCCCAAGTCGTCCATAACCGTGAGCACGCCTTTTCGAAAAGATTAATAACCCTGCAGGGGTGCAGAACTTTACCCACATGTACCAACCGATTCTTAGTGATAGAATTCATTAGCCCTCTTCCTTGGAAGGCCGGCAGAGAGTGGTTGGCCATGACCTTTACCTTGCTTTCGCCGAGACCATGAGTCACGCCCTAAGGAGATGTCGTCGTAACGGGTCAAGTTCTGAAGTCGGTCCCTAGAGATGTGTGTAGGGTTCAAGATTACGGATGGCGTGCATCTCTTGTTCCCGACCATGCTTACCTACCTGTATGAATGCACCTCCAACACCACCTTCGAGAACAACCAAACATGCATATGTCGAATGGAACGTTTGAACTATGTGACTCATGGAATCTACTAGGAAAGTTAGTTGGTCGAGGGGTTTTCTAGGCCCCATGTGGGTGTACGCTCGTCTTGGTTCAAGAGGCAAGAACTCAGATCCTAGTGGTGGCAAGTATGGGACTGCAGAAACCACAACCCGACGTGGCCTCCCATACAAGCCTTAGCATGTTTAGCTTATATCTCTGATCATACCACGTCAACCTGTCCAACTAGGTTCATTCGCAGCTCTGATTCATCAACCGGATGGACCAGCTATACCATCTAAGTTTGGCTAAGCACAACGGATATAGCAGCTCTAGTGAATCTCATAAGCCAAACCCTAGTTATGCAAGGAGCAGTGGATCAGAAAATATAGGCTACAAAGGTAACATGCATCAGATAGTATTACTGTATCTATCGTTAAAAGACTTTGGAATCATATGCACATGGAAAGAATGGAATACTTTGAAAGCATGGGATTTTATCATGTGTGGGGCTTTGCTTGCCTTTGCATGTTGATACTTAGATATAAATCTTCAGAAGTCTTGTACTTGACTTGGTTACATTTGGTCAAGTATTGTTTGTCGATCGTCGATGGCGTTGATCTCGGTCTTTGATACATTGCAAATGTATCTATAATTTTTGATGTTCCATGCTTGGTTTTATCTACTTTCTTGTGTTTTGTCCACACTTTGGAGTACTTTTCATATGATTTCTTGGACTAACCTATTAACAAGAGCCACAGTGCCAGCTCCCTATTTTCTGCTGTTTTTGGTTCCAGGAAAGTCAGAAAATGAATATTCTCGGAATTGGACGGGACAAAAGCCGTCGCTATTTTACCGGAAGACATCTAGAGCCAGAATATGAGACGGAGAGGGGCTGGGGCCTGGCCACACCACCCCTAGGCGCGGGCTGGGCCTGGCCACGCCAGGGAATGGTGTGGTGGCCCCAGGCACCCCCTCGGTCTCCCTCTTCGCCTATAAGAAGCCTTCTGACCTAAAAACTCCGGGGGGTCGACGTTTTTCCACGAAAAGTTCCGCTGCGCCGCCGCCACCGAAGGGGAGATTCGGGGGACAGAAAGTCTCTATTCCGGCACCCTGCCGGGACGGGGAAGTGCCCCCGGAGCCATCTCCATCGATTTTCACCATCATCTCCATCGATCATCCATGTTTCCCCCATCTATGAGTGAGTAATCCCCCGCTGTAGGCTATGGGGATGGTAGGGATTGGATGAGATCGTTCATGTAATGGCATCAAATTGTTAGGGCATGGTGCCTAGTATCTTTTATTAGTGATTTATGACTTTGTTGTGACTTGTTGTGCTTAATGCTTGTCACTAGGGCCCGAGTGCCATGATTTCAGATCTGAACTTATTATTGGTTCATTATGATAGTATTGTTCTTGGTCTTATCTACAAGTTGTATACACACGTTGTTGTCCGGAACCTATGGCCTCGAAGTGACAGAAATCGGGATAACCGGAAGGGAAAGGCTTTGATGTGAGGATCACATGTGTTCACGAAGTGTTCATGCTTTGCTCCGGTGCTCTATTAAAAGGAGCACCTTAATTGCCAGTAGTTCCCTAGAGGCCCCGCTACAAACGGGCTGGCAGGACAAAAGATGTTGTGCAAGTTCTCATTGCGAGCACGTATGACTATATATGGAACACATGCCTAGGATTATCTAGTACTTGGATGCTTTATCTTATTTATCTGCAATTGCCCTATGTTCTGATTGCTATGTGAATTGTCTTGTCCATGCAACGCCCGTCCATCCATCCCTATGCTTGTCGCCGCCGTCGTCTCCATCCCTAGATCGGGAGGGATCTCAAGCTCTTCTCGACACCCTACCGGAGAGGGGATTTCACCCTGGAGGCCTTCTTCATCATCATGCAAGCCTCCGGTGTGATGCGTGAGTAGTTCATCTCTGGACTATGGGTCCATGTAGTAGCTAGATGGCTGGTTCTCCTCCTTTGTGCTCTCATGTTTAGATCTTGTGAGCTCCGTTCATGATCAAGATCATCTATTTGTAATTCTGCATGTTGTGTTTGCGAGGATCCGATGGATATTGAGATGCTATTTCAGATTCATTATTGATTCTATCATGTATTTGTTATTTGGTAATCTTGCATGCTTTCCGTTGTTAGTAGCTATCTTGGCCAAGTAGATGCTAGCAACTCCAAGGGTTGGTATTTATGCTCGATAGTGGGTTCATGCCTCTAGTAATCTGGGGAAGTGACAGAAATCTCTAAGTTACTAGATGTGATGTTGCTACTAGGAAGAAAACAACAATCCTTTGTTCATAGAACAATCGTATTGTTTACTTTACACGCAATTCGTAATGCAATAATCTGTTGCTTGCAACTTAATACTGGAGGAGGTTCGGATGATAACCTGAAGGTGGATTATTAGTCATAGATGTAGTTGGATGGCGGTCTATGTATAATGTTGTACTGCCCAATCGAATCTCAAAGGAGTCAAGATGATTAGTATATGCATGTATTGCTTTCTCGATGTTTGTCAATTGCCCTGCTGTACCCAGCATGTTATCTATCTTAAGGAGAGCCACCTCTAGTGAACTATGGACCCTGGTCCTTTCTTTTACATACAATCTACAAACTCTTTACTACTTTGTGTTTAATTTCTGCAAACTATTACTTCCTTCCATTTGATACGTTTAATCCTTTGTTTTCAGCAAAACCGGTGAGATTGACAACCTCATCGCAAGTTGGGGACAGAGTTCTGTGGTTGTGTTGTGCAAGTCTCCACGTTGCTACTAGGACCGGTAGTGAGCCCTGCCAAGGCTCAGCTAGCAACACCTTTGGGGTGTTTCCTTGCTCCTACTGGATTGATAACCTTGGTTTCATAACTGAGGGAAACTTGTTGCTGTGCTCATCATACCTTCCTCTTGGGGTTCTCCAAGGATCTCGTTAGTACACAAATCAGCAAGTATTTTTCTGGCGCCATTGCCAGGGAGTCAAGGGCATCTTCACAAGGGGATTCCCTCATAACATCTCTTTACTTTGTTATTTTTGTTTTGCTTAGTTTCTTTTTGTTTTGTTTGCTTGTTTCTTTATCAAAAACACATAAAAATTAGTTTTACTAGTTTGCTTCCTTATTTAAAAACACAAAAAAATGACTACTCTGGAAAACACTAAGTTGTGTGACTTCACTAGCACCAACAACAATGATTTTATGAGCTCACCTATTGCCCCACATGTACCTAAAGCTACTTTCTTTGAGATAAAACCTGCTTTACTCAATCTTGTTATGAGAGAACAATTTTCTGGTATTGGTAAAGAAGATGTTGCTGCCCATCTAAATAACTTTGTTGAACTTTGTGAGATGCAAAAGCATAGGGATATATATGGTGATATTATTAAGCTTAAATTTTTTCCTTTCTCTTTGAGAGGAAAAGCTAAAGAATGGTTGAGTTCCTTAACTAGGAATAGTATTGATTCTTGGACTAAATGCAAAGATGCTTTCATTGGAAAATACTATCCTCCTGCTAAGATTATATCTATGAGAAGTGCAATAATGAAGTTTAAACAATCTGATAATGAACATGTTGCTCGAGCTTGGGAAAGAATGAAATCTTTGGTAAAGAATTGTCCCACTCATGGACTGACTGCTTGGATGATCATCCAAACTTTTTATGCAGGATCTAACTATTCTTCAAGGAACCTATTGGATTCTGCTGTTGGAGGTACCTTTATGACTATTACTTTGGGTGCTGCAAAAAAATTCTGGATAATATGATGGTTAACTACTCCGAATGGCATACTGAAAGAGCTCCACAAGGTAAGAAGGTAAATTCTGTTGAGGAAACCTCCTCCTTGAGTGAAAAGATTGATGTTATTATGTCTATGCTTGTTAATGGGAAAGCCCATATTGATCCAAATAATGTTCCATTGGCCTCTTTGGTTGCTCAAGAAGAGCAAGTTGATGTGAACTTTATAAGAAAATAACAATTTTAGCAACAATGCCTATAGGAATAATTTTGGTAACAACAATTATAAGCCATATCCTCCCAATAATGGTAATGCTTATGGAAACTCCTACAACAATAATAGGAGTGCTCCCTCTGAACTTGAAGTTATGCTTAAAGACTTTATTAGTAAACAAACTGCTTTCAATAAAACTATTGAGGAAAACCTCTCTAATGCTGAAAGAAATATAGCATCTTTGGCTGAAGCTCAATATTCTTTGAATAAAATGGCTGCTAAACCTGAAACTAATGATAATCCCTTTGC
The DNA here is from genome assembly GCA_910589775.1 of Avena eriantha. Taxonomy (NCBI): domain Eukaryota; kingdom Viridiplantae; phylum Streptophyta; class Magnoliopsida; order Poales; family Poaceae; genus Avena; species Avena eriantha. The sequence continues at coordinate 312,577,811 of OU342745.1, read as the reverse complement.
AGCTACTAATGCCATACAAGTAAGAATTAATGAAAATGTTAGACTATTAGCTGAATTACATGCTAAATGGGAAAGAGAAGATGAAATTGATAGAAACATTAGTGTTTCTACTATCACCACCACTAGTGTTGAGGCTAGTAATAGTTCTACTACTTTAGATGATAAATTTGATTTTGATCTTGATGGCTGCAATATCTCTGAAGTTATTATGTTCCTACAAAAGCTTGCTAAAAGTCCTAATGCTAGTGCTATGAACATGGCCTTTACAAAACACATTACTAATGCTCTCATAAAGATTAAAGAATAAAAGATGAAACATAAAGCTTCTATTCCAATAAAACAAGAAGATGGTTGGGAACCCATCATTAATATGAAAGTGAATTACTTTGACTTCAAAGCTTTATGTGATCTTGATAGTAGTGTGTCTATTATGCCTAGAAAGATTTATGATATGCTTGATTTGCCACCACTTGAAGATTGTTATTTGAATGTCCCACTTGATGATAATGCTAAAAAGAAACTCATGGGGAGTCTTAATGATGTTCTTATTATGGTTAACAATGCTTATGTCCCCATTGATTTCTATGTTTTGGATGTTGAATGCAATGCTTCTTGTCCTATTACTTTGGGAAGACCTTTTCTTAGAACTGTTGGTGCCATCATTGATATGAAAGAAGACATCATTAAATATCAACTCCCACTCAAGAAAGGTATAAAACACTTCCCTAAGAAGAGAGAGAAGATTTCTTTTGTTTCTCCTATGAAAACAAAATTTGCTCTTAATGCTTCTTCATTTGAGAATACTTGATTCTTTTTCTTGCTTCTTATGCCTAACTTAAAGGCGTTAAAGAAAATTACTTATTGGGAGATAACCCAAAAGTTTTAGATGAGTCTTCGAAGTTATTACCTCTATAATAACCGCTCCTTATCCTTTTTATTTGCTTTTTGTGCCAAGAGTAATCTCTAATGAGAGAGAAGTAATGATTGGGAAAGTTGCTGTCCCGAAACAGATTTCTATGATTCACCGTAAAAATTCGTGTAAAATCTCTGAATGTCATTTTGAGGCATGATTTTTGTGCTTCTGCCCCAGGTTGTTATCTAACTTCCTTTAGTTCAACACTTTTTGATTTGAGCAACAGAAAGTCTTCGAAAAAATTTGTCTTTACCTGCTGGTCTGTTTTGACAGATTTCTGCCATTTTCTGCATTTGCTTCTTGTTGGTTCCTTTTTGAGTTTTTTTTGGGGAATTGAGCTTTTTGAGGGAAGTGCTACAGTAGCTAGTATTTTAATGGAAGTTTATTGGTGTTATAACTGAACCTAAAATACTTATTATCTTGAGTGTACTAATGTTGCTAATAAAGATTGTGTGAAGTTTTGTATGAAGGCAAATTTTCAGGTGTATGCAAGGAATGAGTAATAAGATGAAGGATGGACTAAAGCTCAAGCTTGGGGATGCCACGCGTGTCACCCCAAGAGATATCCAAGAAGTACAAGCGTCAAAGCTTGGAGATGCCCAAGGCATCCCCCTCTTCATCAATAAAAATCCTAGGTTTCTTCCAAACGCTTCATTTTTATTGTTTCATGCACAGTTGTGTTGTTCTTGGAGCGTCTTCTTTTTCGTTTTCATTTTGTTTTTTCATTTGCTTTGCTTGCTTAGTTTTCTGAATAAATTGGTTGGACCCCCTCTTTCATACATTGGTTTTCAAATAGTTTGTTTTGGTTTGGAAAAGAGTAGGAAAGCTCATGCTTAAGTGGTAAAGAGAGCTTGTTTTTGATTGTGGCCTATGCTTTGTCATGCCATGCTTGGTATTGTTTTGGCTTTATGCTTAGTACTCTTTGCTGTAGCATGACTTGTTATAAACAATTGAGATTTCTTAATGTGCTTTGGATGAATCATGCGTTGTTTTAGCATATTAAAACATAGTATTGTGGTATTCTCCTTTGATGCTTTCTTTGGGTTGACTTGGCGCATGCTCACACCATGTTATGAATCTCAAGTCAACATTAGCCTTGATGATCCTTTAGTTTTCAACTTGTAGTATCACTTTATGCTTTGATCAATGATGTTTTGTCACTCTGCATGATTATGGCCATTATTGCTCTCTTAGTTTGTTGCTCCCACTCTTTTGCTAGCCTCCACAACCAAGTATGAGTTCCACTCATGCATCCAACTCCCTAAACCAAGTCATTCCAAAGAGTCCACCATACCTACCTACTAGCATATGCTATTCCAAGTATATTCATGTTTTTATCTACCTTCCGAATTAAACTTGTTATGAGAAAACTAGTGATTAAAGCTCTCACGAACTTGATGGCACGCTTTACTTTTCTTGCCCTTAATATACTTGAACCATGGTGTCGTCTATGTTGTATATGCTTGCACTTATTTGTTGCGGATTAGCAGAACCATGCTTTCATGGGGAACGCTTTCAACATTGCACTGGTACTTTGTACCTAGTTGATATCATGCTCTTTTGTCGATGGATGTCGTCGGTGTGAAATGAAAGGGGAGATTGTAAGTCCATGGAGTTATGTATATGTGTTAGAGAAACGCCTGGGCCGCTGGTCTAATCCATGCTGACATGGTGGAAACTTGCAGCGTAACCATAATGAGCTGTCTATGAAGCATTCTTCTTATAAAAAAAGAGTCCTATATTGAGAAAAAAAGAGAAAAAGAGAAAAAGAGAAAAAAAAGGGAGGTTATGAAAAGAGGAAAGAGAGAAAAAAGCACCATATTCCCATGGTAAACAAGAAGATTACGGAGATGCTCGTTGTCTCTTGCCTTGTCATTTTGATATGGGGATTCTTCCGTATCATCGGGCAAGGGGTACCTCGTTGGCGGTTCTCTATGATACACATGTACTTACAATGACAAGAACTTACCGGTGACTGAACTTGAGTAGCATGAGGAGCGGCCCTCGTATTCAAGGGACATGAGATTTCCAACTTATACTTCGTCAAGTATATACTTCATAGTTTGTTCACTTTAACCTTAATCACTTCAAGATGCTTATGATAGGGGCAATGAGAGCTGAAAGCTATTTAGTACCATAATTTTTGGAAGCTCTTTATGAAACTTAAATCTCTGCTTCCTTCTATGAAGGCATTTCTTCCACTTATATATTGAGCCTCCACCTTCTATCTTTATGCACCTACTTTGAGAGCATAGTGGCCATTCTTAGTTCTATGTGCATTGTCCCAAGACTAGTTGATTGATGCATACTTTGAGATTGCTTGTTTTAAACTATTTGTATCTAGTCACTCTTATGAACTTTGAAGGTGTCATATGCATTTATATTTGCTACTCTATGAGGGACAAGCTGAATGCTATTATGCTATGTTTTCTTTATGTGAAACAAACAAACGTCTTGCAAAGCATTGTTATTCATGAATCTTTTGTTTGTGCATTTTCATGTTGCATCATAATTTCTTTGCTTATTGCTAGAACTTTGTATTTCATGTTATGATTGAAGTACTATGATCCCAGCTTTGAATGTTTTACAAATATTTTGATCAAGTTTATGATGGTGCATGTCACCTCAAAAATTATTCGTTCTTTTTATCACTTACCTACTCGAGGACGAGCAGGAGTTAAGCTTGGGGATGTTGATACATTGCAAATGTATCTATAATTTTTGATGTTCCATGCTTGGTTTTATCTACTTCCTTCTGTTTTGTCCACACTTTGGAGTACTTTTCATATGATTTCTTGGACTAACCTATTAACAAGAGCCACAGTGCCAGCTGCCTGTTTTCTGCTGTTTTTGGTTCCAGGAAAGTCAGAAAATGAATATTCTCAGAATTGGACGTGACAAAAGCCAAAGTCACTATTTTACCGGAAGACATCTGGAGCCAGAATACAAGACGGAGAGGGGCTGGGGCCTGGCTACACCACCTGGCCATGCCAGGGGTGGTGTGGCCGCCTAGGGCACCCCCTCGGCCTCCCCTTTCGACTATATATTGCCTTTGATACAGAAACCCTAAGTACCCGATCAAAAATCGACGAAAGAGTCTGTAGCCGCCGTCGTCTCCATCCCTACATCGGGAGGGATCTGAAGCTCTTCCCGGCACCCTACCGGAGAGGGGATTTCACCCTGGAGGCCTTCTTCATCATCATGCAAGCCTCCGGTGTGATGCGTGAGTAATTCATCTCTGGACTACGGGTCCATGTAGTAGCTAGATGGCTGGTTCTCCTCCTTTGTGCTTTCATGTTTAGATCTTGTGAGCTCCGTTCATGATCAAGATCATCTATTTGTAATTCTACATGTTGTGTTTGCGGAGATCCGATGGATAATGAGATGTTATTTCAGATTGATTATTGATTCTATCATGTCTTTGTTATTTGTGATCTTGCATGATTTTTGTTGTTAGTAGTTATCTTGGCCAAGTAGATGCTTGCAACTCGAAGAGTTAGTATTTATGCTCGATAGTGTGTTCATACCTCTAGTAATCTGGGGAAGTGACAGAAATCTCTAAGGTACTAGATGTGCTGTTGCTACTAGGGACAAAACAACAATCCTTTGTTCATAGAACAATCGTATTGTTTCCTTTACACGCAATTCATAATGCAATAATCTGTTGCTTGCAACTTAATACTAGAGGGGGTTCGAATGATAACCTGAAGGTGGATTATTAGTCATAGATGCAGTTGGATGGCGGTCTATGTATAATGTTGTAATTCCCAATCGAATCTCAAAGGAGTCAAGATGATTAGTATATGCATGTATTGCTTTCTCGATGTTTGTCAATTGCCCCGCTGTAATTTGGTCACCCTGCATGTTATATATCTTAAGGAGAGCCACCTCTAGTGAACTATGGACCCCGGTCCTTTCTTTTACATACAATCTACAAACTGTTTACTGCTTTGTGTTTACTTTCTGCAAACTATTACTTCTTTCCATTCGATACGTTTAATCCTTTGTTTTCAGCAAAACCGGCGAGATTGACAACCTCGTCGCAAGTTGGGGACAGAGTTTTGTGGTTTTGTTGTGCAGGTCTCCACGTTGCTACTAGCACCGGTAGTGCGCCATGCCAAGGCTTAGTTGGTAACACCTTTGGGGTTTTTCCTTGCTCCTACTGATTGATAACCTTGGTTTCATAACTGAGGGAAACTTACTGTTGTGCTCATCATACCTTCCTCTTGGGGTTCCCCAACAAGCTTGTTAGTACACGAGTCAGTAGTCTTCAATCTTGGACTCGATCTCGTTACTCACCTCAACTCCCAGGTCTACCGAAAAGAAGCAGAAACACCGGAAAAGAAAGCAACAATCTACACGCGGCATCAATGAAATTCTCAAGCAAGGATGATGATATGACAAGTTAAAGTGTATTAAAATGTCACCCTACAACATGCTTAGCAATTTTAAGCGGGGTCCGAGGGGTATAAACCTTAATTCGGGGAAACCCTGGAGTTACCTATGGTGTTTCTATTGTTCTTCTAATTAAACTTGCAATTAAAGTTGTTGATCAATGTATGATTATGAGTCTATTGCGTAGATCTCATTTTTTCTAAACTTTTTGATATATTATTTGTATTTTTATGCCTTAAAATGAGTTAGTTATGATTTTTCCCAATTTTAGTTCCATTTTTAAAACAATTAAACATTTTTGGGATTTATTAAATTATTTCCAGCTGGACCCACATGTTAGAAGTTTAATAATTTCAGAAATTATTCCCAAAATGATTAAAACCATGACAGACCGGGCCCACCTATCAGCATTTTCAATTATTATAAATAATTGTAGAAATTTTTTATTGAAATATTAAAAGAAAAGGGTTATTGGCATCAGCATGACGTTATGATGACGTCATCAATGCCGATGCTCCCAGATCGAGCATGGGCATGGCGCTAGGAGTGATGCGGGGCTTCGGGGGTGGGCACATTCGATGCAGCATGACACGGGCTACCATATAGTGGCGGCGCTGCTGTGGTTTGGCCGCCGGAGCGAGGAATTTGACGGTGGCCGGCAGAGATGGCTACAGATACACGACGCTACAGCGACACAGAGCGAGATGGAAGTAACGGAGAGGTGCCAGAGCATCAGTGGCTCACACTGATCGTGATGAAGGGGTTGAGGAGGCGACGCGAGCTCGGACGGTGACGAATCGATGGAAGCAATGGCAGCGACCGACGACGAGGTTGAGCTCAACATGGGGCTCATGCGCCCGATTCCTTTGGCAAGAACGAACAGGGCAACAAGGTGGACCTACAGGACATCTCAACGCGGTGTGGGGAGGCCGGATACGGTGAACGTCGCAACGCATGGAAGAGCTAGGGTTCGGCCACGCAAGCAAAGAGGAGGAGAGGGGAAAACGACGGCTAGGGTTCATCATGCGGTGGTGGACCCTGATATATAGATGACCGGGGGCGGCGGCGCGCATCTTGGCGCACGCCAGTGGCGGGGACGCGGCCAGCGAGCTGCTTGCACCGATCGGGAGGTGGAAGACAACCGCAAGAAGACGACGAAACGGTATCAGGCCAGGTGGACTGACTTAGGCTACACATGGGCCAAGGCTGGGCTTGCGCGGGCTGTGGCGAAGGTTGCGAAGCGGGCTGCTGCTGCGCGCATAGGTGGCAGGTAGAGGGGAGAGGGAATCGGGCTTTGGCCTAGGTTAGGGTTAGAGATAGGTTTTTATTTTGAAAATCCTTTTCCCTTTTCTGTTTCTACTTCTTTTTTTATATTTTCAAACACTTTTCTATTTTGAACATTTTGAAAATACCAGAGGTTTGTAAAATATAACAAAAACACTCAGGGGCCCTTGATACTGATTGGGATCCATACATTTTGTGTTTTTCAAAATATAAAACTATTTTGAATACATTTCAAATAGAGAGGAGAAGATTAGGGTTTAGGCTTTGTAATTATTTCTTGCAACATTTCTTCGGTTAAAAGGATTCATGCAATTCTTATGATGCACAAACAAACCCTAAATAAGGGTTACTAAAACTAGGGGTGTTACACAACAGACCTAAACATGTAAGTTCCATAGACCTTGGCCTTACACACAAAGGAATGATAAAGATCATACCATGATGCACATGATAGTGATCAAGTGCAAGAACCATATCATTTCACTTTACACATGTGATGTTTGCATCTTATATTGCTTGTTTGGCATTTTAGTATCATTATAAGATGATCCCTCATTTAGATATCAAGATAAAAATGTGTTCTTCCTTAAGTACGCACAATTTTATGTTTCGGCGCTTCAAGACATCACATGATGATTGGGTGTACTTGAATCCACGTTCGTACAACGGGTGTAAGATATTTGTACACACGCGAGTACTAAGGTTCTTTCTTGGCGAGCCTAGCATGTACAGACATGGCCTCAGAACACTGACCGAAAGGTTAAGCATGAGTCATATGGTAGATATCATACCCATATAGATGCTCGCCTTTGACGCACCGACTAACGTGATGATCAGACTTGGTGTAGTGGATTTGGTTCACGTAATCACCAAAACAACTCGAGGGATGTTGGTATTGAGTGGGAGTTCATTTGTAATTTGGATTAGTCGAACTCAATTTATCATAAACTAAAATCAAAGTTGAATTTGCACAATTTGTTGTAGTCATTGGCATATGTTTACTACCTTGCGCTTAGTTTTAATTGAGATAATAGAACTATAGAATTCTAGATATCTACTTTACAAACTGTATCGTATTGTTTTGAATGACAATTTAAAGTTTAGAAGTCCTATTGCAAACTTTCAGCAAACTCTATATACTCCATGAAGTTTAATAATAGTATTAAACCAAGAGTAACAATTCCAGTGTTAGTATCTGAAGTATCATGTTTGCCTCCATCATTCTTGATATTCAAATATTGTTTTAATATCGAGGTTATCTAGGAGCTAAAAGAATTGTTTTAGAAACTATAATGTGTGGAAGATATTGTGATATCTGAAACAATGTTTATGGTTGCAATATGATAGAGTATAATTTGGCAAAATACACGTTCTCATATTGTATGAGAATTTGCAAAGGTTGGAGACGCTAGACGTCCTAATCTCTCAAAAAGGTCTTGCGAACTGACATTATACTCATGGTTCGTCCTTATAGGCTATAGTAGCTTGATCATCAAAGTTGTCATGATAAGGATGAATAGAAGATGTACGCAAAATGTTTACTACACTAATAGATTACTAAAGAATGAATTTTTGAAAGAACACCAAACATTTGATGATGGTGATCAACTTTAAAGTACAAGTACGAAGGTATTAGTATTTGACAATACACACTTTGGACTATGTGTCATATGTATAGCGCCACTGTTGATGTTGATAGATTCTTTTATAAAGAAAAGGAAATGCTGGAAGAGAATCTATAAAATATTTGGCAGAAAAGAAAAGATTGGAAATGTCCAGCTAAGGTATATAGATGATATACATGTTATGGTTGTATAGTTTGCTTATTAAACAATGTGGTTCTTGGGTATTGGATACCGAATTGGTTGGTATGAAATGTCATACAGAACAACATAATTCATGAACTACAATGACCTAAGTAACTAGCAAGAGAATATGTGATGATGTTCATCGAAAACAAATAAAGTGTTATTGTGTTCGTCGTTGACATCAAAGCTTGCCTTCAAGATTTGTTTAAATAATTGTTATTTTGTTCCGATACTATGAGAACAATGGTTGTTCAAATAATTACCGTATTCCATAGAATATGGATGAACTTTTACAAGTCTAGTTGGAGAAATCACGTCCATAAAACTAATGCTCAAATGTCGCAAGACAAAAAATTGAAAGATCACTTATGAAGTGACATCGCCGTTTAAATTATATTGGAATGATAACATGAAGAAACTCCATGTTGATGGATTTTTGGAGTCTTTGATTTTGATCAAATGACGCTTGTGAGACTTTGCTCGAGATAATTGAAACTCCGTTCATAAGCGAAAAGGGAACGGATGACTAACTTATTGGAAATTGTGCATATTGATGTATATAGTCCATTATATGTAGCCATGTGCGATGGATCATTCGACTTAATATGCTTTCTCCAAAAATTTGAGTGAATATATATGTATATATAATTAATAAGGAAGAAGTGAAACATTTGAAAATTGTTCAAAGACTTTCAAGATGAGGTCAAAAATTATTGTGACAAGAAAATGAAGAATTTATGATTCGATTATAAAGGATGATATTTGAGTTACATGTTTAGCAAAACACCTAAGATTCGAGAAATTGTTCCATGGATTAGCATTTTCCGATAAACCATAGGAGTATGGTATGTTCGAGAGATCAAATTGAACCTTGTTTTACATGGAAGATCAAAGGTGTCATTTATAAAACTGTCATTATGTTTCAAAGATTATAGCTTTAGACACTACCAATTTTACACTAAAAATAGCACCATCATGATCCATTGAAATGACACTATAAAGGTTATGGTTTGGGATAAAACCCAAGTTGTCTTTTCTTAAATTTGGTATGTTATGCATAAGTAAAATGTTTACAACCAAAGTCGGATAAGCACGTCTTTGTAGGTTATCCCAAAGAATTTGTTGGGTATTCCTCCATAACACTGAAGACAAAAGAGTTTGTCGCTTGGAACGTGAATTTTCTTAAAGAAGGAATTTTTCACAAAAGATAAGTGGGAGGACAATAGAACTTTGATTAGGTTGATGCACCTAAGAAACATGTGCTAAGTAGCGCAGCGCTGGAAAGTGTCCTGGAGATGGCTAAAATGCTCATGGCTCCCGTGATTACAAAGGTTGTGATCTTGGAGATTAGAGTTCCTATTGAACCATGTGGGTCGGTAAGAATCAAATAGTCAGATTTCAAACAAAAGTTGTTATTGTTTTGACAATGATGAATCGATTGCATGCAAAGAAGCGATGATGGGCCCTAACTCCATAAAATGACTAGAAGTCATAAAATCCGTGATAGTATGCATACATAAGAAAATCAAGTTTCTAAACTTGGAAGACCCTCCGGAAAGGCGTGAAGCCTATCAGTTATATTTGGATCTATAAAGAAATAGACATGGATGTTTGACATCTATGAAATAATCGACATGTCGGAAAGGAGTTTACGACAATGTTCAAGGAGTTGACTATGAAAAGATTTGATCTTTCATAGAGATATTTAGTCTTGACGGATTAATGTAGCAACCACTACATATAATTTGGTATATGGTAATTGAACAAACATAACGAAGTTCTTCTAATAGAATGGTTACCTAGGACGTGTACATGATACGATCCGAAGGGTTTTTGTTAATTTAAGGATGCTAAAAGGGCATGCAAACTTCAATGGTTGAAGTAAGCATAGCAGAGTTGGAATCTTCACCGTGATGAAACTGATAAAATGTTTAATTTCATCAGAGACGATGAAGATGCTTGCATTTGCAAGAAATTAAGTGGGAGCGCTGAGACATATTTCTAATACATTATGTAGAGTACATATTGTTGATTGGAAATTATATATCTTTTATTGCCACACGATTAATAATTTCATTAAAATTGGATTTCGATGAATGACTTGGGCAAAACCTGAATATTTAGCATCAATGTCTATATGGATAGATTGAAACGCTAATATGGTTATGCCAAACGTACATATATGAGATATTGAATGAGTTCAATATGGAAATGACAAGAAAGGTTCTTGCCGCATGGGAAGGGTTGAATTAAGATTCAAGTGTATCGACACTTGGTGAGTCAAATCACATGAATATTTTGATCAATAATACCGTGATATGTACATATCCAGATATGTCCTATGCTCTAAATGTTGTGAGCATATACCAGAATGATTCATAAGATGATTATTGGACGATAGTAAATATATTCTTATGAGTTCTGGAAGAACTAAGAATAGATCATGTATAAGTGACAAATAGTTACAAATAGTTCATTGTAAAGTGTTACAGTGATACTAGTTTGTCACAAGATACAAATTAAATTTATCTGAATTTAAACTATGGGTGGCACAATGTAATGGAAAGGAGGTTCCATGATGGATTTGGATGATTTCCAAAGTTGATACATTGTGACGGATACTACAACAAAAGGCTAAGTATACGACTGCTATAGTAGTAGAAAAGGAGCGAATTTGGTTAAGTAGTTTGTTATCAAACTAGTTGTGGTTTACAGGGGCTAGTTGAAAGAACATGTCATGTTTTCCTATGTTTTGTGTGTTAGATAACAATATTGTGGAGATTATTCATGTGCGCTAAGTGTGCAGTAAGCTTTGAGGGGGGCGGATTATCCGCCCCACCAAGGGCCGGATAATCTGGCCTACCTCATTGTTCAAACGGAGCCAAGGCACGTCACTCGGTATCCGGTCGGATTTTCTCCCAGAAAATCCGAACTAGGGCGGTTTTTCTTCCCCAGGCCGGATAATCCGATGGTCGCATGGGCCGGATAATCCGGCCCCCAGCTTTTTAGCAAAGGGAGCCAATGTGCGTCGCTCGGTATCCGATCGGATTTTCTCCCGGAAAATCCGAACTGGGGTGTTTTTTCTCCCCGGGCCGGATAATCCGGCCTTCACATAGGACCGAATAATCCGGCCCCCCAGAAGTTGATCAAGGGCAAGCTCGGCGTGACACTCTGATAGGGGGCGAATTATCTGCCGGATATTCTAAGTCTGGGGCGGAGTTTTCCCTAGGCCGGATAATTCGGCCCCCAAAGTGTCCAACGGCTGGTTTCGGAAGAGGGTATAAATACCTCTTCTTCCCCAATGTCCAGAACTCTTTATTCATTCGAAATTGTCCAGACATTGTGCAAGAGCTCTCATTCTCGATCTCCCACTTCAACCACCTGCAGGCTTTGATCTTTGGGGGAATTGAAGGAGGAGAGGATCATCATCATCATCACGAATCAAGCGCATCAACTCCTCTCCATTTACTTAGAGAAATCCCTAGTCTAGTATTCTTGTCAATACCTAGATCTTGTTCGTTGTATTTGATAACTTTGTTCTTGTGGCAGCTTGTTGTCATTTCGGGAGCCTCCAAGTTGATTGTGGAGTTGTTACCCCGCTAGTTGTGTAAAGGCGCCGGTGCCCGCCTCGAAGGGTACCTATAGTGGAAAGGTGGATCAGGCCTTTGGTGGCGGGATCCATCGGAAAACAGGGTGAGGCCTATTGTGGCATGGTGGTCTTAGTACCGCCCACCCCTCCAACGCAGACGTACTTCCCTTAACAAGGAAGGAACTGCAGTCAAACAAATCATGTGTCTCCGCGTGCTTCACTACGGTTTACCCGTTCCTCTTCCACTCGCTCTTTACTCGCTAGTAGATAGGTTTGCATATAGGGAAATTCCACCTAATAGTTTATCTAGAGAATTTTCCTTTTGTGCTAAGCCTAAAATTGAAAAGGTATTAAAATTTGGAGTAGCACCTATTCACGCCCCCCTCTAGGTGCCCATACGATCCATTTCAATTGGTATCAGAGCCCCGACTCTTAATTCAGGCTTAACCGCCTAAGAGTAGTATGGGTACCAAGGATGATGGGAATGAGGCTGTGGATAAGGTCACAATGGATGATCTCAAGTCGTTGGAAACAACCTTGTTGAAATCTTTTGAGGCCAAGATGGAGGAGATGAATCAAATGATTGCTCGCCTCACATCACCCATAGCCCCATCTCCATCCTCCTCTGAGGCTGCCACACCATCATCTAAGGAAAGGGTAACACTGGATCCAAGGATGATGATGCGGAAGGTGAAAAACTTAATGGTTCCACCTCCAAGAAGGGAAGTGGTAAGGAGGAATATAGTGAGGTTCGCCACGTATATTCCCCCGACCCACCTATCCATCATCCTCATATAAACAATAGGGGTGATTGTAACACCCTCAAATCGGCCCTATGCAAGTTTTGGCACTTCCCGCCAAACCTGCATAGAAACGATTCAAGGACGCCCACCAGGCACTTTCTTGCGGGTAGAAAACGAAGTAATACCATTACACAACAGTCCTCGATGGGACCCACATAACAGATATATACAACAGCGACTGCACGAGTCAAGAATACAGATATACAATACAAAGATCCAAATCACCTTGAAAACGATACAGCGTCCGAGTACGGACAAGATGCAAATTGGGCTGAGATCCCTAAAGAATAACCAATGGCGTCCATAACCCTGCCCAGGCCAAGCCGGAAGGGTAACCCTGCTAACGACTTCGATCTTAAACCTGCTAAAAAAAAGGGGTGCCGACGAAGGGCAAAGGAAAAAGAGGAGCGTCAGTACTGAGGCCAGTACGCGGCGAGGCTAGAATTCGGCGGCTCTCGCCTACATAGGTATGGTGGACTGAAGCGGCAGCGCAGCAGCACTAAACAACCTATAGAGACTCGGTATCACTGGCGGCTATTAGAGAGGGGTAAGAAAGACCTATTCGGATCCTACCTGAAGCTAACACCAAACATACCCATCCTGGTATTTCCCCCTCGAGACCAAACGAGGAAGTCAGACCAAGGAACTCACACAGTTGGCAGTTTTACTCATTCCATTCTAGTTGCGGCATTTACTAGTCAGATATATAGCATGAGTCATCCTGATAGCATAAGTAGTGGGCAGTTTTAGTTAACCATTCCGTTGTAGTTGGAACATTTACTAGTTAGATATAATTGTCCTGAGGAATCCCAAAACCCAGCAGTTGTTGTCACTTTTATCACATTCCCTTGGAGTTGCAATACTTACTAGGCAGGTATAGTATGACACAGATCACCACAGATCCACCAGTTGTTGGCATTTTTATTATCCATTCCATTGTAATGAAGCTGAATTACTAGTCACATATTAAGTCAAATTTATAGCACTACTTTAGTTATGCTTGTCTATGATCGAGATACTGAGCTCCAAGTCGTCCATAACCGCGGACACGGCTTTCAGAAAGATTTACCCTGCAGGGGTGCACAAATAGCAACACACACTCGATCAACCTCAGAAAAACCAACTCAAAACCCAACGAGGCTTTCATGACAAAGCGATCACAGGATTCATAAAATATTTCAGGGGGCCACCCCACTAACCTACCCGCAACGAAGTTGGCCGGCTCCGGAACATACCCAGGGTTTGTGACGATGGCTGTAAACGACTGGGAATCCAAAAGTGTGACTGGGCTTGTCGATACCACGAAAACGTGGCGTGATCCAAAACAGTACAGGTGCTCCACGCACAATCTTAAATAAAGTAGTAACATGGCATAGGTACAGGATAGTAATAAAACCCCAAACTAGTTGTGGCCCCAAGAAATAGAAATGAATCAAGCTCTGGCTCAGGGGGATCCCATAGGGTCTCCCGGATGTGGATAGTGCGAATAGTCAAGGAACAGGTATCAAGTACTCGGGGCCTATGGGACACAAGTGGACATAAAAACCAAATAGCATATATTGCCCACCGGTGCCTCTTTCATTAGTTATCCCAGCAATTTAATAGAAAGTCATGATCATCTCCACCATCAAGCATCTGCCAGCATTTATCATGTGTCAACTTGCCGTCAACGGTGAAACGACAACGACGCGAAGCAACACATAAGCAAGCAACTATGACTCGCAAGGCTGACTATCTATCAAACAACAGGCAAATAGGATGTGTCCAAGGCAATATAGAGGCTACACGGGATATAACTGGTGTACGGAAGACTAAAGCATCGCGACACGGATAGCAATAGATCAACAGGAGGAAATAAAGACTATAAATGCAAAATAGGTAGAAGGGGAGAGATGCTCGCCTGGGAAACACTGCCGAAGATTCATATCCGGAGAACTTGTTGATACTCGCATCAACTCATCGGCCTAATCCGCGAAAAAGCAAACACTAGAAGAAACACCGGATGCAATATTTAATACTACGGCAGAAGATCCGGCATGCTTATGATATGATGCATGGCATGGCACAGATGCGGTGCAATTAGGCAATATTAAGCGGAACCGGGTCCCGATAATTAATTACACGGTTCAAGTTATTTAGAACCCCTGCAATTTAAATGTTGGATTAACAGGGCGAAACATGGCATCTGTTCGCTACACCAATTTAAATGCAGTCCGGAGTAAGACAGAGATATCCCGCAT
This sequence comes from Avena eriantha, assembly GCA_910589775.1. Classification (NCBI taxonomy): domain Eukaryota; kingdom Viridiplantae; phylum Streptophyta; class Magnoliopsida; order Poales; family Poaceae; genus Avena; species Avena eriantha. The sequence goes on along the minus strand of OU342745.1, from coordinate 312,562,779 downwards.
AAACACTCCATATTTAATTTAGGTGAATCGACTATTTAACCCAACCCACCAGATGACATGTATGCAAGCGTGATGATTTAATGATGCAACAGGTATATGTCATATTATAAAAATAGAGGCTTAGGGTCACACATCTAGGTTCAGAAGGTCTTGGTTCCGGGGTTCGGGGTTGGACTCAGGGTTCGACGAGGGGCGGTTCGATGGGATCGGTCTCGGACAACGGAAGGAGAGCTTGGCATTCCGGGAAGAAGGACTTGGTTTGGCGTCGGAGGATCATCGGACTCGCCCTGGTCGGTGTCGATCTTGTCGTCATGAAGATCTTGTGGGTTCCTCATATCGGGCCGGTCTTGGCGTTCAGGATGAAGAACTTGGCGTTTCGGTGGTGATCTTGGCGGTCTTCGAATCCGGGTCTCGCATCCGGGAAGGAGTACTTGTCGCATCTGTGGTCTTCAGGGTTGCTTCAATCGGATCCATGACGAAGTACTTGTTGTCCCATGTAGAAGTCCTTGTCGATCCGTGGCGACGATCTTCGGGTTCGGGTCTTCGGGGTACATGAGGAGAACTTGGCGCGCCCGGGGGTCGACGAGGTTCGGGCTCGACTGGATCGGTCTTCGGATCCCGTGAAGGAGAGCAAAAGGCTTCGATTGTCAGTGGTGACCTTGTGGTTCCTACTTCCGTTGTTTGTGCCTGTCATAGTTGAGATACCCGAACACAAATACCATGGTACCATCTTCACATTGACACACACAGTACCACACTCCCATATCACATCGCCACTTCACTATGTGCACCAACGGGAGCATCTGCCACCAAACATTCAAAGAGGAGATGGACAAGAACGGCGAGCGTGCGCGGGCGGTGGCATCCGAGGTAGAGAACGGCTTCACGCGTAGGCGATGCAGGACCAGCGACGGGGCAGCGGACCGGCAGCGGGGCGCGCTCCCACTAGGTCTGGAGGCGGCATGCCGAGGAGCTCGCAGGAGGGCGTCAAGACGGTGGCGGAAGACGAGGCCGGCGACAGAGGCGACGCGGGTCGCGAGCCAGGAACGAGGTGAGGCCGCGGGGAGCAGTGGTGAAGCGCCTGGCGGCACTCAGGATGAGGAGAGAGCCCGCGGGGCCGACGAGCTCCTTACCGACCGCAGCGGCGGCAGTTGATGGCGAGGCAGACGGCGGTGCAGGGATGCTCGCGGGCGAGGGGCTCGTTATGGTCACGGGCGACTCAGAGGATAGCCACCGGAACGACCGACGAGGGGCGGTGGCCGACGCGAGGAAGGACGGCTCGGCGGTGACCTGCACTAGCGGCGGAGGTCGATGGTAGCTGGGTGGCGCAGGGCGAGCAGAGGCGTTTGGCACCCGGGCGACCGCAGAGAAGTGAGGGGCGGCGACGGGATGAACTCCCTGGCGGCGGCGGATAGGGGACAGGGGAGCAGTGGGATCAGAGGAGACGCGGGGAAGGATGTAGTCGTGGGCGGGGATTGCGGGTTGGTGAGAGAGAAGAGAGAGAGAGATGCGGTGGGTGGTGGGCCAGGGAGAAACGACCAGGTGGTGTGGGGAGATGTGCAGGTGGCGGCGGGGTGGAGAGAGGGAGGGGTGGCTGGCGGCTGGGTGGGGGTTAGGTGGTTAGGGTTTTCTGGTGGGGTGGTAGGTGGCTGCCGGTTGGGCCTTTTGGGCCTGGTCGGTGGCTGCCTCCCCCACTGAAAATATTTTATTTTTATTTAACTTTTAAAATATTTTAAAAATAGTTTTTAGACAAATAAAATATCCAGGAAGAACTGGTTTTATGAATTGAAATTAAAGGAGGGCTAATTAGAAAACAAAATAGGGTTTTGCAAAGTACTTTTATGAACAAACATGCATGATGATGTCATGATGATGCACAAAGTAGAAACAACGAGCGATTTTCTGGTAGTGATTTTAGCGGGATGCCACAGTGATCCACCTAAGCTCACTGCATCCTCTTTCAATCAATGGCAATTCTTAATGAAATCTCATGTTTGCAGCTCCTCTATTGAACTTTGGAGGATTATTGAAGAGGGTCTTCATATTGGAGATCAAACCAACCTAACAAGAAAAGAAGTTGTGGACAGCCAGTTGAATGCCACCGCTCTCCACATGATACAGCTGGGTGTGGGTCCCAAGGACATGCCACACATTGAACATCTCAACAGAGCTAAAGAAGCTTGGGATGCTCTTACGGATCTCTTTGTTGGGAATGAAATCATGAGAAGGAACAAGTATGATGCCCTTAGTAATGAAGCTGAGGGATTCTACATGTTGGATGGTGAAAACCATGAGGACATGTATAGAAGACTCAAGGGCATCGCAACAACATTTAGAAAGCATGGGGCCACTCACATTGATGATGCATGGATAAAAAGGAAATATGTGAGTGCCTTAATGCCTTTTGAGCCAACGGACTTGAAGAGCCTGCAAGGTAGACATAAATACCATCAAATGACATCCAATGAAGTCATGCAAGAAATGGAGTCATTCAAAGTGGCAGCAAAGAATGCTGAAGATGCCCGTGCTCGGGCCATTGGAATGCAAAAGGGTGTCAATGTTGCTCTCAAAGACAATGATGTTGAGCAAGAGGAAGATGAAAGAGCATTTGAGGGGGCCTCCATGGACTGCCCCGATGAAGTCAAATGTGCTCATGGTGAGTACATGGTGTTTTATGCACGGAACTTTTGGAACGATCCTACCAAGGCCAAGTCGGAACTCGAGCGCAAGAACGGGTCAAATGGAAGAAGAGAGAGTGGCCCAAGACTGAGAACTTGCTACAACTTTGGAGATAGAATGCACTTTGTAGCCGAGTGTCCGTATCAAAATAGAGAAGACAATGGTGGCAGGCTCATTCTTGAAGAAAAATCCAAAGCACCTAAGAAGAAGCCATTTATTAAGAAGAATGGCCCCTTCCAGAAGCAACCCAAGATCGTCTTAGTAGCACAAGAAGAATACTCCTCTACAAGTGAAGATGAAGAGGATGATGATACTTCTCGCGAGGTGGCTGCTATAGCCACCACATCGACTCCTTCATCTCTCTTCGACTCGCCAAACGAGAATGTCATCAACAACAACGCTACTTGCCTAATGGCAAGAGGGTCCGAGGTATCAACTTCTAGCTCTTCATTTCCTAAGACTAACATAATTTTGGATATGGATGATCATGACAGTCTTAAAATGAAAGAAGAAGTTATTGCTTTGGATACCTTTTTCACTAACCTGCAAGGTGAGCACAAACTCCATTTTGATGCTCTTATGAGTCAACTTGCTCAAGCCGAAGATCTTCTTGAAGAAAAGGGCAGAATTGAAAGAGAAGATGCCTTGGAGATAGCTTCTTTGAAGAATGCCTTGGAAGAGGAAGAGGAAGCTCGAGTGTCTTTGGAAGAGAGACTCGAATCCATTGAAGAGTCACACGAAGAAGTTGTGGCTCAGCTCATTAAAGAACGTGACCATGCTCTTGCCAAGGTAATGAAACTAAAGAAAGAAAAGATTAACTTTGGGGCTGTTCATGCTAGACTTTTGGAGAAGTTTGATAATCTTGAAAGTGCTCACAAGGCATTGAAGAGTGATCATTCTACTTTAAATGAGTCTCATGACCAGCTCCAAACTCAATTGAAACGGTATGATGTGCCAAGTACCTCCACTTCATCCTATGGAAAAGAAGACCTTGCAAGAGGTTCTCAACACAAAGGTAAAGAAGTTATTGATGAGATACTGAGCAAGCAAAGCACTAACAATAGTAAAGAAGGTCTTGGTTACATTCCCAAGAAAAAGAGCAAGAAAAACAAGAAGAAGAAGAAGAAGAAGAAGATCAAGACTGCTCAACCAAAGACTAGCAACATTACCAATGACAAGACTAATTATGATGGTTTTGCAGGGGTCAACAATCCTAACTTTGAATTATATTGCAATTATTATGGTGATGTTTATGCTACTTATGTAGGCCCTTATGATTGTTACATTCCTTGGTCTATTTGGGTTCCCAAGACCCTTGTCACTAACATGAGAGGACCCATTGAAAAATGGGTACCTAAAACCAAGAAGTAATTTTCTTGCAGGGCTATGCTTCCGGTGGTTCTAAATGGGTACTCGATAGCGGTTGCATGAGTCATAGGACCGGAAGCAAGGAGATCATCACGGAGATGCGGCCAAACCATGATCACATAACCGTCTCCTATGGTGATAAGTCACAATCTGAGGTATTGGGTCTCGGTAAAGTTGTGGTGGCTCACGATATCTCTCTCGTGGACGTCATGCTTGTTGAGACCCTCGGGTACAACTTACTTTCAGTTCGCGCCCTTGGTAAGATGGGCTTTACAGTTTATATTGATGCTGATTTGGTGGTACTCTTGTGGAGCAAGTCTCTAAAAGTCACTTTTGTGGGATATATCGAAAATGACCTGTACGTGGTGGACTTTTTGGGGAAAACCACTACAGGCCCGATGTGTCTTTTCGGAAAGGCTGACGCGGGTTGGCTATGGCATCGCCGACGTCAATATGAGAACTTTGCAAAGTCTCCACAAGGGTGGCCACATCCTTGGACTAAAAGAAAATGTCTCCTTTTCCTAAGATCGTGTTTGCAGGGCGTGTGTTGAAGGGAAAATGCATGACTCTCCGCATCGAAGGAAAACTATTATCTCGTCAAAAAGGATCCTAGAGCTCCTCCATGTGGACATCTTCGGACCTCCGTCTCATGCAAGCCTCGGTGGGAAGAAGTATTTTCTAGTGATTGTTGATGATTACTCAAGATACACTTGGGTTTATTTCTTCAAGTTGAAGAGTGAAACTCAACAAACAGTCATCGACTTCGCCAACGAGGTTCAACGTCAACACAACATCCCCATTTTGGCTATAAGAAGTGATAACGGCTCTGAGTTCAAGAACTACACCTTAAATGAGTTCCTAAGTGAAGAGGGGATAAGGCATCAATATTCCACTGCGTACACCCCTCAACAAAATGGAGTAGCCGAGAGGAAGAATCGAACTCTAATGGATATGGCAAAATCAATGCTAGCCGAATTTAAATCTCCATATAACTTCTGGGTTGAAGCAATCTCTACTGCTTGTCACTCATCCAACCGATTATACCTCCGCAAGATCTTGGACAAGACTCTGTATGAAATACTTACCAGTAACAAACCAAACATCTCACACTTTTGGGTATTCAGGTGTAAGTGTTTCTTTCTTATCAAGGGAGTTCGTTTATCTAAGTTTGAATCTGAGGCTCTAGAAGGTATTTTTGTTGGTTATGGTGCCGAATCCCACACTTATAGAGTCTACAATAAACTCTCCGGAACTGTTGTAGAATCTTATAGTGTGGTGTTCGAGGAAAATGACGGTTCCCGTGCGGAGCAAGTTGGTGTTTGTGATGCAGATGTTGAAATACCCCAAGATGCCATAAGAATAATGGGCATGGGATTTTTCCTCCCCATTGAGGAACCCCTTGTGGCGGATCGGGAAGGACAATGTTCTTCCCATGAAGAGCCCTCATCTACACATGCACAACATGTTCCCACCACGGGAGCAAATAATGCACCATCTCCATCAACTGCTGAAGGTCAAGTTGTTCCAGGAAACTCCAGGCCAGATTATCCAGTGGACACCGTATTATCTGGCCACCCTGCTCCAGCTGACCATATTGCTCCTAGTGGTGAAGATATCAAAGCAAGCTCCAGGCCGGATTTTCCGGCAAGCCCCGGATTTTCCGGCCCCTCGCCAGTTCAAGCAAGCCCCAGGCATCCTGATGAAGCTGATACAAGTACTCCCAGGCCGGATTATCCGGCATCTCCATCGGCCGGATTATCCGGCCCTGACTCACCGGTTCAGCAGCCTCCTGTTACGGCTACTGACTCACCTCAAGGGAATGCTTCACCACCACCTACTGTTGTTATCCCAGTTCGTAATCAAGGTCAAGCAAATGATTCCAATGAAGATTCAAGTGATGAAACTACTCCTCCAAGAGACAACAAACTTATTGAACTTCGTCGCAAGGCTCGAGCTGATCGAAACCTTGAGATAAGGGGGCACACCCTCGACAAGGTTGTTGGTGATCTTCGACGAAGGGTTTCTACAAGAAGAGAATTGGCCAGTTTTGGTGAGCATCAAGCTCATATCTCTATGGTGGAACCTAAGAAGGTCTTTGAAGCTCTTGAAGACCCAGATTGGGTTGTTGCTATGCATGAAGAATTGAATAATTTCGAGCGCAACAAAGTCTGGAAACTCGTGGAGAAACCCAAAGATTGTCGCAATGTTATTGGCACCAAGTGGATATTTAAAAACAAGCAAGATGAGAATGGCATTGTTGTGAGGAACAACCCAAGACTTGTGGCACAAGGTTACTATCAAGTTGAGGGCATTGACTTCGGCGAGACCTATGCTCTAGTGGCTCGCCTTGAGTCCATCTGTATCCTTCTTGCTTATGCTGCCCATAACAATTTAAGTTGCAGCAAATGGACGTCAAGAGTGCCTTCCTTAATGGTCCTCTACATGAGTTGGTATATGTAAAGCAACCCCCGGGTTTTGAGGATCCTAACTTTCTGAACCATGTCTACAAACTCTGATAAGGCACTCTATGGCCTTAAACAAGCCCCACGTGCGTGGTATGAGCACCTTAAAGACCTTTTGTTAGATCGTGGCTTTGAAGTTGGGCAAATCGATCCCACTCTTTTTACTAAGAAGGTTAAGGGGGATCTCTTCGTATGCCAACTATATGTAGACGATATCATCTTTGGTTCTACTAATAAAGCTTTTAATGATGAATTTTCAAAGCTTATGACTGACAGGTTTGAGATGTCTATGATGGGGGAATTACAGTTCTTTCTTGGATTCGAGATCAAGCAACTTAGAGAAGGAACCTTTATTAATCAAGCAAAGTACATCCAAGACATGCTCAAGAGATTCAAGATGATGGATCTAAATGGTGTCGCCACTCCGATGCAAACAAAATGTCATCTTGAACTTAACCCACATGGTAAAGATGTGGACCAAAAGGTATACCGGTCCATGATCGGCTCTTTTCTTTACCTCTGCGCATCTAGACCCGATATCGTGTTGAGTGTGGGAGTGTGTGCAAGGTATCAAGCAGCTCCTAAAGAAAGCCACTTAGTGGCAGTCAAGAGGATCTTTTGATATTTGGTTCATTCCCCTAACTTTGGTCTCTGGTATCCCAAGGGCTCCAATTTCTCTTTATGTGGTTACGCTAACTCATATTGGGCTGGTGATAAGGATGATCTGAAATCCACTTTTGGAGTTTGTAAATTCTTGGGAAGATGTCTTGTGTGTTGGTCATCTAAAAAGCAGAATTGTATATCTCTCTCCACCGCCAAAGCTGAATATGTTGCTGCTGCCAGCGCTTGCACTCAATTATTGTGGATGAGGCAAACTTTAAAGGAATACGGTGTCAATTGTGACAAAGTGCCTCTTTTATGTGATAATGAAAGTGTAATCAAAATTGTGTATAATCCAGTACAACACACAAGGACGCATCATATTGAGATTCGGAATCATTTAATTCGAGACCATGTTGCTCGAGGCGATATTGATCTATCCTTTGTGAGCACGAAGAACCAACTTGCGGATATTTTTACAAAGCCACTTGATGAAGCAAGATTCTGCTACTTGAGGAATGAGCTAAATATCATTGATTCCAGGAGCTTGTCTTGATTACCCATGCACTCACTCGTACATCTCAATCCTACTTTGGTCTAGGTGTGGGCATGGATATAGGGGGAGTGTGGTCCTAACTCATTGGGCTAACCCTTCCCCCATAATGCCAAAAGCAAGATAAATCATTTCTCTTAATATCATTTTGTGATATGTGAGCTTATTGATGAGTATTGGTCGTGAACCCAAGATATATCTTCGCGGTGTCACACCATACACTCCAACAAGGTGGCTTCGGCCACCGCCCTCTCCCTTGCGGAGAATTGGATATTTTTGGCTGTTTTTGCTCTCTCATGTTCTTATGGGAATCACACTCAATCTTGACTTTTATTTGATTTGGATCTTGCAATTTTGAGTGTCTAGTACCATCTCAGTTTGGTTCTCTTAATCCTAAGCCTTTCCCTACCCCTAAGCCATCTATTCTTGCACACAAGTCCCTTGTACACCTTGTGGGGGTGTTGTTTGGGGACGCGCGGGCTTGGTTCTGTGTACAACAGAATTCCAGATTTGAGGCCGGATAATCCGGCCCAAGTGTAGGCCGGATAATCCGGCCCTAGCGGATTTTGTCTTAAAGGGCAAGGATCGGGGGGGCTCATAACGAGCAGCACTTCTCCCCCAACCCTCTCCTCCTCCTCAGTCGCCGCCTACCGCCCCCCCCCCCTCCCCGGAGCCTCTCTGGCCACCGGATTTTTCGGGCCTCCTCGGATCTTCTTCTCCGCGCCTCCGGGTACCTTCTCCTCCGTGTTCTTCCTCCAATGAGTGAGGGTAACTCCCTCTCTCCCCATCTTTGGCTAGATGTGTTACTTGTTGGGTGGAACGTTGTCTAGAAGGATGTGTTTTCACATAGAAATCGTAGTCTTGCAGTTTCTAGGCCCGATCTACTTTTTTGCATTCAATCTAGGTGGAATCGAAATTTTCTGCCAGGGCTGGATTATCCGCCCCTGGCCAGGCCGGATAATCCGGCCTAACAGATTCAATTCTAGGTCAGTTTCACTATGGAGTATGCATTGAGTAGATTTGTCCTATGACCTTTTTGACTACTTTTTCTATGCTCTCTCCTGGACTTGTGTGTATGCTTATCCCCTTGCTATCGTCCTTATTCTCCTCACAGGTGGTTCCAGTGTTCCCAAGACCTACAAGCGCTGCCCTCGCGCTAAATACTTTCGAGACGATGGACAGGGTAACTTAGTGGACGAAGTTGAGTTGAGGAGAAGAAAGAACGAAGAGAAGCGCATGGCTGAACAAGCAAAGAGGACTAGGAAGGGGGTGTCCAAGAGAAAGGGCAAGGAGCACAAGATCAACTACAGGACTTTGGATGCAGTCACCTATTCCTCCATCTGTCACCATGACTTGTTTGCTGAGCTACCACGTGATGATGAGCTGGGGGATACTCATTTTTGGTGTGCGGAACAGAAAGGTATCTATGAAGATGTATATGCCAGGATGAACATTAGGCCTATGCACCCACTAGTCCTTGCTGAGGCTTTGGAGAAGGCCCACCTTATGGATGCGATGTTTGTGGCTGAGAGGATGGGGCTGCACCATCTCATGTCTCTACAGTGCTCTTTTGACTCTGAGGTGGTGAAGCAGTTCTTCTCCACTTTGGTTATTTGTGGGGATGAGCGTCGCACTATGAAGTGGATGACTCATGATAGGCCTATGCCTACTGATTTTCATGTGTTTGCTGAGGTTCTTGGATACTCTTTCCGCAACAGGGATAGAGCCAGTGGCCACCGCATCATCACCCAGCTGAAGCCCAACAAAGATGCAGCTCTCTCTCCTTGCACTGTGGACAATGGCATTGTGGGCACTCTGGCTGGTCTTTCTTCCATCTATGCTGCCTTAGTGGGTCTCTTCCGTGACTCCATCACTCTGAGTGGGGGCAACAATGACAGCATCCGTGGTCACCTTGTTCAGCTACTTCAATTTTCTCATGAGGTTGCCTCGTGCGAGGACGAGTTGGTGCAGTATAGGCTGGATGTCATGGACTTCATTTACCATGAATTGACTGATGCTATGTTCAACCGTCTGTCCATCCCCTATGCACCCTACATTATGATGCTCATCAGGCACCTGCTTCCTACTGAGGAGTTCCACATTGACTCGGTGCATAAGGCCAAGAAGATCTACACCAAGGTTCGGAAGACCTCTCACCCCTCCTCTGCTCCTGAGGGCCTCATGAGGGATGCTCGCAGGCCCCCAGTGCCTCCTGTTGCCCGTGAGATCAAGCAGCTAAACTGGTTCCAGCGTCACATACTTTGCATGGGAGTGGTCACACGCAAGGGTCAATACGAGGCATACAGGTAGCGCCATGAGTTAGCTCACTCCCAGCAGCTCATTCTCCACCATGTGTCCAGTGCTTCGGGTGACCCTCCGGCTCCTACACCTCCCACACCGTATGCTCGGTGGAACTCTTCCTCCGGGTTGAACTATGGGGAGCTGCAGCGTCACTTGTTACCCTCTGTGGTTGCTGCTGATGATGAGGATGAGGATGGTGACACCGAGGAGCTTGAAGATGAGGATGAGGATGAGAATGAAGACGAGGACGAGGACGAGGATTACGAGTGATCCCGTGGGGCGCTAGCATCGCTCTTCTTGCTTTTTGGTGTCTCGATGCCAAAGAGGGAGAAGTAGTTCTATTAGGATATTCGTGGATTTGCACGGGTCGGGCATAAGCACTTGCATTTTTCTATTCGTTGTTTTCTTGCTTATGCCCATTTAGAGTTGAACTTTAAATTTGTGGTTTGTGGTTGGTTTGAGACTATGTCAGTGGTTGTTTGGATTATGCTTATGGATTTCATCTCATGGATTATGCTTATGGATCCATCTATTCATATCCTATTATGCTAGAAGTCTCTATCAAGGAAGGCACTTATATTGGTTATCTCAGTAATAATTGAGGTTATGTCAAGGATGCCTTCCCTCTACCTCGGTGGTATCATTATGTTGCTCTTATGTCTATGGAATAGATTCACCTATTTGTGTGCATTTGTATTCCAATGCAAAATTCTAATATGCACACATTGAGGGGGTGTCTTTTCCATGGTTATTGCTGTTTGTCTTGTGCCTTTTTTCTTGCAAATCCCGGTATTGTCATCTAACACCAAAAAGGGGGAGATTGAAAGAACATTTCATGTTTTCATATGTTTTGTGTGTTAGATAACAATACTGTGGAGATTATTCATGTGCGCTAAGTGTGCAGGAAGCTTTGAGGGGGGCCGGATTATCCACCCCACCAAGGGCCGAATAATCTGGCCTACCTCATTGTTCAAAGGGAGCCAAGGCACGTTGCTCGGTATCCGGTCGGATTTTCTCCCGGAAAATCCGAACTTGGGTGGTTTTTCTTCCCCAGGCCGGATAATCCGGTGGTCGCATGGGCCAGATAATCCGGCCCCCAGTTTTTTAGCAAAGGGAGCCAAGGCGCGTCGCTTGGTATCCGGTCGGATTTTCTCCCAGAAAATCCGAACTGGGCGGTTTTTTCTCCCCGGGCCGGATAATCCGGCCTTCACATAGGACCGGATAATCTAGCCCCCAGAAGTTGATCAAGGGCAAGCTCGGCGCGACGCTCTGATAGGGTGCGGATTATATGCCGGATATTCCGAGTCTGGGGCAGAGTTTTCCCCAGGCCGGATAATCTGGCCCTCACTTGGGCCGGATAATTCGGCCCCCAAAGTATCCAATGGCTGGTTTCGGAAGGGGTATAAATACCCCTTCTTCCCCAACGTCCAGAACTCTTTATTCATTCGAAATTGTCCAGACATTGTGCAAGAGCTCTCATTCTCGATCTCCCACTTCAACCACCTGAAGGCTTTGATCTTTGGGGGAATTGAAGGAGGAGAGGATCATCATCATCATCACGAATCAAGCGCATCAACTCCTCTCCATTTACTTGGAGAAATCCCTAGTCTAGTATTCTTGTCAACTCCTCTCCATTTACTTGGAGCCTCCAAGTTGATTGTGGAGTTGTTACCCCGCTAGTTGTGTAAAGGCGCCGGTGCCCGCCTCGAAGGGTACCTATAGTGGAAAGGTGGATCAGGCCTTTGGTGGCGGGATCCATCGGAGAACAGGGTGAGTCCTATTGTGGCATGGTGGTCTTAGTACCGCCCACCCCTCCAACGCAGACGTACTTCCCTTAACAAGGAAGGAACTACGGTCAAACAAATCCTGTGTCTCCGCGTGCTTCACTACGGTTTACCCGTTCCTCTTCCACTCGCTCTTTACTCGCTAGTAGATAGGTTTGCATATAGGGAAATTCCACCTAATAGTTTATCTAGAGAATTTTCCTTTTGTGCTAAGCCTAAAATTGAAAAAGTATTAAAATTTGGAGTAGCACCTATTCACCCCCCCCCCTCTAGGTGCCCATACGATCCATTTCACTAGTACTATGAAGATATATTATACGACAATACTATCAACATGTTTTAACCCAAAAGGAACTAAAGGCCTCGCCGAAGGACTAAATTTATACAATGCCATCTCATTAGAGAATGAGTGATGCGTAGAGACACTAAGACATGCAAATACACGTGAACCTGAAAATGTCAGATCCGGAGATTATATTAACCACTAGAAACGCGTATAATATAGGTGTTGAATGCGCAAGATTACAGACTATATTATTGACTCTAGTGCAAGTGGGAGACTGGAGGGAATATGCCCGAGAGGCAATAATGAAGTGGTTATTATCTTATTCCTTGTTTATGATAAATGTTTATTTTCCATGCTATAATTGTATTAATTGGAAACATTAATATATGTGTGTTTAATAAACAAATAAAGAGTTCATAATTATGCCTCTCTTATAAACTAGCTCGTTGATTAACAAGATGATCAAGGTTTCCTGATCATGGACATTGGATATTGTTAATAACGAGGTCACAACATTGGTGAATGATGTGATGAACATTCATCCAAAGTATAGCATTACGATCAAAGTCATTGTGTTTATATTGCTATAACATCATACGAAGTAATCTTAATTTCCTTAGACCATGAGATCATGTTAATTGCTAACACCACAAGAGTAACTTGTTAACATCAAATGTCACATTGTAACAGGGTGACTATAAAGGTGGGGTTAGATACTCCGAAGGTGTTATGTTGAGGCTCATGGATCAAGAGTGGGATTTGTCCATCCCGATGATGGATAGATATACTCTGGGCCCTCTCGGTGATATCACATTGAAATAGCTTGCAAGCAAGTGATATGATGACTAGAATGTTATATCAAGGGAACGTGAAAAGAGTGCATGTCGGCAACGAGATCAAACTAGGTATGGAGATACCGATGATCGAATCTCGGACATGTAATATATCGCGAGACAAAGGGATTTAGTTACGATGTTAAAGGTTCATACGATCCCTAGAGTCATCGTTGAATGTGTGGGAGTCAGTACGGATCTCTAGGTCCCGCTATTGATTATTGATCGGAGAAGGGTCTCAATCATGTCTACATTATTCACGAACAGTAGGATGACACACTTAAGGGATACCGACACCATATGTAGCAAATATGTTTCAGCTAAAGATTTAAGAAAGCGCCAGAATCGTTTTGATGGAAACCGGAATTTTTTCAGGTCAAATTGGAGAAACTGGTTCTGCATGTGATATTGAAATGTTACAGGAGTTTTTTGTTAATTAAAGTAATTAACAAAATTCTGAATAAAATAAATAAAATAGTTTTATTAAATGAGAGCTTGCATTAAATTTAGTGGAAATTTAATGCATGTGAGTGGACATGTGAGTGGAGGTGTGTTTATGTGAGTGGGAGCTGCACCCAAATGAATGAGGGAGAGGTGGAGCACCCACCATGGCCGATGACCATGCCCCTTGGGCAGCCCCCTCCCCTATAAAAGGAGCACCTCCTCCTCCTCCACTCTGATGGCTTAGTGTTGATGTAGAGCTCGTTGGGAACCCCAAGAGGAAGGTATGATGAGCACAGCAGCAAGTTTCCCTCAGTTATGAAACCAAGGTTCAATCAAACCAGTAGGAGCAAGGAAGCACCCCAAAGGTGTTCCTAGCTGAGCATTGGCAGGGTGCACTACCAGTGCTAGTAGCAACGTGGAGACCTTCACAACAAAACCACAGAAATCTGTCCCCAACTTGCGATGAGGTTGTCAATCTCACTGATTTTGCTGAAAACAAAGGATTAAACGTATCGAATGGAAGGAAGTAAAAGTTTGCAGAAAGTAAACACAAAGCAGTAAACAGTTTGTAGATTGTATGTAAAAGAAAGGATCGGGATCCATAGTTCACTAGAGGTGGCTCTCCTTAAGATAGATAACATGCTGGGTGAACAAATTACAGCGGGGCAATTGACAAACATCGAGAAAGCAATACATGCATATACTAATCATCTTGACTCCTTTGGAACTTGATTGGGCATTACAACATTATACATAGACCGCCATCCAACTGCGTCAATGACTAATAATCCACATTCAGGTTATCATCTGAACCCCCTCCAGTATTAAGTTGCAAGCAATAGATTATTGCTTTACGAATTGCGTGTAATGTAAACAATATGATTGTTCTATGAACAAAGGATTGTTGTTTTCTCCCTAGTAGCAACAACACATCTAGTACCTTAGAGATTTCTGTCACTTCCCCAGATTACCAGAGGCATGAACCCACTATCGAGCATAAATACTAACTCTTGGAGTTGCTAGCATCTACTTGGCCAAGATAGCTACTAACAACGGAAAGCATGCAAGATCACAAATAACAAAGACATGATAGAATCAATAATCAATCTGAAATAGCATCTCAATATCCATCGGATCCCCGCAAACACAACATGCAAAATTACAAATAGATGATCTTGATCATGAACGGAGCTCACAAGGTCTAGACATGAAAGCACAAAGGAGGAGAACTAGCCATCTAGCTACTACATGGATCAGTAGTCCAAGGATGAACTACTCACACATCACACTAGAGGCTTGCATGGTGATGAAGAAAGCCTTCAGGGTGAATTCCCCTCTCCGGTAGGGTGTCGGGAAGAGCTTCAGATACCTCCCGATCTAGGGATGGAGATGACGGCGGCTACAGACATTTTCGTGGATTTTTGATCGAGTACTTAGGGTTTTCGTCCTGAGGGCATCTTATAGGTGGAAGGAGAGGCCGAGGGGGTGCTGGGGTCGGCCAGACCACCCCCTGGCACGGGCCAGGCTTGGACGCGCGGCCAGGTGGTGTGGCCGGCTCCTAGCCCTTCTCCATCTCATATTCTGGCATCTGATGACTTCCGGAAAATTAGGCACTTTGGCTTTTGTCCCGTCCAATTCCGAGAATATTCATTTTTTGACTTTCCTGGAACCAAAAACAGCAAAAAACAGGCAGCTGGCATTGTGGCTCTTGTTAATAGGTTAGTCCAAGAAATCATATGAAAAGTACTCCAAAGTGTGGACAAAACACAAGAAAGTAGATAAAACCAAGCATGGAACATCAAAAATTATAGATACATTTGCAATGTATCAACATCCCCAAGCTTAACTCCTGCTCGTCCTCGAGTAGGTAAGTGATAAAAAGAAAGAATTTTTTTGAGGTGACATGCACCATCAAAGACTTGATCAAAGTATTTGTAAAACATTCAAAGCTGGGATCATAGTACTTCAATCATAACATGAAAGACAAAGCTCTAGCAATAAGACAAAGAAACTATGATGCAACATGAAAAGGCACAAACAAAAGATTCATGAATAACAATGCTTTGAAAGATGTTTGTTTGTTTCACATAAAGAAAACATAGCATAATAGTATTCAGCTTGTCCCTCATAGAGTAGCAAATATAAATGCATAGGACACCTTCAAAGTTCATAAGAGTGACTAGATACAAATAGTTTAAAATAAGCAATATCAAGTTATGCATCAATCAACTAGTTTTGGGACAATGCACATAGAACTAAGAATGGCCACTATGCTCTCAAAGTAGGTGCATAAAGGTAGAAGGTGGAGACTCAATATAATGGTGGAAGAAGGTCCTTCATAGAAGGAAGTAGGGATTCAAGTCTCATAAAGAGCTTCCAAAAATTATGGTACTTATAGCTTTCAGCTCTCATTGCCCCTATCATAAGCATCTTGAAGTGATTAAGGTTAAAGTGAACAAACTATGGTGTACATGCTTGACGAAGTATAAGTTAGAAATCTCATGTCCCTTGTATACGAGGGCCGCTCCTCATGCTACTCAAGTTTAGTCACCGGTAAGTTCTTGTCATCGTAAGTACATGTGTATCATAGAGAACCACTAACGGGGTACCCCTTGCCCGATGATACGAAAGAATCCCCATATCAAAATGACAAGGCAAGCAGACAACGAGCATCTCAGCAATCTTCTTATTTACCATGGGAATATGGTGCTTTTTTTCTCTCTTTCCTCTTTTCATAATATCTTTTTTTTTCTCTTTTTTCCCAATATAGAACTCTCTTTTTTCTAAGAAGAATGCTTCATAGACAGCTCATTATGGTTACGCCGCAGGTTTCCACCATGTCAGCATGGATTAGACCAGCGGCCCAGGTGTTTCTCTAACCCATATACATAACTCCATGGACTTACAAACTCCCCTTTCATTTCACACCGACGACATCCATATACAAAAGAGCATGATATCAACTAGGTACAAGTACCAAGTGTAATGTTGAAAGCGTTCCCCATGACAGGATGGTTCTGCTAATTCCCAACAAATAAGTGCAAGCATATACAACATATACGACAGAATGGTTCAAGTTTATTAACGTCAAGAAAAGTAAAGTGTGCCATCAAGTTCGTGAGAGCTTTAATCACTAGTTTTCTCATAACAAGTTTAATTTGGAAGGTAAACAAAAGCATGAATATACTTGGAATAGCATAAGCTAGTAGGTAGGTATAGTGGACTCTTTGGAATAACTTGGTTTAGGGAGTTGGATGCATGAGTGGAACTCATACTTGGTTGCGGAGGCTAGCAAAAGACTGGGAGCAACAAACTAAGAGAGCAGTAATGGCCATAATCATGCAGAGCGACAAAACATCATTGATCAAAGCATAAAGTGATACTACAAGTTGAAAACTAAAGGATCATAAAGGCTATGGTGACTTGAGATAGTCATAACATGGTGTGAGCATGCGCCAAGTCAACCCAAATAAAGCATCAACGGAGAATACCACTATACTATGCTTTAATATGCTAAAACGACGCATGATTCATCCAAGGCACATTAAGCAATCTCAATTGTTTATAAAAATTCATGCTAAAACAAATAATACTAAGCACAAAGCCAAAACAATATCAAGCATGGCATGACAAAGCATAGGCCATAGTCAAAAACAAGCTCTTTTTACCACATAAGCATGAACTTTCCTACTCTTTTCCAAACCAAACCAAACTATTTGCAAACCAAGGTATGAAAGAGGGGGTCCAACCAATTTATTCAGCAAACTAAGAAAACCAAAGCAAATGAAAAACGAAAAAGAAAACGAAAAACAAGACGCTCCAAGAACAACACAACTGTGCATGAAACAATAAAAATGAAGCGTTTGGAAGAAACCTGGGATTTTTATTGATGAAGAAGGGGATGCCTTGGGCATCCCCAAGCTTTGACACTTGTACTTCTTGGATATTTCTTGGGGTGACACGTGTGGCATCCCCAAGCTTGAGCTTTAGTCCATCTTTCATCTCATTACTCATTCCTTCCATACACCTAAAAATTTTCCTTCATACAAAACTTCACACAATCTTTATTAGCAACATTAGTGCACTCAAGATAAATAAGTCTTAAGGTTCAGTTATAACACCAAATAAACTTCCATTAGAACACTAGCTACTGTAGCACTTCCCTTAAAAATCTCAATTCCCCAAAAGAACTCAAAAAGGAACCAACAAGAAGCAAATGCGGAAAATGGCAGAAATCTGTCAAAACAGACCAGTAGGTAAAGACGATTTTTTTCGAAGACCTTCTGTTGCTCAAATCATAAAGTGTTGAACTAACGGAAGTTAGATAACAACCTGGGGCAGAAGCACAAAAATTCAAGCCTCAAAAAGACGTTCAGAGATTTTACACGAATGTTTACGGTGAATCATAGAAATCTGTTTCGGGACAGCAACTTTCCCAATCATTACTTCTCTCTCATTAGAGGTTACTCTTGGCACAAAAAGTAAATAAAAAGGATAAGGAGCGGTTATTACTGAAGTAATAACTTCCAAGACTCATCTAAAACTTTTGGGTTATCTCCCAATAAGTACTTTTCTTTAACGCCTTTCAGTTAGGCATAAGAAGCAAGAAAAAGAATCAAGTGTTCTCAAATGAAGAAGCATTAAGACCAAATTTCTTGCCCTTACCTCTCTTACTTTTACTCTTAACCTTGGGGAAAATATGATTGTTTGGTGGAGAATAAATTTGCATGGTCCCCTTTCCCACATCTATTATTGCTCCAAGAAGTTCTAATAGGGACCTTCCAAGTGTAATTTGTCCTTTTCCTGCACATTCAATAACAAGATAATCAGTAGAAATCATTTTCCCAAGGATCTTTGTAAACACTCCTTCAGCTATTACAATAGGTAATAAGGTAGCATTATTAGCAAGAGGTATTTCTTTTCCTCCTTCAGTAAGCCCCCAAACATTCAGAGATTCATAAATATCTTTGGGCATAAGACAAAATTCAGACATGATATCACAACAGGCTTGAAAAGTTTCAGTGTTTATATCAATATTTACTGTAGGGATCCACTTTCATGGTTCGGAATTTATTGGGACATAATTGTGATGCTCCCTAAGCGTATTATAGCAATATTTTAAGCTAGTAGTGCTAGTCTCAAGAGTGTTCAATCTAGCAAATATTCTTGCGAAAGAAATATCAGTTTGGCTAGGCAAGTTGTAAGTGAGGATCAATTTCTTTATAGCATTTATAGCATCATCCTCATTATATTGGAGGAAATCTCCTCCCACAACAGCATCTGAAGCATATCTATAGCAAATAGCAATTCCAAGGTAAAAACTGCTAAGGAACAAGCTTTGAGTCATTTTAGGCTCAGTTTTTTCATGTAGATCAGAGATTCTAGACCAAGCTTCCTTAGAACTTTCCTCAATTCCTTGTTTAAAAGTGAAAATCATTTCCTCGGGTGACATAGTGACTGGAGCAAGGCTAGACATAATGGCAACTTAAGATAGGAACTAATTTTTTTTTGTGTTTTCAATAAAGAAAGCAAACTAGTAAAACTAATTTTTTTGTGTTTTTTATAACGAAATAAGCAAACAAAACAAAAAGAAACTAAGAAACAAAAATAACAAAGTAAAGAGATTGGTTATGAGGGACTCCCCTTGTGAAGATGTCCTTGACTACCTGGCAACGGCGCCAGAAAAATGCTTGATGGCTCAGTGTTGATGTAGAGCTCGTTGGGAACCCCAAGAGGAAGGTATGATGAGCACAATAGCAAGTTTCCCTCAGTTATGAAACCAAGGTTTAATCGAACCAGTAGGAGCAAGGAAACACCCCAAAGGTGTTGCTAGCTGAGCCTTGGCAGGGCGCACTACCGGTGCTAGTAGCAACATGGAGACCTACACAACACAACCAAATAACTCTATCCCCAACTTGCGATGAGGTTGTCAATCTCACCGGTTTTGCTGAAAACAAAGGATTAAACGTATCGAATGGAAGGAAGTAAAAGTTTGCAGAAATTAAACACAAAGCAGTAAACAGTTTGTAGATTGTAGTAAAAGAAAGGACCGGGATCCATAGTTCACTAGAGGTGGCTCTCCTTAAGATAGATAACATGCTGGGTGAACAAATTATAGTGGGGCAATTGACAAACATCGAGAAAGCAATACATGCATATACTAATCATCTTGACTCCTTTGGAACTTGATTGGGCATTACAACATTATACATAGACCGCCATCCAACTGCGTCAATGACTAATAATCCACATTCAGGTTATCATCCGAACCCCCTCCAGTATTAAGTTGCAAGCAATAGATTATTGCTTTATGAATTCGTGTAATGTAAACAATACGATTGTTCTATTAACAAAGGATTGTTGTTTTCTCCCTAGTAGCAACAACACATCTAGTACCTTAGAGATTTCTGTCACTTCCCCAGATTACCAGAGGCATGAACCCACTATCGAGCATAAATACTAACTCTTGGAGTTGCTAGCATCTACTTGGCCAAGATAGCTACTAACAACGGAAAGCATGCAAGATCACAAATAACAAAGACATGATAGAATCAATAATCAATCTGAAATAGCATCTCAATATCCATCGGATCCCCGCAAACACAACATGCAGAATTACAAATAGATGATCTTGATCATGAACGGAGCTCACAAGATCTAGACATGAAAGCACAAAGGAGGAGAACCAGCCATCTAGCTACTACATGGATCCGTAGTCCAAGGATGAACTACTCACGCATCACACCGGAGGCTTGCATGGTGATGAAGAAGGCCTCCAGGGTGAATTCTCCTCTCCGGTAGGGTGCTGGGAAGAGCTTCAGATCCCTCCCGGTCTAGGGATGGAGATGACGGCGGCTACAAACTCTTTCGTGGATTTTTGATCGGGTACTTAGGGTTTTCGTGCTGAGGGCATCTTATAGGCGGAAGGAGAGGCCGGGGGTGCTGGGGTTGGCCAGACCACCCCCTGGCGCGGGCCAGGCCTTTCCACGCGGCCAGGTGGTGTGGCTGGCCCCCAGCCCTTCTCTATCTCGTATTCTGGCATCTGACGACTTCCGGAAAAATAGGCACTTTGGCTTTTGTCCCGTCTAATTCCGAGAATATTCATTTTCTAACTTTCCTGGAACCAAAAACAGGCAGCTGGCACTGTGGCTCTTGTTAATAGGTTATTCCAAGAAATCATATGAAAAGTACTCCAAAGTGTGGACAAAACACAAGAAAGTAGATAAAACCAAGCATGGAACATCAAAAATTATAGATACATTTGCAATGTATCACACTCTCACACCTCCTCGTGAAGGATCTCTCTCCCCCTCTAGAAATTATTCCCCATGGTCTCGGATTAGCGAGATACATGTTCCTGGTCGCTTTATCTTGGAAGGAGTTACTGCTTCCGCTGCTTTGCTAGAGCGAGGTATGGAGGTTCTCGGGGTACCGGACGTGTGTGCAATCACGGATGCACCGCTGCTTTGTGGTGCTGGACTTGGTGGTGCTGGACCTGCTAGACTTGCTGGTGCTGGACCTGCTGGACTCGCTAGACTTCATCACGATCTTGAGATCGGCAAGTGTACAACTACATCAACCATGAAATAAGTTTTGTTAATAATGCTTTGTCGATCTTCAAGGGTATATTCTCTATGGATGTATATCCACCCATTGATTGTATATAGGTAGATAGATCTTGGTGCTTAGATGTTCACATCGTAGGAATTTTGTTTTTTGTTTTATATGCTACGAACCCAACAATGATGATGCTATCCGGGGTGGACTTGTCAACTTGCTCCATCATGCTCACAAGGTGGTTTTTGCTGGGCCTACTACTGAAGGATACACCATTGATGTCATGGATTTCATTTTTGAGGAGATGCATCATGCCATACTTTTCAGAAAATCTCCTCCGTATGCACCTCTTGTGATGAGGCTCATCAACACTCAGCCTCATGGTTCACCTCTTGCTCTTCCTCCTAATCTTGAAGAACATGTATTTGTGGCCCTCCAAAAGAAAGGGAGGATGAGTCTAGCTCCTAGACAACACTATGCTAGTGAGGATGAAGAAATTTCTAAGGCAGAGCGGGCTCCCACTCCCCCAAAGGGCTCTAGAAGGAAGACTGCTTCCATTGTTCCTATGCCACATGTCACTCGTGAGTATGTCCAGGAAAAGGTCAAGAAGGCATCCTTTTGGGAGAATACGCTATGTTGCATGAATGTGGATATTCGCAAAGAACAAGATGCCTCTTATAAAAGCAGACGTGGAATTGAGAAGCTCCATAAGGAGAACAAGGCTCAAGGTGAAGAGGAAGAAGAGGAAGAGTACAATGATGAGCATGGGGATGAACCATCTGAGGAATCAGATCACACTCTCTCCTTTGGTGCATGGAACACAAAGAACAACAGCCTGGTTGATTGGAGGACCTTCTCTGAGGTCACGTCTGACTTTGTTTATCAGGATGCATCCTCCTCCCTCCCTCACGGCAAAGGCCCCAAGGCTCCAGGTGGTGATGATGACTATGAGGAGGATGAAGAGGATGATGACGACGACGAGTGACTCCTTTGGGGCGCTAGCTTGGTCTTTTCCCTTTTTCGGCATTTCGATGCCAAACGGGGAGAGGATGTCTATTAGGATCATCCGGGATTTACATGGGTTGGGCATTAGGTTGTTTCTTATTTGCTAATGCCCTTTTTAGCTTAAAATTTGAACATTTTCTTCTTAATTGCTTCTTATGTGAAACTATCTCCTTTGCGTATGGACATTCTATGTGTGGTTCATTATTGTAATGGTAAAGAGTCAGGTGGTAATCTCTCTACTCTATGTGAGCCTTTACTTTCTATTCCCTGATATGCTCTATATTACATGGATATCTTGTTGCACATCCTCAGGGGGAGCATAGTTATGTTATTTATTTTATGAATTTCATGTAAAACCTCTTATTATCATCAAACACCAAAAGGCGGGAGATTGAAAGGAAATTTATTGTTCTACTCAGTTTTGGTGTTCATTGACAACCCGAGGACCCTTTTTACCGTGTGCTAATAATGTCAGGTTAATCTACTAAAAAGAGAAAAGTCCGTGACTATTGGAAGTATCTCTGGCTGAAACAAAGTGTCCATGGAAGGTTCAGACCGGAGTCTCTAGTGTACCCAAACCGGAGTTTCGGCATAAGTCTCCGGCATGAACATCAAGACCAAGTCTGAGTCAGTCAGTATGGGGGTCCAGAGATTGTCTGGAGATGGACTGGAATCTCCAGTGTGGAGTCACAGGCCAGAATCTCCGATGTGCAAAGACCGGAGTCTCCGGTGTTCCCAACCGGAGTTTCAGCACGAGTCTCCGGTGTGATCCTCAAAACCATGCCCGGGTCATTCATAATAGGGGTCTGGAGATAGTCTAGAGATGGACCGGAATCTCCGGTCTCCAGATCGGAGTCTCTGGTGTGGTTTTCCCCAACGGGCAGAAAACGGTCTTGAAAGGGTGAGCCTATAAATAGGGGACTTCATCCCCTACCTCCAGCTGCTCGTTTCAGAAAAGAAGAACACCTATAGCCGAGCCACCAAATTAACAAGATCTCCCCCTCCAACCACCCAAAGTCCTTGATCTTTGGAGAATTGAAGGAGGAGGCCTTGATCTACATCTTTACCAAAAGAGATCTTTATTTCCCCCTCATTCACTTGAGGGTCCCTTGCTCTAGGGTTTCATTGGAAACCCTATGCCTTGATTTGCTTCTTACAAGCTTGTCTTTTGATTGTTGTGATATCTTCCTTGCATTCAGGAGCCTCTATTTCAGTTGTGGATGTGTGCCTCGAACTTGTTGTAAAGGTGCCGGTTTCCGCCTCGAAGGTTACCGATATAGTGGAAGAGTGAATCGATCCCTTTGGGGTGAGGTTCACCGGAGAACAAGGGAGGACTCTTGTGGCGTTGGTGGTTTGAAACCATCCCCTCTTCAAATACAGACGTACTTTCCCTTAAAAGGAAGGAACTACGAAAAATCATCCTAGTGTCTCCGCGTGCTCCATTTTGGTTACCTCTATCCTTTACTACACCTTACTTATATTTTTCTCTTGCTTAGTTAGTTGTGCTAGTATGACATATAGGTAAATTCATCTTAGTTGCATATATAGAGAATTTACCTTTTGTGTCAAACCCTAAATTGAAAAAGAGTAAAATTTGAAGTAGCACCTATTCACCCCCCCTTAGGTGCCCATACGATCCTTTCACATGTCTGTACCGCCCGCCCGTACCAAGTGCCACCGCCTTTGTCTAGTCAAACAAAGCAACTTTCGTGAAACACCTATATATAATTCGGACCAGAGCCGCTAGAAACCCTAACACAGTCTAGCACCCCCAACGCATGTAAAGCCATTCTGGGGAGAGGAGATCCATCACAGATCCACCACCCTCGCCATCACCATAGTCATCCCTTCTCTCCATCTCCATTTCCCCACCATAGCCATAGTCCTCTACTTGTAATCTTGATATCACCATGATTGACGATATTGCTATTTGATATTTGTCTAAATAATTTCTATAAAATATTTATGATTGTTGATCCATGAGTGAGTAGTCCTCACGAGTGGGCTAAGGCGCATATCCTAGCAACGCTATGTGCATCCTTTAATATGGAGTATTGTCTTGTGATTTCGATGTTGGATTTATCGTTTGTATTCTTGTCTCTTACCACAATCCAAGGACTTGTTAGGTATCTAGGACCTCGAGGATTTATACAAGAATTGAGGTGACATGAATGGTAATCGACTTCTACACACGAAACCTAATGACAACAGGGCAGTACAGTAGTTATTTAGAGTTGAGAGTAACGGTAACATCATAGATCATAAAGTTTTGGCATGTTTTACTTAATAACCTCATAACCTCACGCGAAGGTGATGTAGTGGTTGGATAAAATTCTATAGTAGGCATGACTAGCAAATACTATAGTAGTTACAGACGTACCACCCACAACTTTTATCTAATATAGATCGCAACTCATGAAGAAGATTATTATTATTTTCTCTATTCCATATGTGTGCATAGCTGCATGTGAATCCTTAGCCGTGTCCTATCTCCATCTATCGATGCAAACAAAATAAATAAACATGGAGGGTTTGGTAAACAAAGATACTATAACTTCTCAAGGTCTTGTTCGACATAATCTTACACCAAGCAAATCCTTCCTAAGGTTAGATAAACCTAGTTCTTCTAGGGAAAATGCAAGTTATGCTATATCCACAATCTGGATCAAAGGCATCAATGCACGAGCACAACCAGATGTCCGTGTGTAGGGGCTCGTCGAAGAAGTGTAGGGCCAACACGGATCGTGATCGAGATGGTGGCCATGTACAAGGACTACCTCCACCGAACTGCTCCGGTGTATGAGGAGAAGACATTCCATCGTCGCTATCGGATTTCTAGAAGGTTGCTTTGCAGATTCTCGATGGCGCGAGGGATTACGATGACTACTTCGAGGCCAATATCGATGCTGCTGGTAAGGTTGGCTTCTCATCATACAAAAGATGTTCCGTGGTTGTTCATATGCTTGCGTATGGAGTAGTAGGTGATCTCATTGATGAGTATATCCGCGTGATCGAGCCCACATGTCTTAAATTGACGTACAAGTTTTATGCAGGAGTTGTTGTGATGTTCGACAAAATTTACCTAAAAGAGCGAAAAACCAAAAACATTGTCTGACTGTTGTCGATCAACGAGGCAAAGGTTTTTTTTAATGCTTAGGAGCATATAGTTTATGCATTGGGAATGGAAGAACTATTCTTTTGATTGAGAACGACAATTTAAAGAGCATGTCGACGATCAGGGCTGGCCTGGGGTGGGCAAGGTGTTCAGCCGCCCAGGGCCCAAAATGTAAGGGCCCCATTCTAGATATACTGTACTGTTAGTATATGTATATATAATGCATATAATACAGGCAATGGGTGGAAAGGATTTTTTTTTGAGCTGCTACACACCCGACCATATCCAGACGATTTCTGTATGATAGCATCATCCAGCCCTCCATGCGCGTGAGAAAAGCATTGCAAACAACCGAATTACTTCGTGGGACACACGTCGGTCACAAAGCGTCGTTTGCACAGATGTTCCGAATTATTTTTTTGATCGAGATGCAGACGCGAATAGGCAGTTTTGAAATTGGCAGCCGGTCGTACCCATATGTCAGTTCAGATGTTAACGTGACGTTTCGTCAAAATGTACTTATTGTTTTTCATTTGTCTGTCTTGGTCGCAGGCGAAGTCTCTGGTTTTTCCTAAACCATTTCGCGTCATGCTTTTGTCTTTTGCCTGCTTGAGATCTTTCCGACGAAACGGAGGAAGAAGTGCCAAGCAGAAAACAACGGGACGGGAAACGCCGGTCAGCATAAATGCACCCGTTGCCATGGGATACCGCACTGTGAATTTTGACTTGCCAGGTGCCCAGTTCTGTCAATGGCACCTGGCTGGCGTCGCCGTTCGCCTCATGCCATGTGAAACACACCGGAGCGGAGAAACGCATGTCCAGTTCGGTTTGTGCAGGTAACTTAGTAAATCTGTACTATGACAGTACAGAGTAAACATCATCCCAATAATAAATTATAAAATGATGTAGAGTGCACCCGACAACCACGTCGCCGAACTTGACCTGATCAGCACGTACACACATGTCCGAGAATTTCAAATGTTTGACACGGGTTTTGTTTACACTTTCACAGTCGGAAGATACTAGTTTCACATAGGATGCTTCGTCGTTCCCGTTGTAGTACTAGTAGTACTAAATTGTTACTCTTCATCAGCTTTCGACACCCCGCTCAACCCAAGCCAGCAAAAGCGTGAGAGAGACGAGGAGGAGAGGAGCCCACTAGGCAGTTCTCCAGTTCAAAGTCGGCCCCGCCAAAGCAATCCAATTTGCGGAGGCGGGCGCCCACGCCCACGCCGCGCCGCGCGGATTCACGCGCCTCCCTCGCTCGGTGGAGTCCCCTCCGCCGTAATTAAACCCAACCCGTGGTGGCGATTCCCAGGGCGCAACGTTGACTCCCGTCCCACTCTCCCACCCCACTCCACCATCCCTCCACGTCGTCTTCCACGTCACTCGCTCCGCCGCTACTCCCGGCGCCCCCTTGCCCTGCTCCGCGGCGCAGGTGCGGACAAAAACAGCCCACTCACTTCACTCCCCCATGCCATGCCATACCAGCACCACCTGACACTTTCCTCTCCAGCCCTGGGCTGTGGAATATAATTCAAATCCTTCGCCTCGCCATGCCCGTCTGCCCTGCCGTGGACTCTTGTCTCGTCTCGTCACACTTTTTTCGGGCCGGTCCCTGGAAGAAGACCGGAACGCGGAACGGGTCCTCGCAGCCGTGCCGCGCTCGTGGTGCAGTTGCTGCCAAATTTGGCGCATCACTATGTCAAATTTGCAATTTTCGCACTTACGCCAACGCTAAATCCCCTTCTCTCCCCTTGCTAGTGTGCACATCACTGACAAGAGTGAACATAGAAAACTCCCTCCCCCTCTCTCTCCCTCTTCTCAACGCTCTCCCCCCAATCCCCCCTCCCCTCCGGCCACCCCCCAATCTCGCCCCCAATCTCCCCTGCGGCATCTCCGCCCCGGCCGGATCCTGCGGCTCCTCCGCGCCTTCGCTAGATCCCACATCGCCGCCTCGCCGAGATCCCGCCACGCCGAGATCCCACGGCGGCGGCTCCAGCGAGCCCGCGCAGTCGACGGCCCTCTCTCGCCCTTCGCATCGGCGGCCAGTGCCAAGTACCGGTGAACAAAGCCTGCCCCTCCTGCCTACCTAGTGCTTATTATTCCCCGTCGTTGGTTTGCCTCCCACCGTTTGACCGGGCCGCAGCGAGCGTCGGATGCCATGGGCAGCGGCGCGTCACGGCTGCTCACCGCGTGCGCGTGCTCGCGGCCGGCGCCGGCGTCCGTCGACGCGGAGCCCTGCCTCGACGACGCGCTCGGCCACTCCTTCTGCTACGCATCCGCCGCCGCCTACTCATCCTCTTTCCGCCACGGCATCTCCGGCGCCGCCCTCTCCGCCAACTCATCCGTGCCCGTCCCGCTCTATCTCTCCTCCTCCACCGCCGCCGCAGCCGGCTCCATGCCGCCCAACTACTCCTCCGCGTTCCACACCTCCTCGTCCTTCTCCTCCGCGCCGCTGCAGCTCTCCAACCTCTCCTCGGGGCCTCTATTCCTCTCCGGGCCCATCGACCGCGGCGCCCAGCTCTCAGGCCCGCTCGACGCCGCCGTGCCTTTCTCGGGCCCACTCCCCACCAAGCCCACCAAGCGCGCCTCCTCCTCCTCCAGGGGGCTCTCCAGCAGGTTCCGGAAGCCATTGTTCGGCAGCCTGCGCCGGACCGTCTCCGAGAAGCACCGCCCGCTCATGGTGCCGCTACCCCGCGACGACGGCGTGCAATGGGCGCACGGCCGCGCAGGGGAGGACCGCGTCCATGTGGTTGTCTCCGAGGACCAGCGCTGGCTATTCGTCGGCATCTACGATGGCTTCAACGGCCCCGAGGCCCCTGACTTTCTCGTCGCAAACCTCTACCGCTTCCTCCTACGTGAGCTCCGTGGAATCTTCTACCAAGAGGCGGACAGGGACAGCAAGCGTCTCTGGCAGTTCCTCGCTGACGGTGACGACGATGACAGTGAGCTTGATTTCTCAGGCTCTGGCCGCTTCGCTCTCTCGCTTGCCAAGCTCAAGGAGCGGAGGTTTAACATGTGGGCACATGCAGCGGCTGTGGGTGATGATGAGATCAGCAGGGAGTGTGCTCCAAAGAAGTTGGCCGCCGCACCGGTGGTGAGAGATCACGGGCCTGTGCTCGGCGCGCTCACTCGGGCGCTGGCTGCGGCAGAGGCGGCGTACCTTGACATGACTGACCAATCCATGGGGTCTCATCCGGAGTTGGCCGTGACTGGTGCATGCCTGCTCGTGACATTGGTGAGGGACGATGATGTGTATGTAATGAACCTTGGGGACAGCCGCGCCATTGTGGCACAACGCACAGATGATGACCATGGTTGTGCAATCGGAGCCATGCGGATGGACGACATTGGGGTGGGATTGGAGATCGAGGCAAGGCTTGAGGCACTGCAGCTCTCTATTGATCATAGCACCAGCATCGAAGAGGTAACATCTGTGCTCACATTGGTTCTACCATATATTTTCTGCTGAAGCACATCTGCTGACGTATAGCTGAAATTATGTGCTTGCAGCGTATGCACATTTATATCCACTTGATCATCTGTATGTACTATTGATTATGTGCTGTCCTTTGGTTTGCCAGAACTTATGGCATCGAGCATTGTGCTTGTGTCTTGAACACGAAATAACTAGAGCATCAGATTTTTCTTTTCCGAGTGTGTGTTCATATTTCTTAGAGCTAACCATGGAAATCACTTTGATGCAAACAGTCGAAACTTGAAATGTAGAGGCTAAAGTTTCATGTCTCCATTTGTAGATCATATATAACTCTTGCAGTCCTGGGTTCCTGATTTTCAGTTTGCCTGAGTCAGCCCCCATTTGTTTGTTTTTTGGTCATGTGCTGTTAGATTCTACATAGTATTATTCCATCTATTTTCTAAAAATTTCACGACAATAAATTGGTCATTATATCCCATGCACTATCCATGCCTATAAGTTCTCTATAAATTCATATTCTTTGTTTTGATATGCAGGAAGTGCAGAGAATCAAATGCGAACATCCAGATGACGATCACTGTATTGTGAATGACAGAGTGAAGGGTCGTTTAAAAGTTACCCGGGCATTTGGTGCTGGGTATCTCAAACAGGTAACTGTGATACTGCTTTGTTGGTTGGTTGTAAGATCTTTAACCATATTTTGGCAGTTCAAAGTTTGTTCAAGTTCAGTTATTAGCTGTTAGCTGTTGTTTTCTGGGTGCTTAAGTACGAGTATGAGTTTGTTGCCAATACTAGTACTTTCATAATTTTAAATTATAGTAAAAACTACTTGTAGACGCTGCAATTGGTCTAAGTAATAGAAAACTAGATGAATCTTACCTAGAAATTTGTGTATGTTTTGCAGGCAAAGTTGAACAATGGATTGCTAGAGATGTTCCGCAATGAGTACATAGGTGATGCACCATACATATCATGCATACCTTCTCTTTGCCATCACAAGCTCACTGCAAGGGACCAGTTTCTGG
This sequence comes from Avena eriantha, assembly GCA_910589775.1. Lineage (NCBI taxonomy): Eukaryota > Viridiplantae > Streptophyta > Magnoliopsida > Poales > Poaceae > Avena > Avena eriantha. The sequence goes on along the minus strand of OU342745.1, from coordinate 312,533,325 downwards.
TTCTTTCTTCTGATGGCTTGTATCAGTACTTGAGCAACGAGGAGGTAGTTCTCCATGTTGAGAATTTCATGGAGAGGTTTCCTGAAGGCGATCCAGCACAGAGTTTAATTGAGGAGCTTCTCTCGCGTGCAGCAAAGAAAGCTGGTAACCTTTGGCTGTGATGTCTGTTCATTCATGCACGTCTTTTCTTATTTCAGTTCTTTATTTGTTTGCATGCGATCACTACTTCTAGTTGTAATCAATATTGCACATGTACAGATTTGACATGGTCATATGCAAATATTCATGTACTTCACATGCTTCTCTCCAATCGTAATATTGTCTTAAGACTTCCAGGGAGGATAACCTTCCCCCATTCTATTTTCATTAGTAAACGTAACCTTGTCACAAGCTCTCCAGTGTTACTATCCTAGGGTGCAAACTGATAGGATTCCATATTAGTTTTTTTACCTGAGGTTATTTCAGAAAATAGAATAGTATGTGAAGTTATCTTGACTACTCCCTCCGTTCGGAAATAAGTGTAGCAGATTTTTCTAGATACATATGTATCTAGATGCGTTTTATACATGCGTATCTAGACAATTCTGCGACACTTATTTCCGAACAAATGAAGTACTCCCTCTGTTTCATAATATAAGATGTTTTAGCTTTTGTGAAAGAAATGCATCTAGAACTCTTTTAGTGTGTAAGTTCACTCCGAACCTAGACACTAAAAGATGTCTAGATACATTCATTTCACAAAACCTAAAACATCTTATATTTTGAAACGGAGGGAGTAGATAGCAACCAAAATTGTATCAACATTCCCAGTTACGTTACCCAACTTAACATTGTGTGGAAGACCTTGTATTATTTGATACAATCATTGGACCATTGCTGCGATGATGCGTCAAGCCGTACAGTGAAGCTGTTTTGAGTTGTCTTAAATGTCAAATGTGCTGACCTGTTTCCCCTTGTCTTTGTCAGCAGTACTGAGATATTTAAGCCTTTGTCTTTCCAGGTATGGATTTCCATGAGCTATTAGATATACCTCAAGGCGATCGGAGAAAATACCACGACGATGTCACTGTCATGGTTGTTTCTCTGGAAGGGAGGATCTGGAAATCATCTGGAATGTATGTGTGATGTTCAGCTGAAACAATGTCAGCGTCAACATTTATGGTGCGACCTCCTCAGCTGGTCAGCTCCTCTGAGCAAGTGAATACATGCTCATCAAGAGAGAAATATCAAGACTCCACATCATAGAGGATAGATGATGTGCTCCATGCATTTCTGAAAGCTGTATTCTCCAATCGGAGATCATTGCTGGTCCAGATCTCAGCTTCAGCACAAAACACAGCCCATGAATGTGCCCATGAGTCAACTATGGGGCAGATTAATACTGCAGAGAAATGGCCGAAAACAGGGCAAGGAAATCCAGCAGCAAAGCAGAGTTGAAGTTCGCTTTGTCCTGCCATCCACAGCGTTAGTTGATCGCAGTACTCACCTGTGATGATTTTTCCCCACCCCGCTGTGGTGTTGTAGAAGGTTTGCTCCTTTGACCTTGTGGAAGGAAGACGACCTTTGGGGACATGCAATTTTGCTCGCTCATGTATGGGATGAGCCTCGAATTGTTCGTCGGAAAAGAAAATGATCATTCACCCTTCATTTTGTGCTGTGTGTTTTCCTCGAGCGCTTATTGTTCCTTTGTACATCGCCTGCGCCGATAGATGAGTCTTAACTTAGCTAGCCCAGCTTTCTCCCAAGATTCGGCCGGTGCTGTTCTTGGCCTGCATGACGTCACACACGAATATCTGAAAAAAAAACTTCTCACTTTTAAAGAACATAGAAAATGGACGTATTGTTTGATGAAAATTTGTATGGGTAAGTTTCAACTCAATATCTACGTCCGTGTTCAAGCTGTTACAGAACTTATAAATGTTTCTTTTTTACCAAGATCAAGAAACGGTTTTCTTACGTCAAATCTATTTTGCTACGATTATAGCAAAACTGAATCTAAAACTAAAGCTCTGTCGGAATAAACCTGAAACAATTTTCTGTATTGCGAACCCTTATCCTGGAACATTCATGTCAAGAATGCGATTTCCAAATTCCATTCAACCATCAGTTCTGAAATGGGCAGTTGGAACGAGATGTTAACTGCATAAAAGCAAGACATAGATCACTTCTCATTTTACGGCACCGTGAAATCTAGAGGTGGAATTCATACTACTAACCTTTGTTGGGGAGATCGCGAGATGAACAAATCAGATCTTTGAGATACGCTTGTCTATGGCTGGAGCTGCAATATCAGGTAAGATGAAATTCACAGAACGAATCACTTAGACGACTCCTGCGATCTCACAGCAGATTAGTCCAATGTAACGCATGAGTATTATAATGCCATGCGGTCGGTGATAATTCTCCGGATTGATTTTTTATGCTGGTTAGTCAACTGTTGTAGATGATTCCTTCTGATCATGAGCTACATTTTGGTATGCGGTGATCGTAGTGCTTGCAGAAGTATAAAATAAAAAGAGAAAAAGGATGATTAGTTAGATTTATCGATCTGGAAAGTCTATGCTTACAATGTATGCCGGTTGATGGAACCTCTTGCATCCACCCTCCTCTTCTCGAGGTCATCGACCTGATAGTAACATGTTTAATCACGGTGAGGTATCATGTGAAGTTTAATAAAAAGAAACTCTTTGCTTCATCCTTTTTGAGGTCTTGGTAAGGTGATCCATTATCCCCTTTCATGTTTTAAATTTTAACCAATGAGGCCTTATTTCAGCTTGAAGTATATGATAAAGAAAAAATTCAGGCGCAGGTCTCTCGAGGTGCTTGTGGTATTTTTGTTAACATCTAACTACAAACCAATGAAGTAATGTTGATTCATTTGAATCATAATCGGGGAATTGCTTTGAGGAGGTTAGGAGAGAGTCTAGTTTGGTAGGATTTGTTACAAGTGAATGGCCATTAGCCAAGCCTCACACATCACACGATAACAATTTAAATAGACTTGAACGTTAACCCAGCCCTTGGGTAAGTACCTCGTCAATGGCTTGCACCTTCTTTTCCCTCTTTCATTGTCATAAATGGAACTTACTATAAGCTAGGGGATGGGGCAATGATGGAAGCCTTGTTTGGAGATCTTAGCTTGTTCAAAGTGAAAGAGTAACGGCCATCCCTTCCTTAGTGTGTGGCGTCCACATCATATTTGTCAAGGTCTTACAATAATAACATGGCTTGCATCCATATAAACCACATCACATAATACATTTGTGCGATAATATTTACTCAGGGCAAGGGGTAAGTTGCATTGCTTTGTGATTCTTTGTTTGCTCCTTTCTTGATCCAACCAAATGGTACATGGCCACTTTGTTGGGTTCGCAGCATATAAAACAAAAAAAATTCCTACGATATGAACATCTAAGCATCAAGATCTATCTACCTAGATACAATCAACGGGTGGATATACATACCCTTGAAGAGCGACAAAACATTTCGTGGTTGATATAGTCGTACACTTAGCGATCTCAAGATCGTGATGAAGTCTAACGAGTCTAGCAGGTAATACGTTGCTAACATATCCATAATTTTTGATGTTCCATGTTTAGTTTTATCTACTTTATTGTGTTTTGTTCCAACTTTGGAGTACGTTGTATACACTTTTTTGGACTAACCTACTAACAAAATGCCACAGTGTCAGTTGCCTGTTTTCTGCTGTTTTTGATTCTAGGAAAGTCAGAAAATCAATATTCTCGGAATTGGACCGGACAAAAGCCAAAGTCGATATTTTACCGGAAGACTCACGGAGCTAGAAGACGAGACGGAGAGGGGCCACATGGCGGCCACACCATGTTGTGGCGCGGGCTAGCCCTGGCCGCGCCACCAGGTGGTGTGGGCCCCTGGCCGCCCACCGACCTTGCATCTTCGCCTATAAGATGCCTCCCGATGTGAAAACCCTAAATCATCAAGCCTCCAGCCACGAAAAGTTCCGCAGCACCGCCGCCACCGAAGGGAGATTCGGGGGACAGAAAGTCTCTGTTCCGGCACCCTGCCGGGACGAGGAAGTGCCCCCGGAGCCATCTCCATCGATCTCCACCACCATCTCCATCACCATTGCTGATTCCCATGATGAGGAGGGAGTAGTTCTCTCTCGAGGCTAAGGGTTCTACCGGTAGCTATGTGTTCATCTCTCTCTCTATGCATGATCATATTGTGAGCATGAGCTTGTAATCTATAGATCGACCTTGCTACTCAAGTGCTTTAATAGATCTCTGCTCTCCCCATGTGTGTGAAGTTGACAGTGTACACACTGTGGTGGCACTTAGGCTAGAGATTACAAATACTTGTTATGAGTTATATTTGGAGTTGGATATCTCTATGAAATTGTGGTGTTTGTTTGAACCATCTAGTACTCAAGGTGATAGTGTGGGGTTATCTAGGTGGGAAAAGCGAACTTTGAGGAGTGATGTTATAGCCCTATCATGGATTAGAGTGTCCAACCGGAGAGTAGTTCAGCGTAGTATCATAAAGAAGAATATATTTATATGAGAGTGTTCACTAGTGAAAGTATGATCCCTATGCCTTGTTTCTAAGAACTGAAACACCGTTTTCTATTAGATATGTTACATGTTTGCTTGCTTCCATCTTTATTTCAGTTTGCCTTTTTCTCTTTCATGCCATCAAGCTATCTTCTATCACCGTTACCACTTATAATTATCCATACCACCTGTATTTCACTATCTCTTTGCCGAACTAGTGCACCTATACACCTGACAAGTGTATTGGGTGTGTTGGGGACACAAGAGACTTCTTGTATCTTGATTACAGGGTTGCTTGAGAGGGAATACCTTTGGACACTTCCTCCCTGAGTTCGATAAACCTTGGGTGATCCACTTAAGGGAAAACTTGCTGCTGTTCTACAAACCTCTGCACTTGGAGGCCCAACAACTGTCTACAAGAATAGAAGTGCGTAGACATCAGCAGGTCCAGCATCACCAAGTCCAGCACCGCAAAGTAGCGGTGCATCCGTGATCGCACGCATGTTCAGTACCCCGACAACCTCCATCCCTCGCTCCAGCAAAGCAGCGGAAGCAACAAATTCTTTCCAGATAAAGCCATAAAAACATGTATCTCGCTAATCCGAGACCATGGGGAATAATTTATAAAGGGGGAGAGAGATCCTTCACGAGGAGGTGTGAGAGTGGAGGAGGAGGAGGTGCTCCTTATATGGGGGAGGGGCTGCCCAAGGGGGATGGCCTCCGGCCATGGTGGGTGCCCCCACCTCGCCCTCATTCATGTGGGTGGAGCTCCCACTCACATAAATACACACATCCACTCATGTCCACTCACATGCATTAAAATTTTACCAAATTTAATGCAAGCTCTCATTAAATAAAACTATTTTATTTAGAATTTTGTTAATTACTTTAATTAACAAACATTCACATAAAATCCCCTGCAACATTTCAATATCACATGCAGAACCAGTTTCTGCAATTTCACCCGAAACAATTTCGGTTTTCATCGAAATGATTCCAGCGCTTTCTTAAATCTTTATCTAAACATATTTGCTCCAAATGGTGTCGGTATCCCTTAAGTGTGTCACCCTACGGTTCGCGAATAATGCAGACATGATGGAGACCCCTCTCCAATCAATAATCAGCAGCGAGACCTGGAGATCCATACTGACTCCCACACATTCAACGATGACTCTTGTGATCGTGTGAACCTTTAATATCATAACTAAATCCTTTTGACTCGCGATATATTACATGTCCGAGATTCGATCATCGGTATCCTTATACCTAGTTTGATCTCGTTACCGACATGCACTCTTTTCTCGTTCCCGTGATATAACATTCTAGTGATCACATCACTTGCTTGCAAGCTATTTCAATGTGATATCACCGAGAGGGCCCTGAGTATATCTATCCGTCATCGGGATGGACAAATCCTACACTTGATCCATGAGCCTCTACATAACACCTTTGTAGCACTAAACCCACCTTTATAATCACCCTTTCACGGTGTGACGTTTGATGTTATCAAGATACTCTTCTAGTGTTAGTGATTAACATGATCTCATGGTCTAAGGACTAGGATTACTCGGTATGATGTTATAGCAATATAAACACAATGACTTTGATCGTAATGCTATACTTTGGATGAATGTTCATCACATCATTCCACCAATATTGTGACCTCGTTATTAACAACATCTAATGTCCATGATCAGAAAACCTTGATCATCTTGTTAATCAACAAGCTAGTTTATAAGAGAGGCAATACTAGAAACTTTGTATTTTGTTTATTAAACGCACATGTATTAATGTTTCTAATTAATACAATTATAGCATGCAAAATAAACATTTATCATAAACATGAAATAATATAATAACCACTTTATTATTTCCTCTCGGGCACATTCCCTTCACACTGCCCCAAGCTCTGGACAAATTTGTAAAGGATTCTTTTGGGAAGGGCTTAGACAATTTTTTTAGTTTTTTGTGCCCCTTCCTCTCGAATTATTCCTTTCGGACATTTTTTGTCAAGCTCTACCGCTATTCCTTTTGACCAAGACTTCTTCATCTAAACCAGCATCATACATATAGTTGACAAAGAGGTAACACTCCCCTTCCTTGGGAACCTGCACAAGGGGAAAGCACTAACAAAGTTCATTGAGGTCCTCCTAGGTTGCCAGTGTTTCTGGTTGGTCTGATTGGTTAATAGATCCTTGAGGTATTACTATTGAGCCACGCTGTTAAAAGTAGTGATGCAATACACAAACATGAACGGTGAACTAAATGCCAGGAAGAGGCAAGCCACATTGTACCTGATAGCAACGTCCCAATGCTTCTATGACTTGCGACATGTGTATCACAAGATTGACACGGATCCCTCATAGTAATTCTAATCGATATGCCGATGCGCCGACTCATTCCAGGCCCTTAGGTCCATATAATCCGAGGAGCCATTTGTGATTATTTCACAACACAACTGAATATTGGATATGTAGTGTAGGAGGACTGAATCGCCCACCTTGAACATTCGGTTAATGTTTTTTTTGTCTGCCTAATGCTTCAGGTAATCATGGACATGCATCATATGTTTATAGAGGATACGAAGCATCAACGCACGATCTTGTAGTAATGAGTCCCGGATTGGTACCATGCAGGCGCTCGCGGACGATAATATGAAATGATGAGAAGAATGTCGAACAAAACACCCATTAGGGACTTGTCGTCTAGGGCAGACCGTATTTTTGTTGAAACAAGACCCCAAAAGGTCCAAAATTATATTGAAAGCTTCAAGTAGTCTTACAAGAAAAGAACAAATTTGATAGATTTGGTCAACATGCAACATAGCATATAGGAACTAAGATAAGCCTTGCTATTTTCATATTGATAAACTCGGGACATAGCTCAGTAGACGCAAACAACAAAAATGGAAAACAAGCTACTCAAGTGTCACGGACCCCCTCTCTCCTTGTATTGGCATGGACCCTCGGCAAGCCTCCGCGGCCCCACGATGACTGTCTCGATGCGTCTCCATCATCCTCCTCGTGCACTATGCGCATGTGGCTTCACGTGCTGCTACCTCCACACCGGCATCCTCGACCACGACATCGACCACAGCGACCCCTTGCAACGGCTACCCGACCTCGTCACCGCCTCAAGCTCTCGGCTCCCTGTACATCGGCACAAGGGCTATCACCTCACCTGAGCATCTCACCAGCTTCCTCTACAGTCCAAGCTACCGCGACGCGACACCGTCGACCGCTTAGACAGCGGGCGAATGTCAGCCTACTGGATGCTATTTTAATTTATCTCTAATCTGACCGTTGTGACGTTTCAGTTGTCCACGGCGCTAGCGCTACGACTGTAGGGGGTGTTAGAGTATTAGGCATATACGGTTATTATGGTAGCTTAAATAGAGTTAGGATCTGTTTACGTACAATTCTAATTTGACTTCTACCTTAAGATAATCTCATGTACGCCTATATATACTCGTCCATTAGGCTCAATAATATATCCATCATATTTCACCAAACTCATACTCTTACAGTAGTGACTACCTTATGAAAGACACTAATAACTCATTGCATATGTTTGTATTATTATCCAAATAAGAATCAGTCGAAACAACTATGGCCCCAAATGAAGCTAAGGCATTGAAGCCATTACCCAGCTTTTTATCAACGTTTTGAGTCACCACTAGCCAATTTTTATTATCGCTCACTTGGAGCCTGAGATATTTCAAAGGCAAAACCCCAACCGAGCAATTCATCATGTTGCTAGGACAGTACATTTCCCTGAAACGTTCATTTTCATGGCAGCATAGTCACCACATATCTTTAAAATATACGTCATTTGTTTTTGAAAAAATAGGGAGTGTCTTGCATATATTTATTCCTAATTTCTTGGCTTACAAAGGAATATTTATTGAGCAATAAAACTGTTAATTAGAGGCCAAATGTGCATTAACGGATTTGGCCAAGAGGACATCTTTTAGCTAACAATATATTTAAATCTTTTGATATCATATAAATTTATTTCGAAACGAATTTGTTTAGTTGAGCAATACCATTTTTAACGGAATCTAAAAAACCTCTCGTTACTTGAGTAAAAAGACCACTCTCCGATCTTACTTGAATAGCGAATAGGTAGGATTTGAGTGTTAAAACTTTGGGCATTGACCTAGAACAAGTGGTGCACATGACCATATCCGTATCCCACTTTGTTTACTCCCAGATAATCTCATAGCGCGTCCCACATTCGGGATAGGAAACAGGCTGGGAAGCATCGTCGACGTGCCGAGGACTCAACTCAATGCAACCACCGGCAGCTAAAATCAGTATGGACAGAAGTAAATAACTGCCACAAAATAATATGAAATCATCAAGGTTTAAATCGTTATGAACATCTTCCAAATTAAGCTTCCGCGGCACTAATTGCCAGCATCTCTTACAATTATGACCCCTTTGACTATTGACTCACGGAATTGCCGGCCTAGGCATATATAGCCTTCGTCGCATCATATATGAGCAGTTCATACTATAGGAGTAGACGACTTCGGATGGGCAATTAATTCAGCAAGGTGGTGTGCATCGCGATCTATGGACATGGAGGAACCTCCCCACTTGTTCCTGTGCCCCATCTCCATGGATCTCATGGAGGACCCCGTCACGGTGTCCACCGGCGTGACCTACGACCGACGCAGCATCGAGCGGTGGCTCTTCTCGTACGGCCGGACCACCTGCCCGGCGACGATGCAGCCCCTCGCCAACCTCGACCTCACACCAAACCACACCCTCATGCGGGTCATCTCCTCCTGGCTCGACCGCGGCTCCCCCTCCTCGTCGTCTTCCTCGTCGCCGTCCACTTCGTCACTGTCCAGTCCGGTCCATGGGCTGGAGACGCCGCTGTCGAGGATGCTGGCGGAGGAACGGCTGCGGTCGGCGCTGGTCGACCTCGTGGAGACGCCATTCAAGGTGACCGCGCTCAAGAACATGAGGAGCTGCATGGCCGGCGACGTGGCCATGCAGAGCGTCTTCGTCGGCTCGGGCGGCGTCGAGGTGGTCGGCCGCGTGATGGCGCAGGCGCTGGCGGAGAGCGGCGTGGGAGGCGACTTCTCCACGTTCGCAGCGTGCGAGGAGGCAGCCGCGGTGCTTGCCCTGCTCCCGCTATCCGACGAGGCCTCCGTGGGGCTCGTTCTTGCGCCGGAGTGCCTGAGGCCCGTCATGGTGTTGCTCCAGCGCGGCAGCGCGGAGGCGAGGCTCCACGCCATGGATATCCTCACGAAGATCTCCAATGCCGGCGCCGGTGACCAGTGGGCTGCCGGCATCGACGTGGACGACGTGCTCAAGTCCCTCCTCGAGCTCCTGGCCGACGAGGTCTCTGCGCGCCTCAGCTCTCGCGCGCTCGACGTGCTCCTGGACGTCGTCCAGCGGTCACCGAACGGCCGGACCAAGGCCGTGGAGGTCGGCGCGGTGCACGTCCTCGTCGAGCTCCTCGTCGTGGACGCCGACGACCGCCACGTCGCCGAGCGGATACTGCTGCTGCTCAAGCGCATGTGCAAGTGCCCCGAGGGGCGTCTCGCCTTCGCCGAGCACGACCTGTCGGTGGCGTCCGTGGCCAGGACGATGCTGCGGGTGTCGGATCTGGCCACGGAGCTCGCCGTCAAGGTACTGTGGCTCGTGTCCGTGGTGGCACCGTCGGAGAAGGTCCTCGAGGATATGGTGCTCACCGGCGCCGTGTCCAAGCTGCTGGGGCTGCTGCACGTCGAGAGCGCGCCGTCGACGAAACAAAAGACGGTGCGAATGGTGAGGATCAACGAGGTGTTCTGGAGGCAGTACCCATGCTTCCCTACCGGCCTCAAGGATAATCTGAGTTTACTCGATTGATTTGTTCATCGGTTGCTTGAATTTTTTTTGGGTATACCCAAGAAAGTGAACGAAATCCGTGAATTTCTTGCAGAAAAGTTTTGCAATTAATCATTGTGATTGTAAATGTAAAAAAATATAAATATATGGAGTAATTCTCTTAGAAAATACTGTATATGGCACATGTACATGAAACGACATCAATAACGTTCCCTCTTGGGAGTAATGACTTCATTTGACGCTTCCTATGTTCTTCAACAAATTTGTACTTGCACCCTCTACACACCACCTCCCGAACCCGGTCATAAACTAAGCCATTTAATCTTTCCATTTCAAATTGTTCCGTATAAGCCCGAATACAAGTCTTTGGCCAATTATTTATTTATTAAAAAGTGAGAATACACTTTTTGTGAAAAAACTAGTACTCCCTCATACCTAAATTAGCTTACTCAAATTTATCAAGATACAGTGTATCTAATAATAAATCATGTCTAGATACAACCGAATTTAGACAAATATAAGTCAAGTAATTTGAGTCGCAGAGAGTACTATATTTAAGTTTGTTTTTCAAAATTATTTGTGATAACCAGTTTGTATCACAAAAGTTAACGGAGGGAGTGTGTCTTTTGACTTTAATCATATTTTGTCACTACCTCGCATCATCTCCTCTGAGTAGTCGCCATCTCTTGTACTGCAATTGTTCACGCTCATCCCGTAATCAAGGCATTATGTGGGAAATCTTCGCTGATATTGTTTCCAACAGAATCATCTTCGCTGATATTTTAGTCTTAATTTTGGTAACATTATTTTATTACTTAAGGTTAATAATGCAGAACGAATATAGCAGTATCGTCCAATCTGTCTTCTTAACGTTAGCTTTAAAATCTTCACAAAAGTTGCTACGATTAGATTAAATTCGGTTGCTGATCATGTTGTACGCCCATCTCAAACTGCTTTTATGCAAGGAAGAAACATCTTAGACGGTGTAGTAATCCTGCATAAAACAATCCATGAACTACACTCCAAGAAATTAAATGGGGTATTGTTCAAGATTGACTTTGAGAAATCTTATGACAAAGTTAATTGGTCTTTTCTCCAGCAAACACTCCGAATGAAAGGTTTTTCGAAGGAGTGGTGTGCTCTCATTCAGTCTTTTGTGTCTGGTGGTAGTGTTGCTATAGATGTCGATGGCGACACTGGCAAATATTTCCAAACAAAAAAAGACTAAGGCAAGAGGGCCACTATCGCCTATACTATTTAACATAGTGGCAGATATGTTGGAGAGAGTCAAGGCTGATGGCTAAGTTGAAGATTTAGTTTCCCATCTGGTAGATGGAGGTCTATCTATTCTTCAATACGCAGACGATACAATTTTATTTATAGAACATGATCTAGAGAAAGCCGGGAATCTGAAGTTAATTCTATCAGTATTTGAGCAACTATCTGGATTAAAAATTAATTTCCATAAAAGTGAATTGTATTGTTTTGGCGAGGCCATTAACGATGCCCAACTATATGCTGATCTTTTCGGCTGTGGTCTGGGGCAATTTCCTATCAACTATCTGGGAATACCGATCTATTATCGGCGTCTCACGATTGCGGAATGGAAACTCGTTGAGGAAAGACTACAGAAACGTCTAAATAGTTGGAAAGGCAAGTTGCTATCCCTTGGTGGAAGACTAGTTCTCATAAATTCGGTACTCACCAATATGGTACTGTATATGATTTCGTTCTTCCAATTGCCGAAAGGCGTCTTGAAGAAAGTGGACTATTTTCGATCAAGATTCTTTTGGCAAGGGGATAGTGAAAAAAAGAAATATCGACTGGCCAAATGAAATGTGGTTTGCCGACCTAAAGAGTATGGTGGACTGGGCATGCATGATTTGCAAGTCAAAAACACCGCACTATTGAGTAAATGGTTGTTTAAACTACTTACTGAAGATGGTGTATAGAAAACCATGTTATGGAGGAAGTATGTTGGATCCAAAGCGGTGTCTCAAATGGTTTGAAAACCGGGGATTCACATTTTTGGGCAGGACTCATGGCTTCCAAAAAACACTTCTTTCATTTTGATACTTTTAATATTAGGGATGGTTCACAGATTCGTTTCTGGGAAGATAAGTGGCTTGGCCAATCTACTCTCCGGGAACAATATCCAGCTCTTTACTCGATCGTTAGACACAAAGGAGATACAATTTCCACGGTAATAGAAAATAATACTCCTAGTGTGACTTTCAGAAGAAGTCTAATTGGCCCTAGACTACTATCATGGAACAATCTTTTAGTTTGATTAGCCACGATACAGTTGTCGGAGGGTGTGGACGAGTTCAAATGGAATTTACTAGAGAGTGGTAATTTTTTTGTGAATTCGATGTATAGAGCTTTGATTCAACCTGATATTCCAGTCGATAATAATAGTAAAATTTAGAAGATGAAAATACCCCTTAAAACGAAAATATTTGCATGGTATCTTTGTAAAGGGGTAATTCTCACAAGAGGCAATGTTGCTAAGAGGAATTGGCACGGAAGTACACAGTGTGTTTTTTGTCATCAGGACGAGACAATTAAACATCTATTCTTCCAATACAAATTTGCTCGCTCTATATGGTCAATCATCCAAATGGCCTCGGGTTTATCGCCCCTCGATCGGTTGCCAAATGTCTTTGGTAACTGGTTATATGGGATACATGATAAATATGGAGCTGTGTTTAGGGTGGGGGCGTTTGCCATTATTTGGTCGCTTTGGCTGTGTAGGAATGACAAGATTTTCAATAACACGGTGTCTTCTTCTTTGCAGGTCATCTATCGAGCTACGACTATTCTCTGATCATGGACTACTCTCCAGCGTATGGACCTCCGTCACTTATTTGTGGAGAGGTGTACGTGATTGGAGGACATGGCGAGGGATATTTTGTCCCGACATGGATGGCAGCGTGATCTCTGTATAGATCAACATTAGCTGGAGGCACTTTTTTCTTATTACTATGATTTATAATTTTATTTTTTACCGTTGGACCTAACGTGTGTGGTTGAACGGCTGTGTGCATCCTAGTTATGCAGAGGTCCGGTGTAAACATTGCTTTGAGTAATATATGCGCCCATTTCCAAAAAAAATCTAGATTCAGATATACCTAGTTAAGGATTTAGACTAGATACATTTATATTTAGACAAAGTTAAAAATATTAATATGGACAGGAGAGCAATTATTTTTATATATAACCATGTTTATTCCAGGTTCTTAACTTGGGAACTGGAGCAACATTACATAAAACATCAACCACACACCATGACAGCTTGTGGCCAAGAAAATGTTAAATGAAAAAAAGATGGCATGCCGATATACACCATGCATACACTATCTTGGGAGAACGGTGAAGAACCTCCCATATTAAGATTCGCACCAAAGAGAACCAAAAAATGTGCAATTAAAATGATAAATACTTCATTTCGCAAAAAAAAAAAAAAACTTCAAACTTGACACACCCACATGCGCGGACATACACTAAGGCAAAGAACTAACTAGAGTCTACCTAGGAGAACAGATTTTGGGTGCACCGCGATATCGCGTACACGGTCCCACCCTCTCTCACCTTATTGGAATTTTGTGCTAGACTATTCACTTTTCTTCTATATTGTTGTATAATTTAAAACATTTGTAGATTTTGAACCACAAGTTTAATTTAAAAACTGTTTGTACTTCTAAGTTCCTAATAAAGAGAGATTTAAAACAATACTAATATAAAATATATGTTAACAATATTTGGAAATTAACTTTTGAAACTTGATGAAATAATGAAAAATTGTATGAAAGTTGATGATTTTTTATTGTTAAAACAATATGTTTCTTTCGTGTTTCAAATTTCGTCCATCATACTTAGAAAATAATTGACAAATTCCTTTGAGTTCAAAAAATAAAATATATTAAGGAAAGACAAGAAATCAATAACAGAGTCTCACTGGTAGAAAACGGGCCTCTTGTCCCAGTTCGGGACGGCCTCTAGTCCCGGTTGTCCAACCGGAACTGCCAGATCGGGACTAGAGGCCCCCACCTTTAGTCCCAATTATGTTACAAATCGGGACAAAAGACCCTCCACGTGGCTCCGCGTCGTACGCTGGGCTGGAGGACCTTACCAACCGGGACTAAAGGTTCCTACCGTGGCAGTGTTTTGGAGCAATTGGCTGCCACGGCAGGAGATAGGTTTTAGGGTTTATGGTTTTGTGATTTCCTTTTCATTTAGTGTTTTGTGTCGGGCTTATTTTTCATTTTGTGTTTTCATTTAAAACAAGTTTCCATATACATATTCTACGCTACTACATACTGTACACGTTGATGCACACATGTATATACAATTTGTTTAACGAGCACACACATATATATAATTTGGTATATGAGTCTTAACCGGGACTAGAGCTCGTCTATTTGATTACATGGAGAACATTAAATTACATGGATGCTTTAGACTCTATCTATATCGTATTCTTCCATTGGGGATATGACCTCGTCAAGCAAAAATCCCGCCAATTCCTCTTAAATTGCTAGTAGGCAGTCCTGTGGTAGAAGCTCTTCCCGCATCGCATGCATCTAATTGTAAAGAAGGAGATCAATATGAATATATCAATCGTCATAAAAAATACGAATGGGACTCAACACAAATTATAGTAATAAAAATAAATTGTGAATATATTGACGTACTCGAATAAATTCCAAGTTCTGCTTATAGTCGACATGCGAATGAACTCGCAAACGTAGTATCCATATAAATTAGTCCCTTGTGGCTGCGTCGCGTACTTTACAAGAATATAATTCAATCAAATAATAATCAAGCATGATAATTGTATTGAAACTAGAATTAAAGAGATGCGTGGACCTAGCTCGTACTACTCACCAGGACCGGATTAAAACTAAGCTCCTCACGCTATTGACCGATGACCAAATTCTTAAACCGTTTTCAAACACTGCCCTGCAAAAAAATGAATGAATGAGTTATTAATTACTTGATATCTCATAAAATGAATGAAAGAGACCGATATAGTGCGATAATGATTGAAATTACTTCTAGAACATATTAAACAGATTGCGATACTCTTCCATATTTTTCTTTAATGGGTCTATGATTCCAACTGTTTCATTGTCAACGACAATGCTTAGCGGAATCCAGTGGAAGCTGCAGGGTTTATATACATCAGTAACTCATCAGTTACACTTAATATCGAGTAAGCAAAAGTTAATGTGTACAAGACAATAACACTCTCACCCGTAGTTTATGCTCTATGTCCATGGGATTCATCTTTAGCATAGCAGAATTAACTCGATTTGGGTCAATGAACCTAATGCAACAGATTGTCTTTTTTACATTCCAGAATCTCCATTATGCATAATAGCGTACAAAAGGATATAGTGAGGAGAGCTGAGCTAGAGACTTAATTATATAAATAAATTAATCATTCACAGACAATAGTAACTGAGGAGAGATTTGTTGAATTCACTTTGATTGAATAACTGAAAGATTTCTGCAAGGTCAATATAGATCTCGTCTTCAAGGAAGTAATGCACCTCTCTAACTTTTGCTATGAGCATTTATCGCCCTTGATCTGCGACTTTCAAGTACCAGTTATGCAATTGTCGTATTTTTGTTGGCAGACGCCGGAGTATCTCATCGTTGACCAGAGGCTCCCCATGGACATATTGTCGTGCTACATCAGCCGTGGGGATAACAGCGCCACCTAGAATTTTAGCAACAGACATATTACATTGTTGGGCTAATAGCTCAATTGTTGCCATATTCTAAAGGTTCTTACATATGTATTTGATGTTCGGGTAACACCTTTAGCGGGGGGTCGATTGTTTTGCATGTTCGCTGAGCCGGGGAACGTCTCTTTTCATGCTTTCTCTACCGCTTGATCTCTTATCTTTTAGTTTCTTCATAAGACAGCGTGTATAGTCATCTGACTTATTTAACTCCTCTTGGTATGTATGTGCAATAAATCTCCTAAAGTGCACCCTGACTTTCGGATCTATTGGGACTGTTTTCTAAGGTTGTTTCTATGCAAAATGGGCCTTCACTTTGTCATTTACGATCGCCCTCTTTTCCTCATCATTCATGTGGTAAGCTAACTTGGAAGGAGCCGGCGGTACTCTTGGGAGAGCTGTCGGTTTCTGTGTCGGTTATCCATCGACAAAGCGATGGTACTCTTCCGCTTTATGCCCTTAGTGGACAGAGTCGGCTGAGGCGTCGGGGATCGAGACAGACCCGCATTGCGGTCCCTCTCGAGGAGGGGTGGACTTGGAGGTGGTGGACTTCTACTCGGAGGAGACGGTGGCCTTGGGGGTGATGGATTGCTTCTTGGAGGAGACTATGGCCTTGGCGCTGAGCCTCGAAACATGATGTTTTCCTTTTCCATAGAATGAAGCCACCCGTGACTTCTCCCAGTGTCGTCTCCCCTTCACCTCTAGGGATGTCAAGCTATAGTGACTGAAATACCGGTTGAACTTCATCCACACTAACACGAGCATAGCCAGATGGAATCGGATGACAATGGTAGGTCACTCCAGGTGCTGAAGGTAAAGCATAGCTGACCGCCACCTTCATGGACATGTTCTTGAGTGACACATGTAGCTCACAACTTGTCTTATCCTTGATTGTATCCATGGGGTAGCCATCCATCATTGCACCGGTACCATCTATCACTGGTGCATTATTCTCGATGATCAGTGTATCATTAGCCTGGACCTTCGTGGAAGCCATGCTACTTTTCTGCTAAGATGGGTCAGCCGTACTATCGAATGCAGGATCTTGTTGTCGGGCCAGTCCTCTAAGTTCATTAATCTTCTCATGATGCCGCTCCAACATGGCTTGAAATTCCTCGTTCTTTATTTCAATGGCCACCAACCGCTCTGCCTTCCCCATGTTGCCGCTTCATTTTTCTTGATCGGCTTCTATAAGTGTCAATGTCCTAGGGAAACCGAGTCTTCCATGGAAAAGAAGGTCTAAGGCCGTGTGTTCGTCCATACTTTTTAGGATTCCCAAGGGCCTTTTTTTCAGCTCATCGTTCTCTCTCGAGATGGAATTTTCCCTCTTGAACCTCTTTTATCACTTTAACAAGTGCATTCTTGGGTTCAGCAATTTCTTTCCTTGCAATAATTTTCCCTGTTTATGGGTCATATGATGCCCCATGCCCAAGTAACCAATTTCGGTCAAATAACGTGTAGCTGGAGTGATCCCTTTAGCAATCATGATGACCTCAGTTTTATCACACTTAGGCATGACACTCCTGTAGCTACATGTCCCATATTATGGTGATATTTCTTTTTCGCAGCATTTAACTTATTCTTTTTCGACCTTTGCTTAGCTTCTTCCGATTCCTTATACTCCACAAATGCGGCCCAGTTATCCCGCCGCTTCTCTAGTGTGCTAGTGAATTCTAGAGTTTTTTGTCCTTGACATACTCTCGGTATATCTTTTCTTCCAGTTCTAGAATTGTGTGGACATCTTATTAAGAGTCCACTCCTTGAATTTCAACCTCATTGCCTTTGTGATCTCATCAGTCGACAAGACTGGTAGGGTGAAATATGTCATTAGCGAATTCCAAAGACAATCTTTGGCTCTATCGTCAACAAAACTAGCTCCAACTTGATCCTTTTTTCCTAGCTTATTCCAATCTCGAGTGTTGATCAGGATGGTGTCCCTAATAATCACTTCGCAATGATGTACAAATGTTGATGCGCTCTCTTTGGGCTCCAATGGTTGGCCCATCTCAGAGACTAACTCTATTGTGAGACGCGCACCGTCAGCCATCTTTCTGGTTGGGCATTACTTCCTTTTAGAAGATTGACCCGATTCAGAGGTCTAAGAGAATATACGTTAGTATATATATATACACAAATCAATTAATCCATCTACTAGTGATAAGAAGAGGATTTATATACCTCACCGAACTTTGTTAAGGTGTCGTAGCAATCTTCGTCTCCACCGTCGTCTGCTCCATCACCAGACAAGTTAAGATATTGTGAGCCATCATCTCCACCATCGTATGCTCCATCGTAATAATCTCCACCCTCATGTATCATGTCCAAAAAGTGTTGTTTACCGTCTCTACCATCCATAGCTTAACTAATACAGAAGAAATATGAAACAAGTTTGAATTAAAGTAAAAGAATATTACAATTGGGACGCTCAAAGTATGGCATTCCTCGAAACCCCATATGCATATGAGAGGGTTGTTTTAGTTCTCTACTAAAGAGGTCATTATAATTGTTGCAATGATGCATCATTTTGATGCTATAATGTATATCTCATTTTTCTAAACATTTTGGTATACTATTCATATTTTTTGATAAACAGAGAATATTCTATGAATTATACATCTCTCTATTACAATGAAATCATATATAACAATTAAAATCATCTATTTATTAGAATTCATCTATCTATTATAATTCATTAAATAAAACTCTCAGTAACAAATAAAATCTAAACTCTAAAATTAAATCATCTATAACAAATAAAATCATCTATCTATTACAATTCATCTAACTATTACAATTCTCTAAATAAAACTCTTAATAACAAATAAAATCTAACTCTAAAATGAAATCATCTATAGCAAATAAAATCATCTATCTAGTGGTAGTAACTAAAAGCATTATTGCCAACTTTCTATTTATGTAAAAACTAATAAGATCTAAACTCTAATTTCCTAAATAACAATTCTCTAAATAACAAATAAAACCTAAACTCTAATTTCCTATTTCTTTCTATTTATGTAAAAACTCTCAAATGATTTGGAAATACCAAAAAATGGGAAGAGGAGCGGCGGTCGTAGTTCGTCTATGGAGATGACGACAAGGAGTTGCGGGGTCAGGGACGGACGCGGGCGATGCAGGGGCGGGCATCGCCGGAATTTCTCATCGGAGGCGGCATAGTAGCGACACGGAATCGGGGCAGCCTGGCATGGGGGCGTGATACGTCCATTTTGCATCACTATTCTATATCATAATTTACTGTTATTCATTGATATATTTCATATTAAGAGATGATACTTATGTTATTTCATCTGTTTTTGCATGGTTGATGACTTTTGGAGCAAGGACCGCTGAAGTCTGGATTCTGATGGAAAAGGCGCTGTTTGGAGGCGAAATTCACAAAGATCAGAAAATCCGGAAAAATACATGGAAAATCCTATTTTTCCAGAAGACGGAGGATGCTAGAAGGGGGAGCGAAGTTGGGCCACAGGGGGCCCACACCACCCCCTGGCGTGGGCCACCCTGGCCATGCCACCAGGTGGTGTGGCCACACTAGCCCACTCCCGACTCTCCTCTTTGACATATATTATCCCCACGAAACCCTAAGCCTAGGGGGACCACAGAAAGATTCGCCGCCTCTGCAGGGCGGAAAACTATAGAGAGAGAAAGAGCTCTCTGGCAGGCAGAAATCTGCCGGGGAAATTCCTTCCCAGAGAGGGGAGATCATCGCCATCAACAGCACCATCAAGCTAGACTTCATCGGGATCATCATAATCATCTCCATCATCATCTCCACCAGCACCATCATCACCACTTCATACCGCTGTAACAATTGGGTTGAATCTTGCATAGTTCTTAGGGGAAACTTTCCCGGTGTTGATTACCTGTTGTAGTTGATGCTATTGGGTGGAACCATTGAATTATTGTTATGTTCAGATTATTACTTATCATTATTTCATCTCTGATATTGATCCATATGATGTCTTGTGAGTAGTTCGTTTAGTTCTTGAGGACATGGGAGAAGTCATGTTGTTAGTAGTGGAATTGTGTTGAGAAAGATTCAATGGTTTGTTATTTAAGTTGTGGTGTTATTCTTCTAGTGGTGTCATGTGAACGTCGACTACATGACACTTCACCTTTATGGGCTTAGAGGAATGCATTGTGTATTTGGCTACTAATCGTAGGGGTTGCCGGAGTGATAGAAACCTGAACCCCCGTTAGGAAACCTTTGCACAAGGGATGTAAGATCTCATAGTTTAAAGTTGTGGTTAGGTTTTTATCTTAATTACTTTATTGTACTTGCGGATGCTTACAAGGGGTTTAATCACAAGTACGTATTAGTACTAGGAAGATCAGTACATTAGCACAGGTTCACCCACACAACGCTTATCAAACTAAAGAAGATTAATCAACTATATGAAACGAAAGCACTTAACGATATCCTCATGTGTCCTTGAAAATGTTTGGTCATATTAAGTAATACAACCGGCTTGTCCTTTGCTAAAGGAAGAATTGGGCCACTTGGTGCATCTATTATTATTGTCTTTTATTTACTCGCACTTTCTTTATCTGCATTATCAAAACCCCCTAAAAATCCGTTTGCTAAGTATTTACAGAGAATTCCTGCTCCAAGCCATTCGTCAACACCTTCTGCTCCTCGTTGGGTTCGACACTCTGACTTATCGAAAATACTGCGATACACCCCCTATACTTGTGGGTCATCAAGACTATTTTCTGGTGCTGTTGCCAGGGAGTGAAGCGCTATTGGAGAGTGGATCTGGTAAAGGAAACTTCTACTGTGAGTATTGTTTATTTCTATTAGTTACTTTATTCCAATGTGGATAATTCACTTAGTTTCTTATTTCGTAATGCTACTACCACTGCTAAGGTAGTAGATGAACCTCCACCTGCTGAAAATGATACTTTTAAAATACCTACAAGAATTGTTGATCGTGTTATGGATAACTACAATTTTGGAGATGGAACTGTCCATCCCGGTGATCATTTGCTTTTGTACACGAATTATGCGGGTTGTTCAAGTGTACATGTATTACAATAGATCAAGTCAAGAAGAATTTATTCTCATTATCACTTAAAGGAAGAGCTGAGGAATGGTATAAGGTGATGAAGAATGGTCAAGCTCTTGAATGGGAGGAAGTAGTACCTCTCTTTTATTCAAAATTTTATCCCCCTAGTAAGATTCATAAAGATTGGAATCAAATATACAACTTTTGGCCTCTTGATGGAGAGAGTACAACTCAAGCTTGGGTGATATTGAAGTTATTAATGCTCAGATGTCCTATTCATGAGCTCCCCAACAATATTATTATCAATAATTTTTATGCAAGGCTTTCTCTTCATGATAAGGATCTATTGGATGCTTCTTGTGCTGGATCATTTACACGCAAGGAAGAAGAAGCTAAATGGGATCTTCTAGACCGTATTCAAGACAATGTTGAAGCATGGGAGAATGATAAAGGAAGAACGTCAGTTTTGTGTGAAAGAAATTTCCAGGTTATAGGAGAAAATGGTGTAATAAGATGGTGAATGGTTAATTGACTCAAACAATATGTGTATAAAGATGAAGATATGGATGTTATTCAAGCGGTGGCTCCAGAAGAATTTATTAAACACCAAGTTCAGAGACCCGTAGAGTCCGTTTTCGAATAGGTAACAGTTCTGATAAGAAAAGTTCCACGAAAAATCTGTCTAGTTATATTTTTGCAGTTTTTATCCAACAAGGAAAGTAACGAAGTGAAAGAGGAACGGAAACGGAGCCAGGGTGGCTCACACCACCTCGTGGTGCGGGCCCACCTGGCTGTGCCACCAGGTGGTGTGGCCACCCCGGAGCCCGTCTTCGACCCGTTTTCTCCCAGTACTTTCCTTTTGTTGTAAAAATTTGTAATACATAATCCCCCGGATCGCTCGAGGTTCGTATATCGTGTTCTCGTCGTGTTTTCGTTTCGATCTGTTTCTGCCAGGAACTATTCTTAAAGTTTAGAAGCACAATCGTCTCCGCCAACAATAAGGGCAAAGGGCCTGTGGAAGAGGATCTCCAAGACTCTGAGCAGGAGGAGGAGATCGATAGTGAAGTTGAGGAGGAGGCAAAGGAAGACCAGCATCCGCACGCTAGCAGCACCATTGCAAGCATTGGAGTGGTGGTAAACCCTGCCAGGTTCAAAAGGACTGCACGGATGTCCACTAGAGGGAAGACTCCGCATCATTGCTTGGCTTCACGGTCACCTTCTCCATGCACCCAGAATCCCTTCCATACCCTTATCCATGAGTAGCAATACCAGAATATGCCCAAGGAGAAACTACCCTCCAATTGGGATATGCCTTGTTCTAACCATGCAGGAAAAGAAGACTTCAAGGAGAAAGAGTGGGGAAAGAATCGTACGATCTAGGATTCACAACCCGACATGATCATGAACCGCATCGAGCACAATTCGGAGTTGATTTGTACTCTCACCTTCGAGATTGAGGACTTGAGGGAATTGATTGAAAAGCTCATCGAGAGAATACCACCACCACCGAAGGAGTAATTCGTCATCAGGTTTTGGCATCCCCTTGGTTTGTTCCAAGCTTGGGGGAGTGTCGCGGTATCATATCACTATTTTTTATCCTTTTTACCTTTTTAGTAGAGTCATATCATGAATAGAGAAGTTATCATGTAGGATGGTTTGCATTATAGAAGTGTCCCCCCTCTAGTTAGATATCTATGTATCCCTTGGTGTGAGTTGCCGTTATGGAATATTAATGAGAAGTTCTATCATTTACTCTTTTGCATATCTTATTTTAGTTTTCAATTACTATTATATGATTGACCTTGTTGTTAGTATTGGTATCACTTTGGGATCATTGAGTTAATTTATTTGGTTTTGGCAAACCTGGCTCGGTCAGTAGCAACACTATTATGAGAATTGAATAAAAAGATAAAAGTACTCTTAAAGAATATAATTTCATCATCTTTCTTCCTTGATTGGCTCATAAGCTTAGTATTCTTTAGTTAAGATCTTTTGTGCTTCCAAGGAAGATTGCAGGTTTGTTTTTATCACTTGTATGTTTGTTTGTTTCCTTCAACTCTTATGCTTGCTACCCAGCCTTGCTATCCTAAAACCTGTACTGAGAGGGAATGCTTCTCGTGCATCCAATCCTTAAACCAAAACCTATGCCATTTGTGTCCACCATACCTACCTATTAGCACTATTGCTATTCCAAGTAAAATCATGTTTTTATCTACCTTACGAATTAAACTTGTTATGTGAAAATTAGTTATTAAAGCTCTAACGAACTTGATGGCACACTTTACTTTTCTTGCACCTAATAAACTTGAACCATTGTGTCATCTAAGTTGTATATGCTTGCACTTATACGTTGGGAATTAGCAGAACCATGTTGTCATGAGGAACGCTTTCAACATTGCACTTGTACATTGTACCCAATTGATATCATGCTCTTTTGTTTATGGATGTCGTCCGTGTGAAATGAAAGGGGAGCTTCTAAGTCCATGGAGTTATGTATGTGTGTTAGGGAAATGCCTGGGCGGCTGGTCTAATTCATGCCTAATCATGGTGGAAACCTGCAGCATAACCATATTGAGCAATCTATGAAGCATTCTTCTTATAAAAAAAGAGATAGAGATTGAGAAAAAGAGATGATAAAAGAGGAAAGAGAGAAAAAGGCACCATTTTCCCATGGTAAATAAGAAGATGTTGAGATGCTCATTGTCTGTTTGCCTTGTCATTTTGATATGGGGATTCTTCCGTATTATTGGGCAAGGGGTACCTAGTTGGCAGTTCTCTATGATACACATGTACTTACTATGACAAGAACTTACCGGTAACTAAACTTGAGTAGCATGAGGAATGACCCTCGTATTCAAGGGACATGAGATTGCCAACTTATACTTTGTCAAGCATATACTCCATAGTTTGTTCACTTTAACCTTAACCACCTAAAGATTCTTATGATAGGGGAAATGAAAGCTGAAAGCTAATAAGTACCATAATTTTTGGAAGCTCTTTATGAAACTTGAGATCCCTGCTTCCTCTGCGAAGGGCCTGTCTTTTAGTTTTTAGTTGAGTCAGTAAACCTATTCCTTTCTATCTCAGCAAGTATTTTTGAGTTGTTGTGTTTCATTTATTCATATGATGATTTCTTCAATCATGTTTCTTATGTTCCTTGTTTTGCACATTGCTCTTATCTTAGTGAATATTACTTTGAAAGCTATCATTGAAAACCCCATTATGTTTGAACTATTGCAAATTGTTAGCTATCTTTTGACCAAGAGCAAAGTTTGCCATTACCAATTATGATTTACTTTATGTATCTTTATTGTGCTTCCTTTACTTATTGCAAGTTAAAAGTTATATAATGGTGAGTTGTCTGCTATTATGATTTATGTATTGATGAATGTGATGCTTCTTGTTTGTATTATTTTATCGACTCTTCACTCCATAAACCTGAGGTCATGTTTATTGAGCTCAGTTTTTGCTTGGGGACAAGCAAAGTCTAAGCTTGGGGGGAGTTGATACGTCCATGTTACATCACTATTCTATATCATAATTTACTATTATTCATTGATATATTTCATATTAAGAGATGATACTTATGTTATTTCATCTATTTTAGCATGGTTGATGACTTTTGGAGCAAGGACCGCTGAAGTCTGGATTCTGATGGAAAAGGCGTTGTTTGGAGGCGAAATTCACGAATATCAGAAAATCCAGGAAAATACATGGAAAATCCTATTTATCTAGAAGACGGAGGATGCTAGAAGGGGGAGCGGAGTTGGGCCACAGGGGGCCCACACCAACCTCTGGCGCGGGCCACCCCTGGCCACGCCACCAGGTGGTGTGGCCACCCTAGCCCACTCCTGACTCTCCCATTTGGCGTATATTATCCACACGAAACCCTAATCCTAGGGGGGACCACAGAAAGATTCCGCCACCTCTGCGGGGCGGAAAACTACAGAGAGAGAAAGAGCTCTCCGATAGGCAGAAATCTGCCGGGGAAATTCCTTCCCGGAGAGGGGAGATTGTCACCATCAACACCACCATCAAGCTAGACTTCATCGAGATCATCATCATCATCGTCTCCATCATCATATCCACCATCACCATCATCACCACTTCATACCGCTATAACAATTGGGTTGAATCTTGCATAGTTCTTAGGGGAAACTTTCCTGGTGTTGATTGCTTGTTGTAGTTGATGCTATTGGGTGGAACCATTGAATTATTGTTATGTTCAGATTGTTACTTATCATTATTTCATCTCTGATCTTGATCCATATGATGTCTTGTGAGTAGTTCGTTTAGTTCTTGAGGACATGGGAGAAGTCATGTTGTTAGTAGTGGAATTGTGTTGAGAAAGATTCAATGGTTTGTTATTTAAGTTGTGGTGTTATTATTCTAGTGGTGTCATGTGAACGTCGACTACATGACACTTCACCTTTATGAGCCTAGGGGAATGCATTGTGTATTTGGCTACTAATCGTAGGGGTTGCCGGAGTGACAGAAACCTGAACCCCCGTTAGGAAACCTTTGCATAAGGGATGTAAGATCTCAAAGTTTAAAGTTGTGGTTAGGTTTTTATCTTAATTACTTTCTTGTACTTGCAGATGCTTGCAAGGGGTTTAATCACAAGTATGTATTAGTTCTAGGAAGGTCAGTACATTAGCACAGGTTCACCTACACAACGCTTATCAAACTAAAGAAGATTAATCAACTATATGAGACGAAAGCACTTGATGATATCGTCATGTGTCCTCGAGAACGTTTGGTCATCTTAAGTAATACAACCGGCTTGTCCTTTGCTAAAGAAAGGATTGGGCCACTTGCTGCATCTATTGTTATTGTCTTTTATTTGCTCGCACTTTATTTATCTGCATTATCAAAAAACCCTAAAAATCCGTTTGCTAAGTATTTACAGATAATTCCTAATCCAAGCCACTCGTCAACACCTTCTGCTCCTCATTGGGTTCGACACTCTTACTTATTGAAAATACTGTGATACACCTCCTATACTTGTGGGTCATCAGGGCGGCGACGCTCCTCCTGTCCCTCCCTCCATGGACGGCGCGGGTGGTGGCGGCGAGCTCTCTCCACGGGCGTGGGTGCGGGAGATGGTGTTGAGCTCTCTGAGAAGATGAAGTGGCTGTGTCCTGGATCGTGGCTCGAACCGGGGAGGAGGCGATGGGTATTTATACCCACGCACCTTTAGTCCCAGTTTGAGCCATGAACCGGGACTAAAGGGTGGCCTCTAGTCCCGATTGGTGCCACCAACTGGGACTAATTTACGGTCGCGAGGTTTCACGCGCGAGCCCCACCCTTTAGTCTCGGTTGGAGCCACAAACTGGGACTAAAGGTTCTTTTTAGCGCCAAAATGAAAATCTTTTTGTAATCTACCCATCCTTTTTGATATTTGAATTTGAATAACTTTTGCATATTTTCGAATCTAATAAAAGTTTCAACATGAAAAGTGTTTGAATTTAAATAACTAACCCAAAACCATTTTCCAGTTTTCTAAAATAATTATTCAAACTACTCGAACTCTTAACCATTTCTCCATTTTTTTGCATATTTTCGAATCAGATAAAACTTTCAACATGAAAAGTGTTTGAATTTGAATAACTAATCCAAAACATTTTCTGTTTTCTAAAATTATTATTGTAACTAATGAAACTATTAACCATTTTGCCATTTTCAATTTAAAATGCATTAATTCATATTTTTGTATATTTTGGAATCTGACAAAACTTTCAACATGAAAAGTGTTCAAATTTCAATAACTAATCTAAAACCATTTTCTGTTTTCTAAAATTATTATTGTGACTACTCAAACTATTAACCATTTTGGCATTTTCAATGAAAATGCATTAATTCATATCTTTTGCATATCTTGGAATCTAACAAAACTTTTCAACATGAAAAGTGTTTGAATTTGAATAACTAATCCAAAACGATTTTCTATTTTCTAAACCTCTCCCTTATGAATCAACAACTGCCTACTGAGAGTTAGTTCATATCTAGAACACGGCTACATAAAAGGCTTAATACATTATTATTATACATCGCCAACATATTCCTATTGGGGTTTTCTTATAGTCCGAAACCATGGACCATCTTCCTTATTTAACTGGATGCTTGGGTTAGTCCTTCACTATGAATGGTGGAATTTCATGAAACTTATTATAATCTTCTGACATGTCTGACTTGTCCTCCACTCCCATGATCTTTTCCCCCTGAAAGAACTATGTGGTGCTTTGGCTTATCGTATGATGTATTCTTTTGCTTATCTTAACCTGAGCCACATCATTGGATAGGAAGACTGGTTCGTCTTTGTACGCAAGATTGTTGAGATCCATTATTGTCATTCCGGACTGCTGGTCAACCTTTACCTTGCCTCCTGTCAGAATGACCCATTTGCACCGAAACAAAGGGACCTTAAAATAAGGTTCATAGTCAAGTTTACACATCTCCTCTATGTAACCATAATATGTGTCCTTTTTCCCATTGTCGTCTATTGCATCAAAGCGGACACCACCGTTTTGATTGGTGCTCTTTTTATCTTGGGCGATCGTGTAGAATGTATTCCCATTTATCACGTACCCTTGAAAAGTCAATATAGTCGAAGTTGGTGACCTGACCAGCAAGTATAGCTGATCTCCAACAGTGGTGTTATTCATGAGATGTGTCTGCAACCAATCGCTAAAAGTCGCCATGTGTTCAAGCTTAATCCAGGAGTTAGACTGCCTCGGGGTTTTGGAGCGTACAATATTCTAGTGTTCCTCGATATTCGGAGCCACCAAGGTGGAATTTTGCAGAATTGTGTAGTGTGCTTGAGTGAAAGAATGTTCGTCTATACATATCCTTGCTTTCTTTTCTAGTGTGTCTTTTCTACTTAGTCTCCCCTCATTCCATGATTCAGGAACACCAATTGGCTTAAGGTCGGGAATAAAGTCAACACAAAACTCAATGACCTCCTATGTTTCATAGCCCTTGGAGATGCTTCCTTCTGGCCTAGCATGGTTATGAACATATTTATTTAAGACTCCCATCAACCTCTTGATAACCCACAAGTATAGGGGATCGTGTGTAGCCTTTTCGATAAGTAAGAGTGTCGAACCCAACGAGGAGCTAAAGGTAGGATAAATATTCTCTCAAGTTCTATCAACCACTGATACAACTCTAAGCACACTAAACGATTGCATTATCTATAAAATAAAACTAGAGCAACAATACGAGTAATAGGGATATCTTTGCATGATAATGAATAACAAGAAAGTAAAGCTAGTTGCTGCAGCAATAAAATACACTAAACTAACAGAACCATGAGTGTGGAATAGTGGTGGTAATTGTGGTGGCTTTGTCCAAGTTTAAATAGCGAATAGATCAGGTTCATTGTCTTCGATGCAGTTTTCTATGTGGGAGAGGTTAAATATACATGCGCTTCACTACTTGGAATTACATGTACTATATGATTGGATTGTTAGCAAACATCTGTAAGTACTAATAAATGCATTAAGGTTTCCCCAACCATAGCCTTAAGTTTAATGGTCCTCTTACTCCCATACATGCAACGTTCCGGTTCGCGTCCTTAGGTTTCTGTCACTCCGGCAGAACTCCCCCTTCCTTTTACACATACTACAAACCCTATGATGTTTAATCCATGCGCGCACAAATATAATGGACACCAAAGGACTATACCATATCAGCATACAACTCTAATGAACCAAAAACGTTTAACCATTCAATCTAAGAACAAAAAACTACGCAAACATGATATAGATCATAGGATAATAACTTATAGCATCAAACACCATGTTTACATAGGATGGTACAGAGGTGTGTGGGAGGATGAACCACTGCATACTAGGAGGATTAGGTGATGGAGAAGGCGGTGAAGAGGGCGGCCTGCGACGCCGCTGGCGGCGCGGGGGACTCCTTCCCCGTCGCCGGTATCATGGGGGAGGACCGCCCCTTAGCCCCTTCCTTCATTGCTTCTTGGGATCCCCTCCCCCATGGAGATGGGATCCATGGGGGAGGCAAAAACATGGCTTTGTTGGCTGCAAATTCGTGGGTGGAGATGCCCTGGGCGAATTAGTTTTCCTCCCTTCATATAGCTTTTCGGATTCCCGTCACCCCATCTTGGGCTGTAGTAAATCGGGCCTAAAAGTCCCGTCCGGACACGGAATCAGCTAAATTTTATGTCCAGAACGTTTTTCGTGAAATTTCCAACAACTTTGTAGGTGAATAGTTTTCCGTTTGACGCCGTCTTCGACCCTAAACGTAACCATCTTCAAAAAGAGTTCTGAGACAGATTCTGGAAAAATCCCAATTTGACTCCAACAAGGTTTCCACTTGTATTCTTGGTAGTTCCTACACATCAAAGTGTAAAACAAGAACACTGTGCACTTTTGCAACTATTAGTAGGTTAGTCCAAATAAATCATAAACTTTATATAAAAAAGAGTGTCAAAAGTATATTATTAGCATAAAACCATCAAAAATTATAGATACGTTATGGACGTATCAACATCCCCAAGCTTAGTTCCTGCTCGTCCTCGAGTAGGTAAACGATCAAAACAATATAATTTTTGATGTGACATGCAGACAACACAATCTTGATCATCATTATTGTAATGATAGCTGGGATTAAGGTACTCTAAACATGAATCATGAAAGATAGAGTTCTAATAATAAGACATAGCAACTATGTTGTAACATGAAAAGGTACAAACAAAAGATTCATGAATAACAATGCTTTGCAAGGCGTTTGTTTGTTTCACATAAATAAAGCATAATGAGAATGGTATTCAGCTTGTCCCTCATAGAGTAGCAAAACATAAATGCATAGGACACCTTCAAAGTTCATAAGGGTGACTAGATACAAATAGTTTAAGAACAAGCAATATCAAAGTTATGCATCAATCAACAAGTCTTGGGACAATGCACATTAAACTAAGAATGACCACTATGCTCTCTTAATAGGTGCATAAAGGTAGAAGATGGAGACTCAACATAAAAGTAAAAGAAAGTCCTTCTTAGAAGGAAGCAGGGATTCAAGTCTCATAAAGAGCTTCCAAAAATTATGGTACTTATTAGCTTTCAGCTCTCATTTGCCCTATCATAAGCATCTTTAGGCGATTAAGGTTAAAGTGACACAACTAAGAGGATATGCTTGACAAGTTATAAGTTGAAATCTCATGCCCCTTACTTATGAGTATCGAACCTCATGCTACTCAACTTCAGTCACAAGTAAGCTCTTGTCATTGTAAGTACATATGTATCATAGAGAACCGCCAACGGGGTACCCCTTGCACATGATACAGGAGCTATCCCATAATCAAAATGACAAGGCAAGCAGACAATGAGCATCTCAGTGATCTTTTTATTTGCTATTTGCATAGGTTTTTATTGAGGATGCTTCATAGAGTGCTCATTATGGTTATGCTGCAAGTTTCCACCATGATTAGGCATTGCTTAGGCTAGCGTCCCTGGCGTTTCTCTAACACACATACAAACTCCATGATCTTACAAGTTCCCCTTTTATTTCACACCACCGGGATCCATAAGCAAAAGAATCATGATATCAATGGAATATAAGTGCAATGTTGAAAGCGTTTCCCATGATACATGGTTCTGCTAACTTCAACTTATAAAGCGCAAGCATATACACAACAAAGATGGACACAATGGTTCAAGTTTATTAAGTGCAAGAAAATAAAGTGTGCCATCAAGTTTGTGAGAGATTTAATCACTATTTTTCACACAACAAGTTTAATTCGGAAGGTAGATAAAAGCATGAATATACTTGGAATAGCAAATGCTAATAGGTAGGTATGGTGGACTCTTTAGGATAACTTGGTTTTATTTGGAGTTGGATGCATGAGTGGAACTCATACTTGGTTATGGAGTCTAGCAAAAGACTGGGAGCGACCAGCTAAAAGAGCAATAATGGCCATAATCATGCAAAGTGACAAAACATCATTAATGAAAGCATAAAGTGATATTACGTCGAAAACTAAAGGATCATAAAGGCTATGGTGACTTGGGATAGTCATAACATGGTGTGAGCATGCGCCAAGTCAACTCAAATAAAGCATCAAAGGAGAATACCACAATAGTATGCTTTAATATGCTAAAACAACGCATGATTCTTTCAAGACACATTAAGCAATATCAATTGTTTATAACATGTCATGCTACAACAAAAATCACTAAGCATAAAGCCAAAACAATATCAAGCATGACATGACAAAGCATAGGCCACCGTAAAAAACGAGCTCCTTGTACCACTTAAGCATGAACTTTTCCTACTCTTTTCCAATCCAAACCACACTTATTTGAAAAATAATGTATGAAAGAGGGGTTCCAACCAATTTATTCAAGCAAACTAAGAGATCCAAGCAAACGAAAACAAAAACGAAGACGCTCCAAGAACAACACAACTGTGCATGCAACAATAAAATGAAGTGTTTGGAAGAAACCTGAGATTTTTATTGGTGAAGAAGGCGATGCCTTGGGCATCCCCAAGCTTTGACGCTTGTACTTCTTGGATATTTCTTGGGGTGACACGGGTGGCATCCCCAAGCTTGAGCTTTAGTCCGTTTTTCATCTCATTACATCATTCTTTCCATACACCTGAAATTTTCCTTCATACAAAATTTCACACAATCTTTATTAGCAACATTAGTGTACTCAAGATAATAAGTCTGTTGGTTTAGTTCGAACACAAGTAAAACTTTCATTAAAACACAAGCTACTGTAGCACCAAGACGAATTCCTTTTATTTAATTATATTGATGGTTCGTTCTTCTCTCATGTGTGAGTAATTCCCTTAGGCGTGGGAGATGTAGGGGATTAGTGAGATGTGATGTGCCTTCATATATTTTCCATTAGTTTGTGATTGATTCTAATTACTACATTATGTGTGCTTTACTATCCATGTGATGTCTAATGCTTGTTGTCCAATTAAGGGCCCAGACAACACGATGCTTTGTTCTACATAGATAAGATCTTGTTCGCTAGTGGACCGGTGGTCCTCGGGTGACACGGGGATATCAATGGAAAGCTAGTAGACTCGAGGATAACGAGGAACCACTGTGCTTATTGCATTAGTCCGATCCAAGGAGCTTAATCACTAAGCGACCTGAAGGGTCTTAATCATCTAGTGTCTGACCATGGTTTTGGTAATAGGCTAGTAGGATTATTGAAGTTGGAATGAAATCTACCAAGAGGAGTTCCGGCTAATTATGGGTTGCTCGCCTACACATATACTTATAAGATTATAATTGTTACATTTATCATCCGTCCACCTGGCACGTTCACTATCACCATGAACTGAATCTCCCCGCGCCTTGTTTCACCATTTGCAAGAAACAACAAACAACCAAGTCATTCTTTACTTTTATGCTTTATATTTCTGAAATTTACACTTTAGTTCTATTTAAATACATCTCATTTAATCAAAAACCCATTCCTATTTCAACACTTGCAGTCAATTCACTCGAAGACCTGTGACAACTTCAGGTGTGACAGAGACTTCACCCATAAACATTTACCTTTGGGCTCCCTGTGGGATTGATATCTGTACTTCGAAACTAGCTACAAATGATATGTGCTCTTGCAGACATCAAGCTATTTTCTAGCACCGTTGCCGGGGAGCTAAGCGCTAAGTGTTTGTCTTTTGACATTACAGGTGTTACTACTACAAAATGTTCTCCTTCGGAGACAAAGGGTTTACACACTCTGGTAGGACCTACCTGCCGGATTATATTGAGCGCGTGCCTACTCAGAGGCGCGAAGAAATCATTGAAAAACTTTTAAGATCAAATAAAGTTGAGGTTGAAAACCTGAGTGATATTATGGAAATCATGTCTATTTATAGGACAATTCCTATGAAACCTGAGAAAACTGTTAGGGAATACAGTGCTCCAAGTTCTAAATTTCTTAACCAACCAATAGAGTTCCCTAATCCTAGACTTAGAGAATATCGATTTGATGGTGGAATTATTAAAAATTTGTAGGAGAAAGCTTTCGGTGGAAAGGAAGATGAAGACCCATGAAGGCATATTAGAGAGTTCAACGATGTGCTAACATCGCTTGGACCAAAAGGTTTGCCAAGAGACTTCTCTCGTCTTAAATTATTTTGATGGTCTCTTAGAGGTAAAGCTCTAGACTAGTTATACTCTCTCCCTCGCCATTACATTAAATGTTGGGAAAACTACATTATTAAATTCATAAATAGGTTTAATCCTTTTAAAAAGGTAACTGAATTAAGAAAGAACATAGGAAACTTTAGTCAGAATGTGGGAGAAAACTACCCACAAACCTGGGAAAGATTATTTGGAATGATCAATAGTATTCCTAATCATGGCTATTCTAAACTAACAATTTTCCATTTATTTTACCATGGTCTTAATACTTAATGTAGAGAGTTGCTTGACTTCTCAGCAGGAGGATCAATAAATACTCTAACTATTAAAGAATGTTTGGAATTGATATCTACTAGGGCTAAGAATGATTCTTTATATAATCCTAATTTTGGCACTAAGCCGGAAAAAGGGATACTTCGGATAACTCCTAATCTTATGCCTAAGGTACGCAAAACTGTTAAAGAAAAAGGTATACCTTCTGAGCTTGTTAAGGAAAACAAAGTAGATTTGTTAAAAAAATTAACTGAAGAAGATGAAACTAGAAAAGTTTTTCAAGAATTAAAACATCGACAAGTAAAATCTCATAATAACTTGCATAAGCATTTCCAAAAACACAAAAACATTTTGGCAGAACTCACAGAAAATTATGATGAGATTGGCCAAGAAATAAAATTATTTCACAAGTATATTAGTATGATTGATACTCTCTAAATAGCATCTGGTTATCAAATTTTTCTTCGTGAAGGTAAAGATATTCTTGTATCTACTAATGTTGTCACAAGAAGGGGTGTAGTTGTTACATGCCCCTTAGGACCACTGGAATATGAAGCTGAAAAAGAGCGAAATGAAGAAGCCTTGCTCGAAGCAAGCCAAGAACATGATACATTGGTGGATCCTCAAGATGAAACTGAGACACAAGATCAAACCAAGGAGGACCAAAATGATACACAAGATGACCATTATGACTCTGATGTAGAGACGGTTGATCCACAAGATGACCATTATGACTCAGATGAGAAGATAAACAAATAAGTAAGGAATATGAAGTTGTTGTGGTAGAAAAGAAGAAAAGCAATAAGCAACAACAAAAGAAAGCAACGAAAGAGCCTGACCCCCCACAAAAGGTAAAATACAAGAGTAAGTCAAGTCAGAAAAATCTTCCTTATGCAGATCGAAAAAAGAAAGAACCGGATTTGGTAATTTATAATTCTTTCACAAATGCACTTAGTGACCTTTGTCTGGAAATTCCATTTGCGGATGCAATCAAAGTTCCTACTTATAGTAAGTTCCTCTGTGATATTCTTAGTAGAAAGAAAGAAATAACTGAAACTGTTGCCATGGTAACTAGCTATCCTGCTAATGGGAAGTTGTTGTCTAAGTCTGGAGATCCCAGAATACCAACTATTTCATGCTCAATAGGCAAAACTGATATTCATAATGCCTTCTGTGGTCTAGGAGCAGGAGTTAGTATAATGACATACTCCCACTATAAAAGGTTAGGATTAGGGGTGTATTCTCCTACTACTATCACTTTACAGATGGCTGACAAGTCCACTAAACAACCCATTGGTATGATCGAGGATGTTTTATTTAGAATAGATGAGCATGTTATTCCCACTGATTTTATTATTCTTGAAATGCCAGAAGATGAAAAATTATCTATAATACTTGGAAGACCTTTCCTCAGTACTGCAGGTGCATCCGTAGATTGCGCTGAAGGAAAGATAATCTTCAATGTTTATGATGCTGAAATCATCCGGTATTTTCCAAAGAAGCTAGAAGAAGGAGAAAGATATGTTCCACCGGCAAAACGAGTTCATGTGGTAAGTGCCTTTGATAAGGGGCAACCCAAGGTAAGAATTCGAGAAGAGAAAATAGGTTGAGTTACTCAACCATTCTTAATAAATGCTTAGTGGGAGTCAACCCATCTCGTCAATTAAAAGATTAGAGAATAAGATTTCATCGCCTTCCTACCACTTTTTCACAAACATTATTGTGGAAGCGCGCCCGTGAAGATGCAGCTGTGAAAAAGTAGTAGAAACATTGATTGAATAAGTATAGAATAATAATAAGAATAAATGTTTGAGTTTTCTATTTACAAAGCTTAAATTTTGCTTTTAATACGCTAATGTTGGTCGACAGTTTTTACTATCAATTTTATGTTAAAAATAAGGTATTTAGCTAAGTTTTGGGATAAGAAGGTATCCTTGAAGAAATAGAATTTTTTTGATGATTACTGATGGGTTAACGACCAACTATATGGCGGGAATAAAAATTCCGGCCATATAATTCTGGTAGTATAGATCTTTGTCATCAACAAAATTTTCCTCGAAGGCACATAGAGTTTAACGACCAACTATATAGCTGGAATAAAAATTCCGGCCGTATAGTTCCAGCCATATAGATATCGATGCCTTCGTACTAAATTTTCTTAAAGGTACTAAGAGTTTAACAACCAATTATACGGCGGGAATAAAAATTCTGGCCGTATAGTTCCGGCCGTATAGATATCGATGACTTCATTAAAATTCATCCCAAAGGTACTGAGAGTTTAACGACCAACTATACGGTGGGAATAAAAATTTCGGCCGTATAGTTCCGGTCGTATAGATATCGATGCTAGTTTTAGAAATTTATCTCGAGAGGCAGACAGTTTAACGACCAACTATACAGTGGGATAATTGTGATTCGGACGTATAGTTGCGTCCGTATAGCTGTTTTCTGTATAAAGAAACCCTAGTTGGCAGCACTGCCGCAACTATACGGGCGGAACAACATCACCCGCCTGTATAGTTTGGTGCGACTACAAAATCGCACCGGGGCGGCTAGTTCTTCGTCCTCTCCTTATTATTTCTCTCATATTCTCTCTCCAAACCTCTCAAAATCCACCTAGCACTCTTGATTCTTCGCAGATTTTGTTTGTTTGAGTGGGGGAATCAACAGATCGGTATGTTTCTCTCCCTATCCATGCTTTATTTTCAGATTTCCATGGTTGAAACTCTCACATTGATCTAGTGGATGAACTCAAGCTTATTTTGTTTTTCCTATTAATTTCTCATGTTAGGATTGAATTTTTCCACGTAGAACTGTTCATATATCATGTAGAAACTATATGCCTAAAGTTTTATGGTGAAATTTTTCAGTGCATGACGATGAACAAAATCAGTAACCTCTTTCGTTCGAGCAAGCGCCGACGGGGTGAGGGCTCGATCTCGGGGTCCCAAGCCCCACGCAACTCCAAGTTGGACATTGTCTCATCGAGGAGGGTGCTACCCACACGATGGCTTGACCACAACTTTATCACTACAGCAGGGTTGAAGGAGGATTTCGACCTCATGTCCAGCAGGGAGGGGTTGGTGGTACTTGGCTTTGCAAGCACGATACCTACGCCGAGCTTACCCATGAGTTCCTTGCCTCCTTCGACGATGACCAAAGGGAGATAGGTAATTTGTTCATGATAAGCTTCACCATGAACGGGCAGCACTATGACATAAGTTTCGAACAATTTTGCAATGCTTTTAGCTTCCCTCATACTGGGGAGCCCACTGTTACTAACCTCTATAACATCACAAGTGGAGAGACTTGGGAGGTTGTTTCTGTTAATGGTGGTAGGCACTTTTATCACAAGAAGATGCCCACCATTCAGAACCCAACCATCCGCTACTACTCTCTGTTCCTCGCAAACACACTACTGGGATGATGTGATGCATAGGGTGAGAAGGTTTAGTTGCCCTGCCCTCAAGCCTTCTCGATTGTGGAGAAGAAAACTTGGATCCTCACCAAGGACCAAGTGACGAAGATCTTGGCCGAGCTCCAGACCGAGGAAGAGGAAGATGAAGAAGGATGGCAGCAGGATGAGCAGGAGCAGGAGCAGGAGGAAGAGCAGGGAGACAACCCTTCTTGGAAGGGACAGCAACAGCAAGGG
Organism: Avena eriantha; assembly: GCA_910589775.1. Lineage (NCBI taxonomy): Eukaryota > Viridiplantae > Streptophyta > Magnoliopsida > Poales > Poaceae > Avena > Avena eriantha. The sequence continues at coordinate 312,496,121 of OU342745.1, read as the reverse complement.
GGAGCTTGGGACCCATGGCCCAACCAGCCACAGCAGGGGTACAGCTACGTCCCCTGTCAGGAGTTCCAGCAGCTCAACCAGCGCGCTGGGGAGATCGACCACACTCTTTAGGAAGTGAATGAAGTTGTGAACACTTTGACTCACAACTTCAGTCACTTCATGACCCACTTCCCTGACTACTACCAGCAGTACCCGCACCAGCCACTAAATGATGGCAACAACTGAGCCTGGCAATAGCCTAAGCTTGGGGGAGGTATGAAAACCTCCAAACTTTGCATTCTTTTTTTTATTTATTCTTTTGATTTATTTCATTTCTTCAAAATTTGCATGTTTATTTTCAGCTTTGCATTTCTAAACCGAAAATACAAAAAAATAGTTGTAAGTTTATTTGCAAGTTTGTTTTTTTCTCTCGTAGATTGCTGAATTTTAGGTGACTTGGCAATAGGGAAACATAGAGGGGGTTCGACTCAAATACTAGAATGAAGCAAGTTAGAAGAGGTATCACATTCCTTTCATCATCCTTTCTGCAATCTTAAATTGATCCTACAATTATTTACTCACTTGCACTGAAGTTGCTCCTCGCTTAGCTTGTTATCCTATAAATTCTATTACTTAGCCCGTGTCTCCTTTTTAGCTTTGAAACAATGACAATGAACTTGGTTAAAACTACTTCCTACATTTTTACAACAAGAAAAAGCATCTGAAGATGACTTGAGAGTCCAAAGAATTTAATTTTAGAACTACTCCATCCCATTTGAGCTTAATATAAATAGACTTTATAGTACCTTTGATTGAAATTGTTTGATAAATGGATGCTTTGAAGTAGTAGAAATTATGCCACTACCTTTTCTAATAGTTACCGTAAGATATTGCTTTACGTGTGTCATTACAACTCTATCGTGCTCCATGGGGAACTATTAACTCCGCTGGCCAACGAACGATCTAAATGGGGGAATCACTTGATTTCGGCTATTGAGTTATGTAAACGTCTGTAGCAGCAATGCTATGACAGGTAATTTTTTTCGTCTCCTCATGGTTTCATGTTCCAAGTGAAGTTGTAGTACTCCTCTGTCCCATTATTGCTCAATAATTATTTATTGGCATGGTCACGAGTGCACAACACAGCCCCAATTAAACATGATAAAAATAGTGGCATGATTTCTCTATGAAAGAGCTAAAGTTTTTGAAAGGCAAAAGAAAAGAAAGAGGTGCTTTGATAGTCTTGAAATTTTGACATGGAAGTAGATGAGTTGTTCTTAAATTAAATGTTTTGATGCCAACTTGAGTACTCTCAATTGATTAAACAAACAAGAACAAAAAGTTTTCATCTCTCCATCAAGAGAGGCACCAAAAGAAATTGTCTCACTTTCCTAGCTAAACTTGCGACACTTGCTTAGGCATATGATTTATTTGCTAATAAGATATACATGGTTAGGAAGTGGAATCAGTGCAATCTTGTGAATACTTGTATGATCATATTTAAGATTGCAGGGATTGTAAAGAAAAGAACACCAAATCAAACTTGTGAGTTCCTTTATTTTCAGTCTCGAATCTCCGCTATTCTTCCTTATTTCCTTGTCACTCGAGGGCGAGCAACATCTAAGCTTGGGGAGTTCATAGCTACGAGATTCGACACATTTTTTATGGCTTTTATTGATGGTTTTCTCCTGGATTTGATCGTTTTCTGGCTTTACCTAACGCTAATACTTCGTTAGCAAAGAAAACTTGGTTTTTAATGTGTGTCTCAGGTTTTGAACATCAACAGAAGGCTTTAACTAGAGAAACACAATATTCTGGAGAAAACAAGCAAGTCTCAATTTGGAAGCACGTGAGGGGACCTCATAGAAGCTTTAACAAGCAACTATACAACGAGAATATTTTTCCGGCCGTATAGTTCCCACCGTATAGTTGTCGCTGCCTCTGTCTTGTCAAAAGGGACAACTTCTGTGAAGGGACGAAGGACGAAAACACAACACAACAGTCGCCATACCATCCAAAAGAGAGGAAGAAGAGATCCAGAGAAGAAGGGGAAGACGTTATTCATCTCGCTCCACGATATTCGACCTCCTAGCCACTACTTGTACTTGAGAGAGAGAGGGATCTCCACTGTGCAAGACTAGGGTTTGAGATTGTTTCTTCATATCTTGAATTGTGTTGGATATTTTTCTATTCTTATTGTGGATCTCCACGGTAATACCAAGACGAATTCCCTTTATTTAATTATATTGATGATCCGTTCTTCTCTCATGTGTGAGTAATTCCCTTGGGCGTGGGAGATGTAGGGGATTGGTGAGATGTGATGTGCCTTCATATATTTTCCATTAGTTTGTGATTGATTCTAATTACTATATTATGTGTGCTTGACTATCTGTGGGATGCCTAATGCTTGTTGTCCAATTAAGGGCCAAGACAACATGATGCTTGATACGTACATTTTGCATCACTATTCTATATCATAATTTACTGTTATTCATTGATATATTTCATATTAAGAGATGATACTTATGTTATTTCATCTATTTTTGCATGGTTGATGACTTTTGGAGCATGGACCGCTGCAGTCAGGATTCTGATGGAAAAGGTGCATTTGGAGGCAAAATTCGCGAAGATTGGAAAATCCCAGAAAATACATGGAAAATTATATTTTTTTCAGAAGACGAAGAAAGCCAGAAGGGGAAGTGGAGATGGGCCACAGGGGGCCCACACCACCCCTGGCGCGGGCCACCCCAGGCTGCGCCACCAGGTGGTGTGGCTGCCCTGGTCCACTCCAGCCTCTCCCCTCTGGCATATATTATCCTCCTGAAACCCTAAGACTCGGGGAGCGACCACAGAAAGATTCCACGGCCTCTACGTGGCGGAAAACACCGAGAGAGAAAGATCTCTCCGGCAGATAGAATTCTGCCGGGGGAATTCCTTCCCAGAGAGGGGAGATCGTTGCCATCAACACCACCATCAAGTTGTACTTCATCTGGATCATCATCATCATCACCACCTTCATCTCCACCAGCACCATCATCACCACTTCAAACCGCTGTAACAATTGGGTTGAATCTTGCATAGTTATTAAGGGAAACTTTCCCGGTGTTGATTACTCCTTGTGGTTGATGCTATTGAGTGAACCATTGAAATATCGTTTATGTTCAGATTGTTACACATCATTATTTCATCTCTGATCATGATCCATATGATGTCTTGTGAGTAGTTCGTTTTGTTCTTGAGGACATGGGAGAAGTCATGTTGTTAGTAGTGGAATTGTGTTGAGAAAGATTCAATGGTTTGATATTTAAGTTGTGGTGTATTTCTTCTAGTGGTGTCATGTGAACGTCGACTACATGACACTTCACCTATATGGGCCTAGGGGAATGCATTGTGTATTTGGCTACTAATCGTAGGGGTTGCCGGAGTGACAGAAACTTGAACCACCATTAGGAAACCTTTGCACAAGGGATGTCAGGGTCTTAGAGTTTAAAGCTGTGGTTAGGTTTCTACCTTAATTACTTTCTTGTACTTGCGGATGCTTGCAAGGGGTATAATCACAAGTATGTATTAGTCCTCAGAAGGTTGGTACGTTAGCACAGGTTCACCCACACAACACTTAGCAAACTAAAGAAGATTAATCGACTATATGAAGCGAAAGCACTTGACGATATTCCCATGTGCCCTCGAGAACGTTTGGTCATCTTAACTAATGCAACCGACTTGTCCTTTGCTAAAGAAAGGTTTGGGCCACTTGTTGCATTTATTCTTATCGTCTTTTATGTACTTTATTTACCTGCATTATCAAAAACCCCTAAAATCCGTTTGCTAAGTATTTACAGAGAATTCCTGCTCCTAGCCACTCGCCAGCACCTTCTGCTCCTCATTGGGTTTGACACTCTTACTTATCGAAAATACTGCGATACACCCCCTATACTTGTGGGTCATCAAGACTATTTTCTGGCGTCGTTGCCGGGGAGTGAAGCGCTATCGGAAAGTGGAATTGGTAAAGGAAACCTCTACTGTGAGTATTATTTATTTTTGTTAGTTGCTTTATTTTCATTATGGATAATTCGCTGAGTTTCTTATTTCGTAATGCTACTACCACTGCTAAGGTATTAGATGAACCACCACCTGCTGAGAATGATACTTTTAAAATACCTACAAGAATTATTGATCGTGTTATGGATAACTATTATGTTGGAGATGGAACTGTCCATCCTGGTGATCATTTGCTCTTTATACACGAATTATGCGGGTTGTTCAAGTGTGCAAGTATTACTACAGGTCAAGTTAAGAAGAAGTTATTCTCATTATCACTGAAAGGAAGAGTTGAGGACTGGTATAAGCTGCTAACGAATGGTCAAGCTCTTGAATGGGAGGAAATAGTGCCTCTCTTTTATTCAAAGTTTTATCCTCCTAGTGAGATTCATAAAGATCGGAATCAAATATACAACTTTTGTCCTCTTAATTGAGAGAGTACAACTCAAGCTTGGGGGAGACGGAAGTTACTAATGCTCAAATGTCCCATTCACGAGCTCTCCAACAATATTATTACCAATAACTTTTATGCAAGGCTTTCTCTCCATGATAAGGATTTATTGGATGCCTCTTGTGCTGGATCATTCACTCGCATGGAAGAAGAAGCTAAATGGGATCTTCTGGACCATATTCAAGACAATGCTGAAGCATGGGAGAATGACAAAGGAAGAAAGTCAGGTATAAATTATGATTATGAATGCATTGAATCTTTTATGGGAATTGATGACTTTCAAAATATTAATAATGCTTATGTCTTGATTCTCAAGTTATTAAAAATTGTTTTAAGGCTTTTGCTTCTTATATTGAAATTCTGAAAAAAGGGATGGAACAAGTATCATGCACCATATAAAGATATTGTTGATTGTGTTCCTGTTAGGAGTACTGAATTTTGCACTATTGATCACATCCTACCTGAACCTTATATCGAGAAAATACCCTTCCCGAATAAGGTAAAGGAGCATCCTATGATAACTAGTGTAATCAATAAAAGTGCAAAGAGAACTGTGAAACCTGGTGAACAAATAAACATTAAACCTATTGTTGCAATTGTGAAAGACCTTGTCACTAAAAGTGTAGAAGATGGACACATAGTCTTTTGTGAGGATGCTTCTAATATTGTCTCACATCCTAATAGAACTAAAAAGGCTAGTGTCCCTATGCTTTCTGTTAGAATTGGTGATCATTGCTATTATGGTTTATGTGATATTGGTGCAAGTTCAAGTGCTATCCCTTATGAGCTTTACAAAGAAATTATGCATGAAATCAGTCCCTGCGAACTAGAAGAGATTGATGTGGTTATTCACCTTGCTAATAGAGAGACCATCTCTCCAATTGGTATTGTATGGGATGTAGAAGTTCTTTGTGGTAAGATTAAATATCCTGCTGATTTTCTAGTACTTGGTTCAGCTGCTAGTAAAATCTATCCCATCATTTTTGGTAGACCTTTCTTGAGTACATGTGGAGCCATTATAGATTGCAAAAGGGAGAAAATCTTGACTAAATTTGATGGGGAATCTTATGAGTTTAATTTTTCAAAATTTACTAAAGAACCTTGTGAAAATGAAACCCATAATGAGGATTTTAGAGTTGAACAACTTGCTTATATTTCTCTTGCTCCTAACAATGCTTTGCAGCAATTTATGGAAGACCACGAAAGTGAAATCTTCATGGAAGAAAGAAATGAGATTGACGAGATTCTCCATCGTCAACCTAAGATGCTTAAGCATAACTTGCTTGTGGAAGATTTGGGTACCACGTTGCCACCTAAAAAGGATCCGGTCTTCGATCTAAAACCTTTACCTGATGATCTTAAATATGCTTACATTGATGATAATAAAATATATCCTGTTATTATTAGCTCTAAACTTTCAGGGAAGGAAGAGGAAAGGTTATTGGAGGTATTAAAGAAACACCGAGGGGCTATGGGCTATACTCTAGATGATTTAAAAGGGATTTCTCCTACTATATGTCAGCATGCTATCAATATAGAACCAGATGTAAAGCCAGTGGTAGAGCACCAACGGCGTTTAAATCCTAAGATGAAGGAAGTGGTAAGAAATGAGGTATTGAAACTCCTTGATGCTGGTATTATTTACCCTATTGCTGATAGTGAGTGGGTTAGTCCTGTTCATTATGTCCCTAAAAAAGGGGAATTACCGTTGTTCCTAATGATAATGATGAGCTTATTCCCCAAAGAATAGTAGTAGGTTATAGAATGTGCATTGATTTCAGGAAAGTTAACAAAGTTACTAAGAAAGATCATTACCCACTTCCTTTTATTGATCCAATGTTAGAAAGGTTGTCTAAAAAGACCCATTTTTGTTTTCTTGATGGATACTCTAGTTTCTCTCAGATTGGTGTTAAACAACAAGATCAAGAAAAAACTACTTTTACATGCCCTTATGGAACCTATGCTTAAAGACGTATGCCTTTTGGTTTATGTAATGCTCCTGCTACTTTTCAAAGATGCATGTCTGCTATCTTTCATGGTTTTTGTGAGGAAATTGTGGAAGTGTTCATGGATGACTTCTCCGTCTATGGAACTTCTTTTGATAATTGTCTGCACAACCTCAATAAAGTTTTGCAGAGATGTGAAGAAACTAATCTTGTTCTTAATTGGGAGAAATGCCACTTCATGGTGAATGAAGGGATTGTCCTTGGACATAAGATTTCTGAAAGAGGCATAGAAGTTGATAGAGCTAAAGTTGAGGCAATTGAGAAAATGCCCTGTCCAAGAGACATCAAAGGTATTCGTAGTATCCTTGGTCATGCTGGTTTCTATAGAAGGTTTATTAAAGATTTCTCTAAGATATCAAAACCCCTCACTAATCTTCTTCAAAAAGATGTACCCTTTGTCTTTGATGATGATTGTAAGGAAGCTTTTGAAACTCTAAAGAAGGCTTTAACTACTGCTCCTATCGTTCAACCACCTGATTGGATCTTACCCTTTGAAATAATGTGTGATGGTAGTGATTTTGCTGTGGGTGCTGTCCTTGGGCAACGAATAGATAAAAAGTTAAATGTTATCCACTATGCTAGTAAGACTATTGATGCTGCTCAAAGGAATTATGCTACTACTGAAAAAGAATTCTTAGCCGTTGTCTTTGCTTGTGATAAGTTTAGACCTTATATTGTTGACTCAAGAGTTACTATTCATACTGATCATGCTGCTATTAAGTACCTTATGACAAAGAAAGATCCTAAGCCTAGGCTTATTAGATGGGTGTTACTCTTACGAGAGTTTGACCTACATATTGTAGATAGGAAAGGTGCTGAAAATCATGTAGATGATAATCTATCTCGATTGGAAAACATCTCTTTTGATCCTATGCCTGTTAATGATAGTTTTCCAAATGAATAGTTGGCTGCAATAGGGGTAAGCTCGCGAGGGAGCCCTTGGTATGCTGATTATGCTAACTTTATTGTCTCCAAGTATTTGCCTCCAACTTTTACAGCTCAGCAAAGAAGAAAGTTCTTTTACGATTTGAGACATTATTTTTGGGATGACCCACATTTATATAAAGAAGGAGTGGATGGTATTATGCAATGATGTGTTCCAGAATATGAACAAAAGGAGATATTGCGGAAATGTCATGGTAGTGCCTATGGAGGACATCATGCGGGAGATAGAACTGCGCAAAAGGTGCTACAATCAGGTTTCTACTGGCCTACCCTTTCTAAAGATGCAAGAAAATTTGTCTTATCCTGTGATGAGTGTCAGCGTGTTGCTAATATTTCTAGACACGATGAAATGCCTATGAATTACTCCCTAGTTATTGAACCCTTTGGTTGTTGGGGATTTGACTTTATGGGTCCTTTTCCTCCCTCGAAAGGTTATACTCATATTCTTGTTGCCGTTGATTATGTCACTAAGTGGGTAGAAGCCGTACCTACGAAGAGTGCTGATGGGGATACCTCTCTAAAAATTCTTAAGGATGTTATCTTTCCTAGGTTTAGAGTACCTAGGTAACTTATGACTGATGGAGGTTCTCATTTCATTCATGATGGTTTTAGAAAGACTCTTGCTAAGTATGATGTTAATCATAGAATCGCTTCAGCTTATCAACCCCAAACTAGTGGACAAGTAGAGTTATCGAATATAGAAATTAAATCCATCTTGCAAAAGACTGTTAATAGATCTAGAAATAATTGGGCTAAAAAGTTGAACGATGCTTTATGGGCTTATAGGACTGCCTATAAAAATCCTATGGGGATGTCTCCTTACAAAATGGTTTATGGGAAAACTTGTCACCTGCCTTTAGAATTAGAACACAAAGCTCATTGGGTAGTTAAAGAACTTAATAGAGATTGTAAGCTTGTTGGCGAAAAAATATTATTTGACTTAAGTTCGTTGGATGAATGGAGGAGTGAAGCATATGAGAATGCTAGACTCTTTAAGGAAAAAGTTAAAAGATGGCATGACAGGCGAATTATTAAGAGAGAGTTCCATGTTGGTGAGAAAGTTCTATTGTATAGGTCTCGTCTCACATTTTTGTAGGGAAACTACTTTCAAAATGGGAAGGACCTTTTGTTATTGAAGAAGTGTATCGTTCAGGAGCAATAAAAATTTCTTCTTTAAAATATAACACTACACAAGTGGTGAATGGTCAGCGACTCAAGCACTATATTGCTAGAGATTCTTACAATGAAGATATTGATGCTATTCAAGTGGTAACTCTAGAAATTTTTATCGAATACCAAATTCAGAGACCTGCAGAGTCCGTTTTTGAATAGGTAACAGTTCTAGTAAGAAAAGTTCCACAAAAATTCCGTCTGTTGGGGATATACTTTCCGGGTATCCTCACAGTTCCTCACTGACCAGGGTGGTCCACTTCGGGTTTGAGCTTTGCTTCACGGGCGACCCAGTTAGGGAGAAGAGATGGAGTCCAGTCCGGCTACGGGAAGGCCCAGAAGACTTACCGACATAGGCCTATAGTGTTACCTGTAGTTCAAGATGTACTCTGTAACCGACTCTTAGTCGTAGCCGGATAGATCTCTCCTGTAAACCCTAGGCCGGATATCTATATAAGCCGTCCTAGGGAGAGCCTTTAGGGCACCCTCAGTAGTCTACAATCTCAACTCACACAGGCGAACCCTTGTAACCCATATTCCGGCTCTGTCGTATTACTAGATTACTAGCAGGAGTAGGATCCGTCCAAAGCCGGCAGATTCGAACATGGATAAAATTGTGTGCTCACCGTCCCGGAATACCGTACGTCTCACACCCCTCTCTTCCGCACACCTCGAGGACCCCCTCATGGCGTACTTGTCATCAATCCGACGATAGTTGGCGCCCACCATGGGGCAAGTGAGCTTCGGATCTGCGTCCCAAGCGGAATCTGCAAGAATCGGAATCGGCGAGACTATCGCCGTCGGGCGCATCCTCTACGCCAGCGACGTCCCTCTCATCGTTCTCGACGAGACCTAGATTCCGGCTAGGGAGGCTGTGACTGCCTACACCATCATGTATTTTGGCGAGATCGATGTTTACATCGGCTTTACTGAACCGGCCCCACCCACCCCAGCGATGATGATAGAGGCAGAAGAAATATCTAGATCCCCTTTGTCCGCGGAGGCGGCAGAGTTCCGGATCTCAGAAAATACTAATCCCACCCAGCCCGCACTAGTTGTGGAGATGGTGGAGAAATCTGAACCTGAAGCAGACCAAGTTGAAGCTGGAGTGGATCTCCCTGGAGAGGCCGAATCCTAGATCGACCCACCCGCTGGAGTTGAAATCTAGGAGGAGCATAACAGCGACACTGGCTCCAGCTCTGATGACGCCGGGACAGACATGTCTTTCCTGAGATACATGCTAAGATGCATGATGATGCAAAACTCTGGCGTAGACGAAATCCTCGAGACTATCAAGCGTTTCGACGAGGCCAATCGCGAGAGCCGTAGGTATCTCAGGAGGCATGCATCGCACTTCATCGGATATGTGGGATCCAGATCCGGCTCTGCCGATGCTGGAGTCAACACCGACTCGGTGCTGGAGGCAATCAGAATAAACGCCGACGTACCCACATCCTCGGATGAATCGATGACGTCAGCAGATTTCCGAAAGTTCTCCGCGGAATATGAACATGAGTATAACTCCAAAGCTGTAGAATAAGGAGAAGCCATGGATGAAGGATCCGGGGAACACTCTCCCAAAGCGCAGGATTCCATGGAAATCGGAGATAATCCAGAGGTCCAGATGTCCAAAAGTACCTATCAGAGCTTGACTCCGGGAAACGGACACAAAGCCGTCTTTGCTACCGGCGCTGCCAAGAAGGCAAAGAAGAAGAACAAGACCCCGGCAAAAGACCCTCCAACATAGGAGGTGATTGCCGAGGAAGACTCGGATGGAGCACTTATCCCAGACGAGCCCAAAAAAGAAGAATCGGTGGATGGACACGTGATCACTGAAGGTGCGCGTAAACTCATCGATGCTGCATTAACCACACCTATTCCTACAGCTGCAGAACTTACTACGGACGAGCTGGACGAAAGGGCCCTAGCCCTAGAAGCGCGTCGTCAAGTACTTCTCGATGAAGCTAAAAACATTGAGGAGGAAAAGAAACACATGGCATCTGCGGAGAAGTACAATTCCAGGCAACATCAGAAGACCAAGAAACATCATACTAATGACAACCAATTCCCGCAGATCCACAAAGTCCTCTTTGGAGGAGAAATGGGGATGCCTCGGAAAGACAGCAAAGGGGATTGGGTGTATCCAACACCAGTACAAAACACCGTTGCGGCCCGAGAAATCCTATCGGCTAATCCAGGCCCGGAGCAAATTCGGTTGGGCATCAAATTACTCAACAAGGGACTAGAATAGCAAAAGGTCGCCATGTCCGGAAATCAAAAGCTGGTCTCCGATTCTGACCAATGTCGCACAGATCCATCATGGGCTGACATAAGACTCCAGCACCTTCCGGAGAAGCACCACCGCTCCGATCGTCGGGAAGATAATTACTCAAGAACCGGATCTTCGAGACAGCACCACAAAGCTTCCCGTAACTGGCGTAACATTAACCCAGTTGCGGATCAAGAGGCAATTGCTGCACTAAATCCGAGGAACCCGCCCCAGCGAGAGTCGAAAGACTGCAGGGACGATGATAAAGAGAAACGTCGGGAGGAGGACCGACAAAGAATGCCACCTCCTAGACATGTAAGCCATCCGGACGACGGACGAAGGAACGATGGACACCGTGCTGAGACAAGCCGGCAGGGGGCTCGTCACAATGAAGACCCTCCCCGGAACCAGAATAATGACGTTCTGGACGGAGGCCCGCGATCAGCCGGAAATAACCCAGCTGCTCCACCCTCTCCGCCAAGTAGCCATCACAACGGCTCCCAAGGAGGCCAAGGAGGGCATCGTGGTGGAGGTAGTGGCAGAAGCCGAAGTCCGGCTCCAAGGCACCGCAGCCACAGCCGACACTCGAGACGATCTCTATCCCCGAATGACGCAAGGCACGGGATCAACTCCAATATAGAGGCGTGGCGCTACGAAAATGATGATATATACGTGGGCCCAAAGTGCTTCAGACCATGCATAAGAGCTACAAGATTCCCGGAAGGATTTGCTATCTCAAGACATATTCAAGCCTACGACAGCATATCTCGGCCAGATACTTGGCTACAGGATTTTTTCCAAGCTTGCTGCATCGCCAAAGGCGGAAACAGCCTGGTCGCAACCCGATATCTCCCACTCATGTTGCGCAAGACGGCACGATCACGGCTCAATGAACTTCCAGAGAACACCATCCACAACTGGTATGACATGCAAAGTGCGTTCTTTCGGAATTTCGAAGGCACATACCGAAGGCCCTGTACGGTTGGAGACCTATAGCGTTGCACCCAGAAAGCCGGAGAAACTTGCCGGGATTATCTCGGACGATGGATCGACACCAAGAACTCCTGTGAAGGAGTAAATGACCAAACTGTGATTGAAGCTTTCATTGCAGGTCTCCCAATTGGTTTACTGCGTCATCGCTTGAAGTGTGACAAGGTCACTGATTTGGGAGAAATGATAGAAACAGCGAGCAAGTATGCAGATGCTGACGACGATGCAGAGGGATTACTGAACGCTCTGGCTATGCCACAGTCGGCAAAACAACCAAAGCAACAAGCTCAGAAGCGCAAGAATACCTCAGAAGAAAAACCCAATGTGGAAACGACAGTGGTTACTGCTACTTTCGGGTCTGGAGGACGTGGAGGAGGCCGCGGACACGGTCGTGGGACTTCGAGAGTTCAAGGTAGAGGAGACCAGCAACCAGGCAAAACCTACTCTTGGGCCGACATTGCCAATAACCCATGTGTGCATCACTTAGACGCCAATGGGGGCTCGTCCCACACAAACGCCGAGTGTCGTTTCAATGACGACATAAAAAGAGATGATACCGCCAGCTACAAAGCTAAGCGGAAGAAGGGAAAGAAGAATCCCGAAAAAGATAAAGAGACCAAGGAAGATTCCGACACGGAGGAAGCCAATGCTTCTAATCCCAAGCCAGAAGGGAAGAAAAAATTTCCAACCAAGAAAGACACTTATGTCACCTTCCTCGGATCTCAACCAGCAAAGGTCAAAAAGGCAGTGCAACATGAGCTCAATGCAACAGTTCCGGCTGTCCCCCAATTCCTGGATTGGTCAGAAGTGGCAATCACATTTGACCGCACTGATCATCCGCCTAAGCTACACAGGCGAGGAAAATATGCCTTAATCGTCAATCCACTTATTGACGGTTATGGTTTCTCCAAGACTCTCATGGACGGTGGCAGCAGTATTAATATTCTGTATGTCGAAACGCTACGCCGGATGAAGATCTCGGAGACCCGGTTGAACCATAGCTCTGTGATCTTTCACGGAGTTATCCCAGGAAGACAAGCTAATTCCCTAGGAGAAATCACTTTGGATGTTACCTTTGGAACTCCAAAGAACTATCAGACGGAGGCACTTTCCTTCGAAGTGGTCCCGTTCAAGAGTGCATACCATGCTATATTCGGACGTCCGGCTTATTGGGCTTTTATGGCTCGTCCGTGTTACATTTACAATATGATGAAAATTCCAGGTCCCAACGGCGTGTTCACCATCAGGGGAGACCCGAAGAAAGCACGAGAGTGCGAGGATGGAAATACCGCCTTCGCTGAAGCCGTGCTGCACGCCCAGGAGTACCAGGAAATCAAGAAGAGCATAGATCCGTCCGAGATGCCCGCAACGAAGAAGGAGGTGACAAAGCCGAATCCGGAGTTCAAGGCATCAGAAGAGATGAAGAAGACACCGTTGAAGGATGATGACCCCTCCAAGGTGACCCAGATAGGCGTAGGCCTAGATAGCACATAGGAAAGCGCGCTCGTCAAGTTCCTCAAAGCAAATCAAGATATCTTCGCATGGCAACCATCTGACATGACCGGAGTACCTAGGGAACTTGCCAAGCACTCTTTAAATGTAAACCCGATTGCTAAACCCGTCAAACAGTCCTTACAACGTTTCGGCGATGAAAAGCGTAAGGCAATAGCTAAGGAACTAGCACAACTCGAGTTATCCAGATTCATAGAAGAGGTCATCCACACTAAGTGGTCAGCCAATCCTGTAATGGTCCCTAAAAAGGACACCACTGATTTAAGGATGTGTGTTGATTATACTGCCTTGAACAAGGCTTGTCCAAAAGATCCGTTCGTTTTGCCTAGGATTGATCAAGTTATCGATTCTACGGCAGGCTCGGAACTCCTCTGTTTTCTCGACGCATATTCCGGTTATCACCAAATACGGATGAAGGAATCTGACAACGTCAAAACTTCATTCATAACCCCCTTCGGAACCTTCTGTTTTGTTACGATGCCTTTTAGGATGAAGAACGCAGGAGCTACATACCAACGCACAATGCATCGTTGCCTCCACGATCAAATCGGACGCAATGTACATGCATATGTGGATGATATTGCGGTGATGTCCAAAAAGAAGGAAACATTGATTTCCGACTTGGAGGAAACGTTCGCCAATCTACAAAAATACAACATCATGCTTAATCCGAAGAAATGCTTCTTTGGAATCCCAGCCGGAAAATTGTTAGGTTTCATCATGTCTCAAAGAGGCATAGAGGTGAACCGAGACAAAATCAAGGCTATACTCAATATTTCCAGGCCAACTCACCTGAAGGACATACAAAAACTAATTGGTTGCATCGTTGCAGTCAGTCGGTTTGTAAGCCGGCTCGGTGAAAGAGCCGCACTATTATACAAACTCCTGAAAAAGAACAAGGATTTTGTGTGGACCGACGAAGCTGAAGCCGCATTACAAGACCTGAAGAAAGTACTCTCATCTGCTCCTATCCTTGCTGCACCAGAACCACATGAACCGATGTTGCTTTATCTTGCTGCGACAAACAAAGTCGTTAGTATCGTCATGGTAGTGGAGAGACCGGAGGAAAATTAGGAACATTTGGTGCAGCGTCTGACTTATTTTGTCAGTAAGGTCCTAACAGAATCAAAACAGCGGTATCCGCACTATCAAAAGTTGGCTTACTGTGTTTTCTTAGCATCTCGTAAGCTGTGACACTATTTTCAGGAGCATCCAATTACCGTAGTAAGCACAGCTCCCATGAGGGATATAATCAACAACAGTGACACCACAGGACGCGCCGCCAAATGGGGCATAGAGCTCTCAGCTTTCGATATTGAGTACAAACCTCGGACAACAATTAAATCCCAAATCCTTGCCGACTTTGTTGCTGACTGGACAGAGACGAAGGAGAATATGACCCTCCTCGAGTCGGAATATTGGACCCTATATTTTGATGGGTCTAAGGCTCACGGGGGCTCGGGGGCTGGCGTGGTGCTCAAATCACCCCAAGGAGATAAACTTCTATACGTGTTGCAGATCCACTTCACAGCAACAAATAATATTGCTGAGTATGAAGCACTGCTGCATGGAATCCGGATTGCTGGCATCCGACGTTTGATGTGTTACGGAGATTCGGATCTTGTGGCTCAGCAAGTGTCAGATATTTGTAATGCAAATAAACACATGGCAGCATATAAAGCTGTCGTGGATGATTTATCTAAATCGTTTGAAGGGTTTGAGGTTTAACACATCCCTCGAGCATAAAATGAGAAAGCAGATGCCTTATCTCGGACAGGCTCTACACGGAAAGAGGTCTCGGATGGCGCTTTTTTAGAGCACCTCAAAGTTTCCTCAATAAAAGGAGTGGACGAGGAATATCTGACCAAATCCGACTCATCTTTGATAGCAGTTCTGGCTGTAATTCCTAGTTGGACTCAACCCTACCTTGACTATTTGGTAGATGGCAAATTACCCGAAGACGAAGTTCTGAGCCGGCAGATCGTCCGACGAGCAAAAACCTACACTATAGTTAAAGGTGATCTCTATAAGCAGAGTATTTCTAGGGGTTTTCAGCGCTGCGTATCTCCGAAAGAAGGAGTGGAAATCTTAAGAGAAATCCACGAAGGCGAGTGTGGTCACCACGCTGCAGCTAAATCTTTAGTGGCAAAAGATTTTAGACACGGTTTTTTCTGGCTTACAGCCAAGGCAGATGCCGAACGGCTGGTCAAGACATGCATGGGCTGCCAAAAGTACGCCAAACAAGCTCATGTTCCGGCTGATCAGCTGCGAACAATACCTATAACATGGCCTTTTGCGGTCTGGGGGCTTGATATGGTAGGACCGTTTAGACGGGCTCCAAGTGGATTTACTTACCTCTTAGTGATGGTGGATAAATTCACCAAATGGATTGAGGCTAAACCCGTCACTAGTTGTGATGGAGCAACAGCCAAAAGATTTTTCGAGGATGTCATAATTCGGTATGGTTATCCGCATAGTATCATCACGGGCAACGGGAGTAATTTTTCTATGCGAGAATTGGCCGAATTCTGCAATGAACAAAATATCCGGCTTGACATTGCGTCAGTCACACATCCGCAGGCTAATGGACAAGTCAAAAGGGCAAATGGTTTAATCCTACAAGGCCTAAAACTGAGACTCGAAGCACCACTACGACGTGTTGCGGGGGCTTGGGCAGAGGAATTACCCTCTGTAATATGGAGTTTATGAACAACTCCGAACAGGTCAACCGGATACACACCTTTCTTCTTGCTCTATGGCGTAGAAGCAGTTCTTCCTAGTGATTTGATTCACACTTCTCCTAGAGTGGCCACGTATATCGAAGAGGATGCCAAGATTTCCCGACAAAATGATCTCGACTTAGTCGAAGAAGTTCGCGTCATTGCTGAAATGAGATCAACAGCCTATCAGCAGAAGTTACGCAAGTATCATAGCCAGAGAGTCAGAAACAGATCTTTCAATAAAGGCAATTTGGTTCTCCGGCTTGTGCAACAAAGAAAGCACAAACTTTCCCTAGTATGGGAAGGGCCCTTTTTAGTTAGTCGAGTATTGCACAATGGTTCATACTACTTAACTGATATGAGGCCAGTCAAAGAAAGACCTGCTACTAAGAAGAGAAAGACAGCTGGAGGCAGTACAAATCCGGATGAGTTAGACAGACCATGGAATATTGCTCAGCTACGTCCCTTTTATTCTTAGTTTATCCTTCTTTGCAATCATACATATGTATATGTTCTGTGAGAAATAAAAGTTTTGGTTGCCTCAAGTTTTTTCTGAGAAGTTTTTACCCTCTTATTTCTGAATGATCATGTCATAGTCGAAAATCCCAGAATACTTGAAAGTACTTTATGATCATGTCATAGTCGAAAATCCCATGGTTAAGATTTCCGGTTCTAAAAATGCTACCTTCGGGTATAAACTCTAAAGTTTCTAGTCTATACTTTGGTTATTTGTCTGATTGCCGGATGCAGGAATTTTCTGAGTAGTGAATTGTTGGTACTGGAAGCCGACTTTGTTTTTGAGTTTAAACTGGTTTAGCAATTGAGCTCCGTTGCTCGACAAAGTTTCCATGCAGAAGGTTTAGCCGGCTCACGAAAGGGACAAGGCGGAAAGCCAGATAAACGATAAGTATAGGCAAAAAAGTACAAGTGCTTATGTAAACATTTCAGGCACACAAAAATTTAAAGCCAAAAGTGCTGAATAGATTAAAACTTAGCACTAGCCAAAAGTATCATGCTACATATTTACATATCCATAATGTTTTTTAGAATAACACATTTGTTTTCTGATGATCTATGATGCAGGAGAAGATGTAGGCGCCGTCGGCTTGCTGGATGCATCCGCCTCGGTTTGATAACGTTCCGAGATGTTCAGATCTGATATGGTCTGTTCATCGTCGGAAACTTCAGCTGCTTCTTCCGGAGGCGGAGGCGGTGTGTCCACGCGGGTGAAGAAGGGAGTGTCGTAGCTGGTTAAGTCAGCTACCTGACACCCATGTCCGGTGCATGAGTCCATGATGGCATTGATATCTTGCTCCTGTCTGTCTTCGTCCACCTTGCAGTACCCCCTAGTCACTTGCCAAATCTCCATACTTCCATGGTGGCTCATGACCATGGTGAGGGCGTTCTGCGCTGCTGATCGCGCGTAGGACATGTTCTAGTCCTGGACGAGCTGCGGCATCTCCTTCGCCTTGTCTCGCACCTGAAAGTCCGACATGTTGTGCATGTCCGGAATCCTGAGAGCTTCGCCAATGTCCTCGATGGATTGGCGGAAGTCATGAAGCAAATCACCGACTTGGGTAAGTCGGTGGGTGCGAGGCTCGGTGGAAGCGGAGTCCGTCAAGTTAAGAGGACCTATGTATATAAGACAAAAATGGTTAAGAAAATCCAACATCAAAGAGTCAAAGAATATAGATAAGTCAGAAAGATGGAAACATAGCGAAGATGACGTTGTCAACTTTGGTCTTCTCTTCTTGAAGACTCCGGAGTTCAGCCTGGAGCGCCTCGGAAAGATCCTTCTCTCTGCAAAGCTCATTGTTGAGATCTGAGATTCTCTGATCTTGAACCGCAATCTTACGATCGCGTTCGTCAGTGGCCATGGAGGTGGATTCGAGAATTTGAGCGATGCTCTTCTCATGATCTGCCTTGAGCTTATCCAGCTCTTGGCGAAGTTCTTTATTCTCCACCACCAAGGTTTTGAGGTTCTCAGCCTCTTCAATCATAGCGCAGGACTGTTTACCAGTGCTGTAAGACAAAAGAACAACAGTTCAGGGAAAAATATTTGACTATGAAAATCAAGACAAAGGTTTGAGTCTCGGAATATTTACCTTCGGCCTCATCCTTGGAAACCTTCAGTTGTGCATTTTCAAGACGGAGAGCTCTAATCTCTTTTCGCTTGTTTCAAACATTTTTCAACAAATCCTGGTTATAGGAATATACTTTCTGTAAGTCAGAATACCCAGCGTCAGAAGTCTACTAAAGACTCGGGCTAATATTTTACTAATATCAGCACGAGCCTTGGGGGCTACACTAGTTCGTTCTTTGGCATCCTAAGGAAGCATAAACCCGGATTGTATATCCTACTTCATGCTTGGGGGCTAGAGGATATGATATGAAATAAGGAAAAAGGGAGTTGGAATTCCGACTTACATATTGTTCGCGAGTGAGTTTGTCCAAACTCGCATTCACTTCAACAACAACCTTCTCGGCGAGAGTTAGAGGAACCACTGGCATAGTTGGAAGCTCACCGGTCCTTAGCTTCTCGTCACGAAGACGCACTTGTTCAAGATGATCAGAGTGCTTGATGTCCTCTGCTTCTTGTGCTTCTTCTTCGGCAGAGAGATTTCGGATCTCCAGGCATTGTCGGGCCAGCCGCTGGATCTCCTCCGTAGATTTCCGAGACAAGCCAAATTTGGCAAGTCCCAGATTATTCACGAGGTTTTCGGCAAAGGTCTCTGCCGAGGGATCATTACCCGAAGAGGGTTCACCCTTATCTAAACTTGAGCCACCCATGGTGACGTCAGTATGCGACTCAAGGATCGCTGGCCCCGTTGAAGGAGCCGGATCTTCTACGACAACCGGCGATGGAGTAATCACCGGTGTCATGGAAGGTTGAGGGGCAGGAGTCGGAGGAGCCGCAGCAGGCGAAGCCATAGTCAGCTTCGTCTATCACAAGGGCTTCGAAGAAGTTCCCTTCCCCTTGCCCTTGATGAGCTGCTTAGCTCTAAGAATGTAATAGAATGGAAAACATTACATCTCGGAAGAAAATTCGAGTAAGGTACAAATGCGGAAGTTGTGTTGAAAGTTACCTCTTCACGACTAGCACCTCCTTTGTGCCGACAACCACTGTTGGAGCTTTGCGCTTCCTGGGCACAACGTCCAGCAGTGGGACCAGTTCCACCTCCTGAGAAAACTCCGGAGGATATCCCTCGATAGGATCCAGCTCCGACTCGGGGAGGTCGGCAAGCTGAAAAGAAGAAAATATCCCAGTATTGCAAAATAGCTTAAAAGGTGAAACACATAAAAGGGTTTATTATTGAAGCTTACCGGAACTACAGGGTCTTCCACTGTGTGCATGTCCAGAGACAAGTCTGGAATCTTTCT
Organism: Avena eriantha; assembly: GCA_910589775.1. Classification (NCBI taxonomy): domain Eukaryota; kingdom Viridiplantae; phylum Streptophyta; class Magnoliopsida; order Poales; family Poaceae; genus Avena; species Avena eriantha. Next base: position 312,476,660 of record OU342745.1, on the reverse strand, counting down.
CTCAATCCGCTCCTTGATCAGCCATTTGATCTGGCTTATGTAATCCTGTGGCTTTAAAGCCTTAGGAATGATGCAGAGGGAATCATTCTTCGACGCCGTGATGGAGTGCATCAGACGGTCGCCGTGGTATTGGAGAGGCTGGATCCGGCGTGCGACCCAGCACTGGACCAGGTCGGATCCTCTCAAGCCCTTGTGTTTTATCAGGTATTCGATCCGCCTCTTAGCGAGGATCAGATCGTCACTGAGAGCCAGAGGAGCCTCGTCCCAAGATGGAAGGGCCGTGGCGGCTCCGTCAATAAAAGTCAGCAAAGCAGTAGCTTTGTCGGGAGCAGGAATATCCCTATGGTAAAATAAAGTGGCCGGCCATTGTTTGACGGACTCACTAGCTGAAATGTGAGGATAACTACGCTTGCGTCTAACTAAAAGGCTAATAGTGCCGGTAATATAAGGATTACCGGCAGTGATGGAGTTTCTACGGACATGAAAGTAGAAGCGGAACAAAGTGAGACTCGGCCTAATGCCGAGGTATCCCTCACACAATGCTGCGTAAGAGCTCATCTCTAAGATGGAGTTGGGAGGAAGATGGTGAAGCTGAACACCGTAGTGGTCTATCACCTCGCAAAATAAATCCGAGGAAGGGAAAGACAAACCTCTGTCGAGGTGGGTGCCGAAGTGTACCCGCTCGTTGGCGTGCGGGTTGGGGATGGTTTCGCCGAAACCACTCCGCCAGTCGCCGGTGCGGAGGAGCCCTTCATTCTCCATGCCGCGGAGCTTCTCGTCATCAAGGAGACATGAGATCTAAACCCCACGGTTGCTCTCTTTCTCCACCGCCGCCACCACTGTTGCCGCCGCTGCGAAGCTAGCCAAGCCGGAAGAGGAAGATGAAGCCATTTCTCCGGAGCGCCGGTGACCTTGGATGGGCGGCACTAGGAATCTAGGAGGCAGAAAAGCTCTATGCGCGGGGGAGAAGTGGACGAGAAGGAACGGCAAGGGAACATGTGAAGATGGGAGAAAGAGAATCCTCACCCCTTATAACCACCTAACCATGCCAAGATTCGTGCAAACAACACTGTGTAAACGCCACGCATCGTGGAAGGAACTGGAAGGTCCCACGCGATGATTACGTTGCCTCGATCTCCGTGTTCGCATTGAGACGACGCCTCGGTTCCGCGAACGACGGACCCACCAACGGTCGTGCTGACAGGATGTTTGTCAGATGACATGACTTGACCATGACCGGTGTCAAATGACGTCAGAGACCAAGTTCCGGCTTAGTTTGAATATCAAGCTGAAAAATCCGAGTAACGTGTTGATAAGTCCGACTTATTTTTAAGACCCGAATTGTATTTTTTGTTTTGAAGTTTCAGGAACCCTTCAAGATTCTGCAAGCCAAAGATCAAGTTAGACGATGATGAATCTGACTTTGGATCTTGGAGACTTCTGAGGGCTGGTGTTGGGGATATACTTTCCGAGTACCCTCAAAGTTCCTCACTGACCAGGGTGGCCCACTTTGGGTTAGAGCTTTGCTTCACGGGTGGCCTAGTCAGGGAGAAGAGACGGAGTCCAGTCCGGCTACGGGAAGGCCTAGAAGACTTACCAACATAGGCCTATAGTGTTACTTGTAGTTCAAGATGTACTCTGTAACCGACTCTTAGTCGTAGCCGGATAGATCTCTCCTATAAACCCTAGGCTGGATATATATATAAGCCGTCCTAGGGAGATCCTTTAGGGCACCCTCAGTAGTCTACAATCTCAACTCACATAGGCGAACCCTTGTAACCCATATTCTGGCTCTGCCATATTACTGGATTACTAGCAGGAGTAGGATCCGTCCAAAGCCGGCGGATTCGAACCTGGGTAAACTTGTGTGCTCACCGTCCCAGAATACCGTACTTCTCACACCTCTCTCTTCCGCACGCCTCGAGGACCCCCTCATGGCGTACTTGTCATCAATCCGACGACACTGTCCAGTTATATTTTTGGAGTTTTTATCCAACAAGGAAAGCTATTAAGCAAAAGAGGGACAGAAACGGAGCCAGGGTGGCTCACACCACCCCCTGGCGCGGCCCCCCTGGCCGCGCCAGCAGGTGGTGTGGCCACCTCAGCCTCCGTCTCCGACCTGTTTTCTCCCAGTACCTTCCTTTTGTTGTAAAACTTCATAATATATAATCCCCCGGATCCCCAGAGGTTCGTATATCGTGTTCTTGTCGTGTTTTCATTTCGATCTGTTTCTGACAGGTAGAGTCCCAAACTTGGAGCCACAATGTCTTCCTCTGGATCAGCCAAGGAAGATTCTTTAGCGGATATCATCAACCCATACATGTGGGAGTTGAAGATTCATCCCAAGGAGTTGTTGCTTGAAGATGGGGAGGTACAGGTAAAAGAGGTTCAAGGCCCTAAAGGTGAAGGAAGTCTGGAGGACAGGATGGAAGCGTTGGAGCAAGAAGTCTTTAGGTACAAAAAGATGGTGGAAGACGAAGTGGATAACATCCATAAGATTTGTTCCGAACTCATCGCCGAGCACCAAAAGGAGACTGCTGAGCTCAAGGATGAAATTCTCTCACTCCACCAAACAACCAACCAACTACAAGCACAACTCTACGATGTTCAAAATCAAAACTGTGAGTACAAGGTTAGGTTTAAACACATAAGTGCTGCTGCAAGTTTCAGGATGCTGGAGACCACGATGTCTTTTGTTGATGGGGAGCCCTTACCTTGGAAGTCGGATGATGACGAGAGAATACCACCACCACCGAAGGAGTAATTCGTCATCAGGTTTTGGCATCCCCTTAGTTTGTTCCAAGCTTTGGGGAGTGCCACGGTATCACATCACTATCTTCTATCTTTTTACCTTTTTAGTAGAGTCATATCATGAATAGAGAAGTTATCATGTAGGATGGTTTACATTATGGAAGTGTCCCCCCTCTCGTTAGATATCTATGTATCCCTTGGAGTGAGTTGCCGTTATGGAATATTAATGAGAAGTTCTATCATTTACTCTCTTGCATATCTTATTTTAGTTTTCAATTCATGGTTATATGATTGATCTTGTCGTTAGTATTGGTATCACTTTGGGATCATTGAGTTAATTTAGTTGGTTTTGGCAAACCGGGCTCGGTTAGTAGCAACACTATTTTGAGAATTGAATGAAAAGATGAAAGTACTCTTGAAGAAATATAATTTCATCATCTTTCTTTCTTGATTTGCTCATAAGTTTAGTATTCTCTAGTTAAGATCTTTTGTGCTTCCAAGGAAGATTGCATGTTTGTTTTTATCACTTGTATGTTTGTTTATTTCCTTCAACTCTTATGCTTGCTACCCAGCCTTGCTAGCCAAAAACCTGTACTGAGAGGGAATGCTTCTCGTGCATCCAATCCTTAAACCAAAACCTATGCCATTTGTGTCCACCATACCTACCTACTAGCACTATTGCTATTCCAAGTAAATTCATGTTTTTATCTACCTTCTGAATTAAACTTGTTATGAGAAAATTAGTGATAAAAGCTCTCACGAACTTGATGGCACACTTTACTTTCTTGCACTTAATAAACTTGAACCATTGTGCCCATCTATGTTGCGTATATGCTTAAGCTTTGTAAGTTGTGAATTAGCAGAACCATGTTGTCATGGGGAACGCTTTCAACATTGCACCGATACTTTGTACGTAGTTGATATCATGTTCTTTCATCTATGGATGTCGTCGGTGTGAAATGAAAGGGGAGCTTGTAAGTCCATGGAGTTATGTATGTGTGTTAGAGAAACGCCTGGGCCACCGGTCTAATCCATGCTGTCATGATGGAAACCTGTAGCGTAACCATAACGAGCATCTATGAAGCATTCTTCTTATAAAAAAGAGATAGAGATTGAGAAAAGGAGAAAAAGAAAAAAAAGATGAGAAAAGAGGAAAGAGAGAAAAAGCACCATATTCCCATGGTAAATAAGAAGATTGTTGAGATACTTGTTGTCTGCTTGCCTTGTCATTTTGATATGGGGATTCTTTCGTATCATCGGGCAAGGGGTACCCTGTTGGCGGTTCTCCATGATACACATGTACTTACTATGACAACAAACTTACCGGTGACTAAACTTGAGTAGAATGAGGAGCGACCCTCGTATTCAAGGGACATGAGATTTTTTCAACTTGCAACTTGTCAAGCGTATCCTCATATTTGATCACTTTAACCTTAGCCACCTAAAGATGCCTATGATAGGGGCAATGAGAGATGAAAGCTAATAAGTACCATAATTTTTGGAAGCTCTTTATGAATTGAAATCCCTGCTTCCCTCTGCGAAGGGCCCTTTCTTTTACTTTTTAGTTGAGTCAGTAAACCTATTCCCTTCTACCTCAGCAAGTATTTTGAGTTGTTGTGTTTCATTCATTCATATAATGATTTATTCAATCATGTTTCTTATGTTCCTTGTTTTGCACATTGCTCTTATCTTGGTGATTACTACTTTGAAAGCTATCATTGAAACCAGTTATTTGCGAATTCCTGCAAATTGTCAACTATTCTTCGACCAAGAGCTAATTTTGCCATTACCAATTATGATTTATTTTATGCATCTTTATTGTGTTTCCTTTACTTATTACAAGTTAAGTTATATAATAGTGAGTTGTCTTCTATTATGATCTATGTATTGATGAATGTGATGCTTCTTGTCCGTATTATTTTATCGACTCTTCACTCCATAAACCTGAGGTCATGTTTATTGAGTTCAGTTTCGCTTGGGGACAAGTGAAGTCTAAGCTTAGGGGAGTTGATACGTCCATTTTGCATCACTATTCTATATCATAATTTACTGTTATTCAGTGATATATTTAATATTAAGAGATGATACTTATGTTATTTCATCTATTTTTGCATGGTTGATGACTTTTGGAGCATGGACCGCTGCAGCCAGGATTCTGATGGAAAAGGTGCTGTTTGGAGGCAAAATTCGCGAAGATGAGAAAATCCAGGAAAATACATGGAAAATCCTATTTTTCAGAAGACGAAGAAAGCCAGAAGGGAAAGTGGAGATGGGCCACAGGGGGCCTACACCACCCCCTGGCGCGGGCCACCCCAGGCCGCGTCACCAGGTGGTGTGGCCGCCATGGTCCACTCCAGCCTCTCCCCTCTGGCATATATTATCCTCCCGAAACCCTAACTCTCGGGGAGCGACCACAGAAAGATTCCACCGCCTCTGCGGGGCAGAAAACACTGAGAGAGAAAGATCTCTCTAGCAGACATAATTCTGCCGGGGGAATTCCTTCCCGGAGAGGGGAGATCGCCGCCATCAACACCACCATCAAGCTGGACTTCATCGGGATCATCATCATCATCATCACCACCATCATCTCCACCAGCACCATTATCACTACTTCATACCGCTGTAACAGTTGGGTTGAATCTTGCATAGTTCTTAGGGGAAACTTTCCCGTTGTTGATTACTCCTTGTAGTTGATGCTATTGAGTGAACCATTGAATTATCGTTTATGTTCAGATTGTTACAAATCATTATTTCATCTTTGATCATGATCCATATGATGTCTTGTGAGAAGTTTGTTTTGTTCTTGAGGACATGGGAGAAGTCATGCTGTTAGTAGTGGAATTGTGTTGAGAAAGATTCAATGGTTTGATATTTAAGTTGTGGTGTATTTCTTTTAGTGGTGTCATGTGAACGTAGACTACATGACACTTCACTTATATGGGCCTAGGGGAATGCATTGTGTATTTGGCTAATAAACGTAGGGGTTGCCAGAGTGACAGAAACCTGAACCCCCGTTAGGAAACCTTTGCACAAGGGACATCAGGGTCTTAGAGTTTAAAGCTGTGGTTAGGTTTTCTACCTTAATTACTTTCTTGTACTTGCGGATGCTTGCAAGGAGTTTAATCACAAGTATGTATTAGTCCTAGGAAGGTTGGTACATTAGCACAGGTTCACGCACACAACACTTAGCAAACTAAAGAAGATTAATCAACTATATGAAGCGAAAGCACTTGACGATATTGCCATGTGTCCTCGAGAACGTTTGGTCATCTTAAGTAATACAACTGGCTTGTCCTTTGCTAAAGAAAGGATTGGGCCACTTGTTGCATTTATTCTTAACGTCTTTTATTTACTCGTACTTTATTTACCCGCATTATCAAAAACCCCTAAAATCCGTTTGCTAAGTATTTACAGATAATTCCTGCTCCTAGCCACTCGCCAGCACCTTCTGCTCCTCGTTGGGTTTGACACTCTTACTTATCGAAAATACTGTGATACACCCCCTATACTTGTGGGTCATCAATGCTTTTTTCTACATAGATAAGATCTTGTTCGCTAGTGGACCGGCGACCCTCGGGTGACACGAGGATATCAATGGAAAGCTAGTAGACTCAAGGATAATAAGGAACCACTGTGCTTATTGCATTAGTCTGATCCAAGGAGATTGAACGCTAAGCGACCTGAAGGGTCTTAATCGTCTAGTGTCTTACCATGGTTTTGGTAATAGGCTAGGAGGAAGTTGGAATGAAATCTACCAAGAGGAGTTCCGGCTAATTATGGGTTGCTCGCCTACACATATACTTATAAGATTATAATTCTTGCATTTATCATCCATCCACCTGGCACATTCACTATCACCATGAACTGAATCTCCCTGCGCCTTCTTTTACCATCTGCAAGAAACAACAAACAACCAAGTCATTCTTTACTTTTATGCTTTATATTTCTGAAGTTTACATTTTAGTTCTATTGAAATACATCTCATTTACTCAAAACCCCATTCCTATTTCAACACTTGCAGTCAATTCACTTGAAGACACGTGACAACTTCGGGTGTGACAGAGACTTCACCCATAAACATTTACCTTTGGGCTCCCTGTGGGATCGATATCTGTACTTCGAAACTAGCTACAAACGATATGTGCTCTTGCAGACATCAATTACCTTCTAAGAAATTGCATTGAGAAACACACATAGCTTCACAATGGGTACTTGAAAATTTTCTAGTAGAAGCCCCCTCAATGCAACTGGAAGCAACTGTGTCATAAGCACGTGGCAGTCATGAGACTTTAGGGTTTGTAATTTTTTCTCTGCCATATTTATTATTCCCTTTATATTCGACGAGAAGGCAGATGGGACCTTGATACTGCTCAGGCATTCAAAAAAGATTCTCTTCTCTTCTTTGGTAAGAGCATAGCTAGTAGGACCTTGAAACTTCTCTAGATGTATGTCGTCTCGGTCTTTCATATGTTGTTGGTCCTGTCGTGCTTCCGGTGTATATTTATTCTTCCTATACACGCCCAAGAAGCCTAGCAGTATCATGCAAAGATTCTTCGTCAGGTGCATCACGTCGATTGCAGAGTGGACCTCTAGGACTTTCCAATAGGGTAGCTCCCAAAATATAGATTTGTTCTTCCACATGGATGCGTGTCTACTAGCGTCATTCAGAATAGATTGTCTGCCAGGACCCTTTTCAAAGATTACTTTTAAATCCTTCACCATATCAAATACATCATCACTAGTACAACAAATAGGCTTACTCAAGTGATATGCCTCAACATTGAAATGATTGCCTTTATTTCTTAAGGGGTGCTTGGGTGGAAGAAATCGACGATTTCCTAGGTACACATTTTTCTTACATTTATCCAAATATATACTTTTAGTCTCACCTAAACAGTGCGTGCATGCATTGTTTCCCTTGTTTGTCTGTCCTGAAATGTTACTAAGAGTAGGCCAATCATTGATGGTTACGAACATCAACGCTCGTATGTCAAATTCCTCCTAATTGTGCTCATCCCACACACGTACACCTTGTCCATGCCACAACTATATAAGTTCTTCAGCTAATGTCCTTAGGTACACATCAATGTTGTTGCCGAGTTGCTTCAGGCCTTGGATGAGCACTTGCATCATAATGAACTTCCGCTTCATGCATAACCAAGGAGGAAGTTTATAGATACATAGAGTCACAGGCCAGGTGCTATGACTGTAGCTCTGCTCCCCAAAAGGATTCATGCCATCTATACTTAGACCAAATCGTAAGTTCCTCGTGTCACCTACAACGTCTGAGAACTCTCTCTCGATTTTTCTCCATTGCGACCCATCAGTGGGGTGTCTCAATATATCGTCTTTCTTAAGGTCTTCCATGTGCCATCGCAACAACTTGGCATGCTATTTTTTCCTAAAAAAACATTCCAACTGTGGTATTATAGGATCATACCACATCACCTTGGTAGGAACCCTCTTCTTGGGGCGCTCACCCTCAACATCACCAGGGTCATCTCGTATGATCTTATACCGCAATGCAGTGCATATTAGGCATGCATCCAAATTCTCGTACTCCTCACCGCGATAGAGGATGCAGTCATTAGGGAATGCATGTATCTTATGCACCTCTAATCCTAGAGGGCAGATAACCTGATTTGCTTCATACGTACTAGTGGGTAGTTCGTTATCCTTTGGAAGAAGATTCTTCAGTATTTTCAGCAACTTTTCAAATCCCTTGTCATTCACACCGTTCTCTTCCTTCCATTGTAGCAATTCCAGTGTGCTATCCAGCTTTTTATGACCATCTTCGCAATTTGGGTACAACAATTTGTTGTGATCCTATAACATCTGCTCGAACTTCAACCTCTCCTTTTCACTTTTGCAGTCTCACTTTGCATCAGCAATGGCCTGGCCAATATCATCATCGGGCTCATCTGATGCCCATTCTTGGGCTTCTTCTTTATCATTATCTTCCATTGTAGTACCACCGTATTCAGGGAATATAGGATAGTTGTCATCATCTCTTCTTCTTTGTTGTCTTCCATCATAACCCCTCTTTCTCCGTGATTGGTCCAAAACTTATAGTCGGACATGAAACATGACCAAAACATGTGGTCGTGAAGGACTCTTAAGGAAGAGTATTCCTTATGATTCTGACAGACATCATATGGACAACACATAAAACCATTCCGCTTGTTTGCCTCGGCCACACCGAGAAAAGGACGCGCGCCTTTAATGAACTCACTAGAGCATCGATCAGCGTACTTCCATGGCTGACTCATCTGCATTATACAAGTATATCAAAGGCAGTCATGATGCTAAAATTAGTACTGGTCTAAAATTTCTACTCCATCTTTAATAACTATGCACTGATTAAAAAGCTATCTACTCCATCTTTAGTACCAGTTGGAGACACCAACCGATACTTAAGGAGATGCGGCAGGCTGGGGCCGGCTCGAGCCCGTTTAGTCCTGGATGGTGTCTCCAACTGAGACTAAAGATGTGGGTGGCGACACTATGTCATCGGTGAGCGTCGACACTATGCCGTGAGTGGCGGCACTAGGCCGCGAGTGTCGACACTAAAGATGGACCTTTAGTCCCAGTTGGAAACACCAACCGGGACTAAATGTTTAGATTTATTTAATCGTGGGTGGCGACACTATGGCGTGAGTGGCGGCACTAGGCCGTGAGTGCCAACACTATCCGATGGGTGGCGGCACTATATCATGGGTGAGTGTCGACACTATGTTGTTAGCTCCCGGGTGTATTGATCTATAAATAGGCAAGATGCATCCGTTTGAAGTTATAAACGCCAAGATGGTGCAAGAAGGTACACCACT